>JAQFVV010012857.1:125133-531551 GCA_028023455.1 Epiperipatus broadwayi | reverse complement strand
ATAAACTATCATCGCAACACAATTCAAACATGGATATACCTATGAGCCATAAATTAGCTACCACTACCTGAAGAAATACATTTCCTCAAACAAGCATATCTTGTCATCACAAATCTAAAACAAATGCAACATCACCTACTGTGGTGGAATTAGCATTAAGTCATCATGAATGATAGGCAAAAATATAAAGATACTAGGCTCCTCAGAGCTGGAAAAGAATATGGTGGCTTCCAAAAATACCTAACTTCTGGGCAAAATGACGGTGTCTGGAATTCATCTTCAGTACATCTGGGAACAGGAACACCCACCAGAAAAGCACAATCCTCTCATGGGATTTCCGATGCTTATAAATGTGATCATCATCACTGAAAAATACAATACAATACCCTCTTTTTGGGGACAAGCACTATCAAATCATGGAAATACAAAACAATAAGGATGGAGGATTTTCTCTACTCCATAAGGCATATTCAAAGAAATTCTAACTAATAGCAAGATATATACTTCACTTAAACTAATGAAGTTATTTCCAAGAAATTTATAAAATACAAAACGTATATCCAATGTTCGAACCAACAAAGCAAACTATGTGTCAACGGACTACTGTAGAAAATACTTTAACTTAAATGCATATAAAATTCTAGGCAAGGCACAATGCACACATAACAAAATATTAAATGCTAAAAATATAGTAACTAGTGGACTTTTAAAATTGTAAATTAAATGCAAGAATATTTACTTCTCAATGAATATAAAATATTTGTAATTATTATTAATATAACATTCATAAAACAAATGAATGGATATTCTCTGATAAACTTCTTTAGTAAATTTAAAATAAAAATTGAGTAAAACATCCCATTTATATGAAAATAAGACTGTGATATTTAAATCTCTATAATAAAATTATTAAATAGAAACTAGCTAGTGTAATGCTTAATAAATAAACTAAATCTACTTAAGAATGGCAAGAAACATTTGCTCATTCAAATAAACCTATTTCATTTTAAAATTATAACCCTAGTTTACCTGTATATTTATGCAAAAAGTGTTACATAAAAATTTAATAGCATAAATATTTTTATGGTTTCATTCTTTTTTTTTAAAACCAATAAAGCAGACCATAAAAAAAATAATAATACATTAATTCAAGTTCATATTTCGGCTCCGTGATGATTTTTCCATTTCATAATGTGTAGACAATTTATCCAGGTTAAGATATCTATTTGAATTCGAAGCTTCAATTAATACATTTATATACATGGCAATGGTTTCCAAAACAAAAATATTCAGTAGTTCTTTATATAAACACTTCCACTTTCTTTTATCTTTAAAGATAATTTTAAATATTAAAATAATAAAACATCGTAAGCATAAACATAAGTTGGCTTTGGAAAATAAATTATTCAGCTGAGTAGCAGAAGTATAATAAGCATAAGTATAAGTATAAATAAGCCGGCATTGAAAAAAATAAATTCTTCAGCTGAGTACATTTTTTTATATTTATAATCCTAGGTTCAAACGCGGAATAATTATAATATATATTTTTAGTTAACTTTCACTGTTCTTCTTTAGATAAATGCATTTTTTTTTAAATAGAGCTCTTTTTTTTAAAACGTTTCTTAATATTTAAAAATGTATTTCTTTTTTAAACAAATTTCCTTTTATTTATTTTTAAAACATAAGAGTAGACTTTGTTTATAATTAAGGACGCTCCTTGGTTTATGTGCTAAGATCAACGGTCAAAAAGTTACTTATAAGTACTGGCAACTATAACCAAACATTATGCATTTGATAGAGACAAGTTCATTAATAATATCTTTAAATTCTTTTAAAGTTTTGCTTTCAAACAAATTCTTTTCATACTACTAGCATAAACGAGAATTAGTATTTTAAAATACATATTGTCCACAGAAACATTATTCTGTTAAGAGCATATTTAAATGTATATATCATCTATTAAGTAATAAAGTATTAAATTTAATGTCACTTCTAATTTATAAAGATGCTAATGCATTTCCATTTTAATATTTTAAAATGTTTGAATGTTTTTTTTTTAATTTCTTCATGTGTATTTTTAATTTGATAGGAGGTATACTATAGTTTAGTGCCATAAAGTCTTTAGCCATAACAATACTTAATAATTTAAGTTTTACTTCTAAATAAAGCAAAATGAATAGATCAAAATTAAATGAAATATGAGACACTGTTTTTTTCTTCAAACATTTTACCATAAATTTTAATGCCTCACCTGTAATGAAAAACTGTTAGAAAACGGATTACCTTTCTTTTAGCTCTCTGTCATTACAAGACGATTTTAAATATTGGTTTTAAAAACATAGTTTTATTTTTTTAGAAAATAAAGTTTTAAAAAATTACTTTTTATTAACAAAATTTTAAGATCCAGTCTAGTTGAATCAAAATAAGATCAGCCCTTGAATAACCCCTAGATTTTCCGTTTTATCTCACAATTTTTCATCCACCTACAATTCATTTAAAAACCAATAAAAACTATTTTTTATTAAATTTTAGTATTCTGACAAACCAGCTGTGAAATCAATCTACTGACGTAATCAATATAATTTTCCTATACCACGTGACCTTCAGCTGCAAAGTCAAAATTTTATTATTACAAATACTATGCAACAATTGTTTTTTTCTTTTTTAAAATGATATTTATACAATACAATAGTAATGAATATAAAATTTAAAGTTATACCCTTTATTAAACCCATAAATATTTCATTGAAATAATTTTATCCACACATTTGTTTTATTTATTTATTTTAAACAATATTGGAATTAAATTACTTTTTTTTATGTTTCCATGTCAATGCATGCACATTCTCACATAGGTCTGGGCTTCACATTAATTGTTTAAAATTATTTTTAGAATTACAACAATAATATGTTAACATTTATTTAATCTAACTAACTTTTATAACTGGAATTCTAAACTACAAAACTAATAATAAATATTCTTATTTCTTTTTTTAATAAAAACTTACATATCATTTTTTTTAAATTTATTACTTAATTATTCCAACTTATTTATAATATCTAATTATTATTCTTTAGACATTAAAATGGATTATACAGTAGTTATTTTAGAATACATTTAATACTATTTATCAATTCACAATTATTTTTTTAACATTTACTTATGTTAAATTATTACTTAACATCCCTTATCAAACCAACTGATACTATTAAAATATTTAGATTATCCTATTTTAATAATTAACTAAGTTAATTTCCATTTTTATCATCATTATTTTTTTTAAATCTGAAATTTTAAACAAAAGGTTAAGCTAAGATAACCTTTGGCTCCTTTTGGAACTAAGTGAAACTTCAGTTAGGTACAATTTTCTCCCTGTTAGAGAAAAAAAATAATATAAAAATAACACTAATTATACTTTAAACATATATGCTCTTTTTATTATAAATCAACAATCAATGGCTAAGTTTGACAAGCATGGTCTCTAAATTGCACTATAAACTAAGTATACTAAGTTTTACAAAATTTAAATTTTCTTGGGATAAGGTATTAAACTTCTGGCAATGTAGGTACCTCTCGTTCCTTTGGGTTTAGACACTAGGAAAGCATTTTCTCCTACCTATTTTATTATTTGATAAGGCCCTTCATACACCTCAAGGAATTTCCTAAACAAATTTTTCTGGGGATTACTGACATGCGGTGTCCTAATCATGACATAATCATTAATTTTAAATGGATGAGGACCAGCCTTACTTCATTGAGGGTGTTTTTTACCCATCTTTCTCATATTAACATGAGCTACTGTTCGATCATTACCTAAATCAAAATTTTCTACAATAGCAGAGCAGTGGAGTGTTAATAAGCAAAGGTTCTGATATTCCATAATGGAGTCTGATAGGAGAAAATTTGGTTGACTCATTAATGGTAGTATTGATATAACATACAACCTGTGGTAATTTATGAACCCATTGTCTATGATCCTGCTTAACATAAACTCTAAACAATCTCCCTAATTCCCTCATAATCTGTTCACATGGATTAGACTGGGGGTTTCTGATGGAACACATAATTTGTTTGACATTATTCCGCTGACCCCATCTTTTCCACGTATCTGATATAAAGGTGGTCGCATGATCCGAAAGAATTGTAACTGGTTTCCCTTTTAAAGGTATCTGAAAATTTTCCAGGCATTTAATTACACTTTTGGCGTCTGCCTTTGGCACTGCATATGCTGATACAAATTTAGTAAATAAGTCATACATGACTAAAATAAATTTTTGTTTATTGAAGGGTGGAAGAGGACCATAGAAATCAATGGCTAATAACTCATTAGGCTCATTAGGCAAAATAGGCTGTAAAGTACCCACATAGGATCTATTGGTAAATTTAGTTCTGATACATATGTCACACTCCCTTAAGTTATTTGTAATAGCTTCATGGATTTTATTGAACCAAAAGAATTGTCTAATGATGGGCTCAATCTTTTGTATTCCACAATGACCATAACTACAGTGGACATAGTAAATAAGCTTATTAATTAAAACACTAGGAATTATAACCCTCCATGAAGTCTCATCTCCCTTTTTTAATTTCTTCATAAATATATCATTATGTATTTTATATCCTTCCCTAATTCTGATTGTAAAATTATTATTTTTAGCTAACCTAACCGGGTCCTCTAATAAATCTTATAATTCTTTTAAGCCTAGCTTCTTGCTTTTGTAATATTTTCAAATTTTGATAATTCTGAACTATTTCACTTTCTAATGAAGAAGATACATCACAAACCACAATATTTTTTGCACTGGGATTCTGGTAATGAACAACAACAGGATGGTGGCTATGTGTATCAGCAGTAATGTTATCCTTACCATGACAGTATATAATTTGGTAATTAAATTGCTGTAAATAAAGGTTCTACCTCACTAACCTCTCATTATTTAAGTAGCTCCTATTTAAGAATTCTAAGCTTTAGTGGTCTGAAAGTATAACAACCTCTGAACCCAATAAAAATTGTCTTAATTTTTGGAACCCCCATACTACAGCTAAAGCTTTTTTTTCTGTTGTAGTATAATTTAATTTCACCCCCACCCCCCTAAAATGTCTATTTAGAAAATACAAAACCCTGGGCTCTCCCTTATCACTTAATTGGTATAAAATAACCCCAAGACCAAACCCACTGCTATCGATCTGTAAATAGAAAACCCTGTTAAAGTTGGGGTAAGCTAAAATTACTGTTTTAAGAAAATTGTCCTTTATAGCCTGAAATTCTAAATCATGATCCTAGGTCCACCTCCATCTTTCATTTTTCTTTAACAAAATTGATAAATGAACTGTATCAGCAGAAAAATTCCTATAAAATCTGTGATAATAATTACACAGCCCCAAAAACGACCTCAACTGTTGTTCCTGGTCTTTGGAACTGGAAATTTCTGAATTGCTATAATTTTTTCTGGATGGGGTTTAATTCCTTCCTGAGAAACTAAATGCTCTAAAAATGTGATTTCATGGGCTGCTAATGTACATTTTTCTAAATTAATTTTGATATTACATTTGGAACATTCCTGTAAGAAAAGAGATAGATGATGCATATGCTCTACCATATTCTCAGATGCAATGACTATATCATCAACATACATGACTAATATGTCTCGAAGTTGTTTTGAGAGGACCATATTTAGGCATCTGATAAGATCAGCCCCACTATTTATTAAACCAAAGGGCATCCTTTGAAAAACATGATGGACCCTTATACCAGAATGTGGTGTACTTTTGATCAGAATTATGGAATGGGATTTGCCAATAGCTGGCTGTAAGATCATATGTGGAAAATAAGGCTCTCCCTTCAAACCTAGTCAACAGTGCCTGTACTGGTGATGGTATATCATGCTCCAGGATAGTATGGCAGTTTAATTGTCATGCATCCAGGCATACCCTAACTGAACCATCTTTTTTTAACTATCACAAGGGGATTGACATAAGGAGAAGGACATGGCCTAATAATTTGCCATTCTATCATCCTTTGAATTTGTTGCTCCACCTCAGCCTGGTATTGATATGGAATGGGATAAGTCTTTTGCTGAAAGGGTTCATTATCCTTTAATTTAATACGGTGAACATATCCTTCCACGATGCCAGGTATTTTAGAAAATATATGTCTGTACTGTAACAACAATTGGAATAATGGTTCATAATATTGTGTATCAGTAATACATGAACCCTCCAACTTAATTCTGATATTAACATCAATTGAAGTTTCCTGTACAGTTAATAATTGACTTGTCTGACCAATAAAATTAACAGGGAAGGGAAAAACTTCCTCCTGGCATTTAAAAGTTCTATCATTATAATTGACTATACAATTGTTAAGAATCATGAAGTCAGATCCAATAATAGCTTCATGAATTAAGCCGGGCATAATTAAAAAGACATGTTCAAAGCTGTTTGAACCAATTTCTAAGGTAAGATATACCTGCTTATTAAATAATTTTGATCTTTTCCCATTAGCTAAAATGACTTGGATAACCCTTAATGGCAAAATAGGAATATCCTGATTAACTTCACTAATTTATAAATACTTGTCATAGGATATAATAGAGGCCTGACTGCCTGAATCAACAAGTGCATCTATTACAACCTCTGCTATGATAATTTTGATAATTGGACACTGATATAAAATAGGAGGTTCAATTGTCCTACTTGGTTCCAGGTAATCAATATCAAGATCAATATTACTTATCACATCAAATATCATGTTCCCCTGTTGATTAGGAATAGGGCCCCAAAGTGAGGAACAATTCTGTGAGGTCCTACTTAGTTTAATGCCACCTAACTCTTTAATAGATACCCTCTTCTTTGGAACAGTTTGTATTCCACTAGTGGAGGGCTGACTATCATCTATATACCTCTCGAATCTTGGCCGACTGAGATGTGAATTTCTCCCATTATGTGCTATATCCCTACCTCTATACATCATTCTATTCCTATATGGCGGTATGGACAACATATTAACTTTGTTCATAGGAGGATTGGGTTTCCTACTGGCCTTAATTCTATTCTCTAACAGCCTATCACTCACCTCTAATGAATCCAAGATCTCTACTGCCTCATTGATCATGTGTCGATCAGCAGCAATCAGGACATGCTCTACATGGCATGGCAAGTTATGTCTGATGATCTTTACAATTTGAGGCTCTGACAAGGGATAAGCTGTTAAAGTTTTAAATTTAACTGCCTGGTTCCTGAAAAATTGTGTATAACTACCTTTATGCACATATTTTTCCTGAGAAACCTGACATCTAATATCTTGGCGGTCCTCTCCCCAGAAACTTGCCAAGATTAAGTATTTGAAGTCACCGAAGGTTTGGGGCTTATCAAACATAGATTGCCACCAATTCCTTGATGCTGAACATAAATGATTGCTTGCAATCACAATCATTTCTTCCTCAGATAACCTACACAGAGCAAATAAACCTTCTAAGTTCTGCAAATATTCATAGGGGTTTTCTAAATATTCTCCCTTGAACATTTTCACCTGCATGAAATTTAGGGCTAATGAACCATGACAATCTATATTATAAAAATTCCTATCTTTTTCCTGTTGCACTCTCTCAAAGCCTATCTTTCCTGACCCTTCTGCATTACTCACCTATAGGTTCTGATAATAATTATCTGGCTCAATAAATTTTATTTTAGTATCTGTCAAGGTTTCTTTCCTAAAACTATCATTGTTCCTTATTCCAAAATCACTACTTTTTCTACTTTTCATTAACCTTTCTATCTCAAACATATCCTATTGATAATCAAAAACTCTTTCATTTCTCTCCTGATCAATAACATTTTTCCTTATATATCCCCCAATAGTATCTTTTACATCTTCTATGTCTTTGCTTAACCTCTGATATCGGTCCTCCATTTCATTTAACCCTTTATGAACCTCTTCTTTGAAGATATTTATACTAAGATTTGGCTGGACCTTAATATCTTGAACTTCTAATATTTCAGACACTTTATTCTACTCCCTTTTCCATCTTTTGAGATCTTTCCTCTATTTGAATCTTAACCACTTCTACTTCTTTGGCAAAATCCTGCAAGGGTAACTTAACTTTTACATTAACATCATTCTTCCAGCTATCTATTTCTTCCTGCATTTGACTGAACTTATTCCCTATTCCTTGGATTACCTTATCCTGACCTATTCTTTGTTCCTCCATCTTATCAGTCAACTCCTTTACTTGCTCCATATATTTATCAACCTGATTATTAGGTGCTAAGGTTAAATTTTCAAATTGATTCAACAATAGGTTATATTGGCCCTGGTACTCCTGTTTCATAAATCCTATTTCATCTTTGGATTCTTGGACAGTCAACTTAACCTTATCCAACTGACATTGAATATTTTGCTCAGTTTTGTTAAGAGTTTCCTCAAAATCTATCTTTAAATCCTGATATCTCTTGTCAGTAATTATTAAATTTTTATTTATTCTCTCAAAATGCTTTTGAAATTCGATTCTAAATTTCAGAGATTCTTCTTTATCTTCTTCCCTAATTCTCAAATTCTTCTCTCTGCTGATCAAATTTTAAATTTAATTTTTCACTAACTTCTTCACTAGTCTTATCTAATTTTAAAAACAATTCATCTCTATCTTCTCTAATTTTCATCAATTCCTCTTTCTGCTGATCAAACTTCGAATTCAATTCCTCTTTATGCTGATCAAATTTTAAATTTAACTCTTCTCTTTGCTGATCTAGTTTTAAATACAATTTTTCACTTGCTTTCTGAGATTCCTCTTTAAAAACATTGAAACATTTTTTACTTGCTTTCTGAGATTCCTCCTCAAAATCTTGAAACAATTTTTTACTTGCTTTCTGAGATTCCTCCTTAAAATCTTGAAACATTCTCTCGAAATTTGTCATTATAATTTGTATCTGATTACTATCAACTCCAATAATTCCTGAATTAGTAACGCTTGTATTTATATTTGCATTTAATAACTCATCTTCTAAATTAAGGGTTAGAGGGTCTGGTGTGGGATAATCTGGGAACTCCCCGAAACTATCAAACATTTCAATGGTTTCTATGTGGCTATCCATAATATTTTATTTCTTTAAGACTTTAATGATACTCTTTTTATATTGCAATAAATATAATAATAATAAGGTATCCGTTTCCTGACATCTAACAATCGAAACAACTAAAACCACAGCAACAATGCTACAATAAAGAATATTTTATTTTTATGACTCCCATCATTATATGTTTCGTTCACTTTTATATGAGTCTTTGTTCACAATTGTTCAACAAATATTAATAAATAAAATAATGATTTGTTAATACACTTGATTAACAAAACCATAAGCATTATATAACTAATATCCTAATAACATAATATTAGTAAATGCAATACAAAGTCAATTATTTATTTGTATGATTATGATTCATAAACTGCACTTATCAATGATAATATATTGATATCTTCAAAACTTGTCTTTTAATTTAGACATGTTGATTCTAACTAGCCCTAATAAACTGAAAAATTTTGCATAAAATCAGAATTAATAGCAAAATGACTGCAAATGAAGTCAGCAAAATCTACAAATACCTTTCAACCTCGAACACAGACCTAAGCCATTCAACTGAGACTATACAGTTGGACATTAACAAAATAATGACTCCAAATGAAATCAATAAAATCTACAAAAATCTATCAACATCTAATACAGGTTTTTACAACATAAATTGAGGCCTACATGCTTAATCGAGGCCTACATCATTGGGCGCCAATTGTAACCTAGAATTAGAGGGGGTGTGAGAAAGAGGAAGAGAGAGAAAAAAGAAGAAAAAGAAATAAAATAATGACAATAATGAAATGGAGGTAAAAATGATGATGGTAAAAATAAATGATGGAAAAGAAAAGAATTGAGAGGGAAAAGAAATGGGTAAAAGTAATAGAAATTATATAATGGAGAGAGAGAAGAAATGAGATGATGGGAAAGATATGAGAAAGGTATAAGAAGATGAAATAAAGGAGAGAGAAATGAAATGAGATGATGGAAAGATATCAAAGAGATATAGAAGAAGATAGAATAAAGGAGAGACAAATGAAATGATAGTTCATTTTATATCATTTCAATTCTATTCCATTTCTTTTCATGCCATTTCTTTCTGTCATCTCATTTTATTTCTCTCTCCTTTTTTCTATCTTCTATATCTCTCTTATATCTTTCCATCATCTCATTTCATTTCTCTCTCCTTTATTTCATCTTCTTATACCTCTTTTTCATATCTTTCCCATCATCTCATTTCTTCTCTCTCTCCATTATATATATCATTTCTATTACTTTTACCCATTTCTTTTCCCTCTCAATTCTTTTCATTTCCATCATTTATTTTTACCATCATCATTTTTACCTCCATTTCATTATTGGCATTATTTTATTTCTTTTTCTTCTTTTTTCTCTCTCTCACACCCCCTCTAATTCTAGTAGGTTACAATATATATATCATATTAATTATAATGGGAATTACATCTATTCTTGTGGTAGAGTATTGCTTCAATCATTTAATATGGCCCTTTAAAATATCTGGATGATACAAAGCTTAGCTTAAAATTTCATATCTACTGTTTGTAATATGGATAAAGAGTTGTTGAAAGAATTTGACAACTTGAACTTTGGTTATTTAAATTACTGAAATGTTGATAATTATATTTTTGTACATAACTAATTCTCATATAAGTATTGTTTTTTTAATAGTATTGTTACTTCTTGATGTTTTTGTTTTTTTGTTTCACATAGTGAATTATTTGTTCTTATCATGTTAGTCTCATATTTCAAAGCATTTTGGTTAAAATAATAATTGGAAGTTTTCTTATATAGATGGAAAATTATACAGTAAATTCATATTATTTATCATCAGGTATAGGCAGTTAGGGTTTTGTATAAAAAAGTAATTGGTTTGCCAAGAAGTGAAGCATTAGAATTTAGTGTCATCATCATCATCATCATCATCAACCATTATCAATCCACTGCAGGATGAAGGTCTCTCCAAGTTTAATCCATCTTTTCTGATCTTTAGCTTCTCTTCTCCACATCACCCCTGCACACTTTCTTATTTCATCCATCCATCTCACATGTGGTCTCTTTCTGGGTCTTTTACAATCTCTTGGAATCCAGTTTAAAATTTCAATTGTCCATCTATTATCATCTCTTCTAGCAATATGTCCAGCCCAACTCCACTTCAATCTTTTAATTTTTTCAATGAGGTCAGTAACACCTGTTTGTTCTCTTACCCATACACTGCGTTTTCGACCTCTTCTTGTTACTCCCAACATGCATCTCTCCATACTTCTTTGAGTGGTCTGAAGTCTCTGTATTGCTCTTCTATTAAGTGTCCAAGTCTCAGATCCATAAGTAAGAACTGGTAAAACACATTTGTTAAAAACCTTCCTTTTCAAACACATAGGCATATTTCCTTTTAGTATCAAGTTATTTCTACCAAAAGCACTCCAACCAAGTTTAATTCTATGATTAATTTCTTCCATTATGTTTCCATCTGTATTAATAATCTGACCAAGGTATTTGTAACTGTTAACTTCTTCTAATTCATCGTAATCAATCTTTATTTTCATATTTTGAGCAAATCGATTAAACATTACTTTAGTCTTTTTAACATTTATCTTTAGTCCTACTTTCATCTGATAATTCCTGCAACATATCCTGCAGCTCTGAAGCATTATTTGCAAAAACAACTACATCATCTGCGAAATCTAAATGACTTAAATAATCTCCATTTACTTTCACTCCTTTAGTTTCCCATTTTAATCCACAAAATACTTCTTGCAGCACTGCTGTAAAAAGTTTTGGAGATATGGAGTCACCTTGTCTTACACTTTTCTCAATGTTGACTTTCCCAGTATCATTATGTAATCTAATTGTTGCTGTTGCATTTTTATAAATATTCTTCAAAATATGACAATATCCTGGATCTATACCTTGATGATCCAATGCTTTAATCACTGAAGAAATGTTTATAGAATCAAATGCCTTTTCATAATCTACAAATCTAAAACATAATGACAACTCATATTCATTCGTCCTCTCTATAACTTCTCTCAACACCTGGATATGATCTACTGTACTAAAACCACTTTTAAATCCAGCTTGTTCTCTTGGTTAGTGGAAATCCAATGTTCTCTGTAGACGAGTTGTAATTATCTTGGTAAAAATTTTATATAAAACTGATAAAAGGCTGATAGGTCTGTAATTTCTCATATCTTCTTTATCACCTTTTTTAAATATTAATATTATTACTGCATTCTTCCAATCATCCGGTACATCTTTATCATTTAGACATTTGGTATATAACTTTGCTAAAAAAATTTCTATTTCTTCACCTGCTTCTTTTAATATATCAATTATAATTCCATCTTTACCTGGAGCCTTTCCTTTCTTCATACATTTAATTGCATATCTCACTTATTCATTTAAAATTCTGGGCAATTCGAAAGATGTAATAGATATAGGAGGTACTTGTTCTTTATTACTATATAATTCTTAATAAAAATCTACCAATTTCATGATGTCATCTCTCTTTTTAGTAACAATTCTCTCTTTTTTTTATTGCAGATATAAATTTCCTACCAATACCAATATGTTGTTTTACATTCTTAAGACTTTTATTTTCTTCTACAGCTTTCCTTGCTAGTTCACAATTATATTTTTTTATATCATTTTCAACTCTTTTCCACACCATTTTACAAAATTCTAGATATTCAATTCTTTTTAATGCATCATTTTTGTATATCTTCATATTCCTTCTTTTCTTCATAAATTCTATAGTCTCAGTAGAAATTTTATTGGTCAATTGCTGCTTTTTTCTACCAGCTATTTTTGTTGCAGTTTTTAAAAGTGTATCAGTTATTTTCATATTAATTTCATTCAAATCTGAATCGTGTTCAAAATCTACTAATACTTGAAACCGATTTGTAAGTTCTAATTTAAATTCATTAGAATGTTTCTGAAGATTAGGAATATCAACTGTAAATATTGTTTTTCTTAATAATTTTTGTCTCTCTAGTTTCACATTAACACGTATCTTACACCTTACTAATCGATGATCACTTCCTGTGTTAAATTTATTAAGAACATTACAATCTTGAAATATGTCTTTCCTGTTAGTCAAAATATAATCCAATTCTGCTGTCCCCTCATTTGGATGCTTCCATGTCCATTTCCTTTTAACATTTTTCTCAAAAAAGGAATTCATAATATAAAGTTTTTCTTTTTCTGCAAATTCCACAAGTCTATGTCCTCTCTCATTTCTATTACCATAACCAAAATTACCTACAGCACTTTCATCTTTCATTTGTTTACTAATTCTAGCATTAAAGTCTCTCATAACAATTTTAAAATGTTGTTTACTCTGATCAAAAGCCTTTTGTACATCCATATAAAAATCTTCTACTACTTCATCACTATGAGAACTTGTTGGGGCATAAACCTGAATTATCTGCATTTGGTATCTGCTATTAGGTTGTATAACTAATCTTGCCACTCGTCCGATACACCATCAATCTTCACAATATTGATCTTCCACTTTTTATTTATAATGAATCCTACTCCACTTGTATTTCCAATATTTGTGCCTTTATAATAGAGTATATGTCCACTTTTTAAATCAATTGTCTCTTCCCCTTTTCTTCTAACTTTACAAAGTCCAATAATGTCTCATTTAATATAAGAGAGTTCTTCTTCTAATTCTTGCAATCTTCCTTCACTTGAAAGTGATCTGCAGTTGTAAGTACCTAAATAAAAAGTCGTCATCAAATGGCAGCCTGGGTCAGCAATCAGGGGATTCTTAGCAGCCGCCTTTGCCTTCGGCCACCAACCACTGCCTTGGTTGGTGACTTTACAGCCTCCTGGGAATACGGGCCATGCTTTATTTTTGTCTGTCATAATTGTATGTATGTATTGGAAAAATATTTATCATTTACACAAACATTCATTCTGCCTTATCAGGCACTGAGAAGAAAGACCATGGTGTTTCTCGATCTTAAACTCAGAGGTAAAAAGCCAATAAACTCACCACGCTGGCTAATGCGTGTTGGTGAGCAGCCCATCCATGTTCATATACTATATAAATAATCACATAGTAAGAACAGCTGCAACAACAAGAACGTATGGAGTGGACATTAGGAATTTGCTCTGCTCAGTTCCTTTAAGGCCTCCAAGAGGAATCAAAGGGTCTCATTTCAGTTAATAGCAAACTCCTTTCTGCAGCTTGCATGATATTTAAATCATTAGGTGTATTTTATTTCTGGGCCTATCATTGAGAATGGTGCTACAAAACCAAATATCATTAACTTTTTAAATTTTTTATTTTTGACAGACATTCATGGAATTTGTTTGTTATTTTTTTGTGCTTTTTCTTTATTTGTGACAAATGTTGATCAGCCTAGTTTTTTCTAAAAATGTAATACTATCATCATTGTCAACCATTATCAGTTTGTTCCAGGAACAAAGTCTTTCCAATTTCAATCCATCTCTGATCTTTAGCCTTTTCTCCACATCACCTCTGAACATTTTTTTATTTCATTTGTCCAGCTGACATGTTGTCTGTGGGTCTTTTAAAATCTCATGGAATCTAGTTTAAGATTTGAATTATCATCTCTTTTAGCCATATGTCGAATCCAACATTACCTCAGTCTTAATTGTTTCAGCAATGTCAGTAACACCAGTTTGTTTTCTTACCCTTATATTGCATTTTACTGCTAACATGCATTTTTTCTTACTTCCTTGAATGGTCTGAAATTTCTATATTGCTCTTCTATTAAGTGTCCGAGTATATGATCCATATGTAAGAACTGATAAAACACATTTATTAGAAATTTTCCCTTTCAAAAATATAAGGATGTTTTCTTATAATATTTAGTTATTTCTTTCAAACACACTCGAACCAAGTTTAATTTTATGATTAATTTCATCCATTATGTTTCCATCTACAATAATAATCTAACCAAGGTATTTTTAGTTGCTAACTTCTAACTCATCATAAACAATTCTTATTTTCATCTTTTGAGAAAATCCATAGAACATTACTTTAGTCTTTTTAACATTTATCTTTAGTCCTACTTTCTTATTATAATCTGATAACTCTTGCAACATTTTCTGAGACTCTAAAGCATTATTTGCCAAAAAACAACATCTGCAACCTCTATATGACTTAAAATAACCTCTATCTTTTTACTCATTTAGCATCCCATGTAATTTATAAAATAGTTTTTGCAGCACTGTTGCAACAAGTTTTGAAGATATGGGATTACCCTTTCTTACACTGTCCTTACTGCTAACTTTTATAATATCATGGAATCTAATTGTTGCTATTACACTTTTGTGAATATTTTTGAAAATATGACAATATCCTTTGTCTATACATTGATGATCCTGTACTTTCATCACTGAAGACAAGATAACAGAATCAAATGCCTTTCATAATCTACAAATCCAAAACATTGTGGCCAACTAATATCTATTGGTTCTTTCTATAACTTCTATTAATATTTGGATATGATTACTGTATTAAAACCACTTTAAAGTCCAGCTTGTTCATTTACTTTGTTGAAATTTAATGTTCTGTGTAGACAAGTTGTACTTATTTTGGTAAAAATTTTAAATTAATCTGATAATAGGCATATAGTTCTATATTTTCTAATATTTTTATCACCTTTTTAAAATATTAATATTGCATTTTTCCAGTCATTTGGTACATCTTTGTCATTAGATGTTTTGTATATAAGTTTGTCAATAAATTTTTCTATTTCTTTTAATACATCAATTATAATTCCATCATCACCTGGAGCTTTTCCCTTTATAAATTTAATTGTGTCTGTCACTTCATTTGAAATCATGGGCAATTCAGAGGGTATAATAGATGTTAGGTTGTTCTTATGCTTTATTACTAATGAAGCAATGGATCTGAAGCCCGATCCATGCTTCACATCTTCCTATAAACTTAATTAGTATTGTAGACCTGAATTAAGTTTATAGTTCAATATCAGCAGGGTTTTGCATTAGAGTTAAAAATAATTATGCTTATCAAATGTGTTTTACATTTAAATATTTTGTTTTAAATAAATTTCATTCTATTAATAAAAATTGCTTAACCTATTAGTCAAACATATATATACATCTAGCGTATATATATGAGTTAATGCAAAATTCTGCTGAAATAAAATGCTTATTCTACTATAAAAAAATAATAATATATTGTTGTTAAAATTTTGTTAAAATATTTAGTATGATTTGATTTTGAGATAAGCCCACCAACATTTCTAAAAGAATGTATATTTTAATTAGTTAAGCCCATTCAAGTCAAATTAAAGATGGCCTTCTCTTTCTTTCTTTTTAGTTAATAGAATTCAAACTTTAAAGAAAGAAATTTAGAGTAAAAAAGTAAAAGTTATTTTTAGAAAATGTTGCTTTGAAACAAAGGAGCATGGGGAGGCTTATCAAGATCTCAGATCATACAAACAATAGAAGGTAGCTAAGAAAAAAAGTTATAAAAGGGAGAGAACAAAAGAGGAGATTCATTCAGATTTTGCTATTGGAAGAGTGATATCAGATTTTGCTATTGCAAGGTTGATTCAAGATTTTGCTATTGCAAGTTTCATTCAGATCTGCTATTGCAAGGTGCATTCAAGTCTACAATTATCGTCTACAAATCATGAAGAAGTTTGAACCTGCTCAAGCTAAAAATCGTATAAGTATGATGGATTCTAATATGCTCGGCTAGGCAAATAAATAGCTTTGCCTATCGCCGGGGTTCCTCAATACCAGAAAAATGCCGTAGTATTTACTCAATCATTATCTGTACTCTGTGCCGTGTCTGGAGGACTTTTTGTGAAACCATGCTACTGATTTCCACTTTCCTTGTCCGGTCGAACACATCTCATCAGACGGATCAAGCTACGCCCGTCGATGGAACATGACCAAGGAATAAGGACGGTAATCGTATCTCTCCTCATGAACTATTCATTATGCTACCCTTTTTGTCCATACTTTTTATAATTGCTTTCTTGAATATTTATGAAATGTTTGCTTAATGATATTTATAATGTAACTATTTTTATTAGACTAGTTAGATATATGTATATGTGATCATCTACTTAGATATTTAACCCCTTTTCTTCGCTATTCTTCATTACTCCCATGTGTAAATATTTTAATTTCATTGCGGTTAAGTTTATTAGTTAATTGTTCATATAAAAATCCCTTTCCAGTTTTATTCATACTTGTAAAATTTAGTACGAGTAAGTTTCTTTTTTTTTCTGTTTTGTTGTTTGCCAATTTGATCTCCTCGATAACGCTTGTTTTGTTCGCCATTAGCTTCTTACGTATGTCAGATTTAGCGATATACATCTTAAATGGTTTTAAACTCTGTTTTAGTGCAAAGCAATTAGAAACTGCTTTGCGGAAAATTTTTATTATTACACATTATCGAGCAGATTCGAGTTGACAATGTTTAATAAAACTGGGAAGGAAAGATTTAGACCGCAAGTATATTAATCGGGTTTTCATTGTCTCATTAGTTATTCAGAAATTTCGGGGAATAGCGAAGGCCATTAAATTATTAATAATATTTCAAATGTCATTTATTAAAGACATTTATTTCACTAAAAAGCTTGCGTTTGCTAGTTATCTTTTAATGCTTTGTTTTACTTTCAAATGATCCAGGCAAGCAGAACACATATTTCTAAGTATTTTTGCAATTTAACTATTTAAGCTCCGCAGGTGGTTTTGTCCATGTATCCCGCTGATGCTAAGCTTGTGGCTCGGGAAGAAAATATCTATGCGTGTCTCAGATAGTGTTGTTGGTTCGTGGGTTAGTCTCGAGAATATACGAAGAGGGCAGGGGTCATAGTATTCTTGATTTAATATCTCGCGTATGAGTGGCCCCGAGGTACCTTCGCCTAGTATTCGAACTGGGTTAAGCCAACATACATCATCTGACCGTCACACTATATAATTCTTAATAGAACTTTTACCCGTTTCATGATGTCATCTTTTTTTTCAGTAATAGTTCCATTTCTTTTTATTAATGCAGATATGTTTCCTACCAATACGAAAACGTTTTTTATATCCTTGGGAATTAGTCTTTTTTACAGCTTTCCTTGCTTGTACACAATTATACTTTCTTATATCATTATCAAGTTTTTCACACCATTTTACAGCATTCAGTATATTCAATTCTTTTTAATGCATCTTTCTTATGTATTTTTATACTCGTTCTTCATAAATTCTCTAATCTCTACAGAAATTTTATTAATCAATTGCTGCTTTTTTTCTACTAGCTATTTTAGTTGCAGGTTTTAAAAGTGTATTCCTTATTTTCTTATTGATTTTATTCAAAACTGATTCATGTTCAAAATCTAATACTGGAAATGAATTTGCAATTGCTTATTTAAATTCATTAGAATTGTTCTGAAGATCAGTAATATCAACTGTAAATATTGTTTTTTTTTTAATAATTTTTGTCTTTAATTTTTTTATCAACATGTACCTTGCATCTTATTCATCAATGATCACTTCTTATGTTGAATTTATTAATAAGATTACAATCTTGAAAAATGTATTTCCTGTTAGTCAAAATATAATCCAATTCTGCTGAATCAAAATATCTAATTCAGCTGTATCTTCATTTGGATACTTGCATATCCATATCCTTTTAACATTTTTGTCAAAAAAGAATTAATATAAAGTTTTTCTTTTTCTGTAAATTCCTCAAGTCTATATTCTCTCTCATTTCTATTACCATAACCAAATTTGCCTAGAGTAGTTTCATCTTTTTTTTGTTTACCAATTTTAACATTAAAGTCTTCTGTAAGAATTTTAAAATGTTTAGTCTGACCAAAAGCCTTTTGTACATCCACATAAAAATCTAGGCCATCACTATAAGAATTTTTTGGGCCAGGAAGTTGAATTATCTGCATTTGGTGTCTGCTTTTAAGTTGAGTAAGTAATCTAGCCTCTCTCTCTGATACACCCTCAGTCTTCATAGGGTTTTACTTTTTATTTGTAATGAATCCTACTCCATTTGTATTTTCAATATTTGTACCTTTGTGGTAGAGTATATATCCACTTTTTAAAACAATTATCTTTTTACCTTTTCTTTTAACTTCACAAAGTCCAATAGGGTTCCATTTAATACTTTGCTTCCCCAATTTATTTATTGTTAGTTTATTAAAGTGTGATTTTCTTTACTACTGTATAGATATTCTTATTGTATTATTAAAATGTTTTCTTATTGTATTATAATGAGTGCTTAATTAATAACACATATTAAGGAAGATCGACTATTGTAAACTATATTGCATCCTTAATCTGCTAAACTTATTGCTTAAGAATCAGATGGAGGTAAATTTAGTGAAATATTTCATTGGTTAAAATATTTATGTTATCTAAAGAAAAATCCATTAATTAAATAAAAGCAAGATATTTAAATCCCCTCCTGTCACCCGATTCTAATTTATTTCATTTTATTATTTCAAAATTAGTTATTTTGAAATTAGCTATTCCCAATGGTTTATGAACAATTTAAAAATAAATAAATCTGAGTTTAACAAATAAAAGTTAAAACTTTTTTTTTAGAAGGAACAAATATATATATTAAACAAAACAAGTTATAAATGTCGTAACTTGCTCATAGCTTGCATTTTATGATCACTAGATGGAGCTTTACCAATAGCCCACTATCAAGCTTTGTTTATATAAATGCTGAGAGAGATGGAATTCAATATCTCTTTCAATTGTCTCCAACCTTTAAACCATGGTTTCAAGCTAGTTGGCTCATGTCAGTAAAGGGTAGGAAAACTAGATCTAAACACCAACTCTACAATCAGCATTTAAGAAACACGTATCAGCCTGAATTTTTCACGTACATAAATATCTTCAAATTCAGTCAAACAAACTAGATAGCTATATGGGTGTGAATTCAGTTCAGTTTCCCCATATAGTAAAAGCCTCTGCAATCTATATCATTGCAAAAACATTCAAGGGTACATTTATGATAAACAAAACAAGTTATAAATTTCATAACTTGCTTATAGCCTGCATTTATGTAAACAAAGCTTGATAGTGGGCTATTGATAAAACTCCATTTAGTGATATATATGTATGTATATATACTGCATATATGTTTTAGAAACAACCTGCAGTTTTAAAATAAAATTTAATGTTCGAAGTTAAAACTTCGTTTCTATTTTTTGATTAATATATATATATATATTAGAAATTGGTCACAAACCTGACTTTGACAATGCAAAAATGCTTGCTAATTTGGAGAGAGATGATTTGAGAACCATGAGAGAGTCAATTGAAATATTAGAGACCTACTGGTTTAAATAGGGCTGATGAAGCACTACGTATGCAACCCATATGGATATCTTTGATTTTATCTGTCTTCTAATATTGACTTTAAATTAATAGATGGTAAAACTAAGAGAAATATACATTTTGATAAACCTCATATTCTGAATACTAAACTATTTCAAACTGATTCTCATGCTTCATCTTGCACTCAGTCACATTACAGTTTGAGATTGAACAAATTTACTTTCAAGAGTTTACCTTTACAGTGGTGGATGCTAGTTCGTTGAAATATCTGTATATAATAGAAAATAACACCTGGTTTTGCCCAAAAAGTCATTTATCTATATCATACCACTGTGAAAACATTAAATATAATATATAAATATGTAAATATGATAGTTTAATTCTAGAAAACTTGTAATACAATTTAATATATTACCAATGTAGTGTATCATATGGGGCCAATCTCCAATTAAATGGAGTAATTTTCTTTATCAATATGATTTAGCCTATAGCATAGATGTTTACTTACTGTAACTTATTACATGACTGCTCTCATTTTATTTCATATTAAGGGCAAATATGTTGTGTATATTTAGCATTACTAATTTGACTGATTTTATGTCTATTTCATTGCATTTCTTTAGCAGGCATATATTCCTGCTTTGGAAGATTTACTTTGACAGGTTCCAATTGTCTAAGTTACACACAAATTTGGGAACAGTCTATTCATTTTTCAGACCAGAGGGTCTTGTTTTTGTCTTGTTACCAGTGCAGTGGATCATTCCTGTTTTTTAATGAGAGCTATTAAAGATTATATGAAGACACTCATTTCATCACACATTTATTCTTTGAAATTTAGATTTAACTTCATAAAAATGAATATGAACCTATCTTTGTCTTCTTATTGGATTTCTTTATTATGGTAACAACTCAGCACTGCCTTCCTTATCTTTGTGTAAAGCCAAGTCTGATATTTCAGCATTTAGTGGTCATGATCATGAGTTGTCATCATCTGTTTTAACATTTACTGGAGTTAACTAATTCTGTTTGAGGGATATCTACCTCGAAGATCAAATGTCTTTATCATTCAAGGTACCTTATTTATACATTGTAACTTTGACATATGCACTCACTAATTAATGTAATTTCCACTACGTTCAATGAGTCTAGTGGCAAATTAAGCAATAGTCTTTTTTTTTTTTTTTTTATAAAGTATTTCTAGTCAAGTGTTTCTAATTTAACATGTATATTGTATTAAGTTTTTTATTTGCCACAGGGAAGTCATATAGTCATAATTTAATTTTAAGAGTCTCTACCTCTCCCAGATCACTCAGCTTAATTAGAATGAAATAGTATGTGAATTGGAATGAGTTGTTATCGTTTAAATCATTTTAGTGGTGGTTTTGCTGTTGTCGGCTCATTCAGACTTACAGTATGTACATGTAAAGTTTATCATAACAATTTTTGAGTTTTGTTAATGAAAACAAATAAATAATTAATAGTGTATATCAAAGAGACATTTGGAAAAATAAAAGAAACAATAACTTCTTGCTGGTGTCTTTAGTTGTTTATATATTTACATCTCTGCTTATTTTACAAAATTTGTGAGATGTGTTCTTAGAAAGATAGTCATAAAATAGTGGAAATAAAATTTGGAATTTTTAGTGTTGCTCTTAAAATTACTAAATAAATACTTTATTTCTCTGAAGTTGGCCATAGAACTAATGATAACTTATATGAACTCAAACTTTATTTCTCTGAAGTTGGCCATAGAACTAATGATAACTTATGTGGAACTCAAACTGAAGTATGCGGACTTATGTCACTATTAATATTCATTTGGAGTTCTTTTGCTTTTAATAAAATAAAATTGTATCAATAGTTATTTTAATAATCTACCAGTGTTAATATTATGTAAGTTAATGTTGGATCAATTTTCTTCTTATAGTTTATAAGATATATGTGATTATAATTTTTTGTTGGATTTTATGTAAAGCAAGTATAACTTGATTCTAGATAATAATTCTTGAAATTCTTATTATAGAAACATAAGTGGTTTAAAGAATAATAATATTAAATGCTTCTTCTGATAAAAAGGTTAACTGAGTTGCTAATTTTAAGAATAATGTTTTAGTGAAAATTATAATTCATAATCTTTGCTTTTTTATAAATTATCTTTATTAGTCATCTATGACATATGCATATAAAAGTGATAAATTTTTTATTTTCTGTTTTGTGTAGGTCTACATCATGGGAAAAAAATGATATTTCATAAAAATAAGATATAATTGAAATAGGAAACAGATTGACTCCAGAATGAATTTTTTTTTTTTATCATAATGTTATGAAATTAAAACTACTAAAACAAGTCAAGCAGATTTGAATAAAAGAAATATATTTTTATAAACGTTCACAAAATGTGTTAATAAAAAAAGTTTTCTGATTAAAAATATTTGTTGAATAAAATATTGAATGTGATACAGGCGGTAAAGTATTTGTTTAGACATTTTATCACTATTTATGATATTACACAAAAATGATCATCTTTATGAAATAGGCAACTTCTTTGTCAATTTTGTAATTAAAAGAACTGTGAAAACATATGAAAGGCATATCTGTGTAAAAAAGAGAAACTTCAGAAATCAAGAAATCATATGGAACAAATGTAAAATATATAATTATATCTTTGGCTTTTGATAAAACTATATGGAAAAACCTATTACAATAAAAGAAGTGATTCATTGAACATTATGTGAATTAAAGTATAAAGGATCTATAGGAAAATATGAATGAACCACATACAGGAGAAAAAATTGTTTAATGTAGATTATGTAAAAAACACAATTTAAGATACATAAGAAAACATCAGTATCAGTTGGGCAATAGAGAAGTTTTAGGAAGAGGAGGAAAGTTTTTTTCATGTGTATATAAAACTTCAGAAAAGGGTAGTTTAAGGCTATATGAAAGAACACATATGTTAGAATTTGCAATGTAGTTTGTGTAATGATAATACAGCAGAAAAAGCATTCAAGATGCATGAAAGAACACATACTGTAGAAGATCCATTTAAATGCAGTATGTGTAAATACAGGACTGCACCCAAGGACTATTTAAGTGTTCATGAAAGAATACATACAGTTGCAAACCTATATAAGTATAGTTTGTGTGGATATAAGGCTTCACAAAAGAAACAGTTAATAGAGCATGAAAGAACACATACAGGAAAAGACTTTTAAATGTTTTGTGTGTGAATACAGGAGTGCAAGAAGATACTGTGTAAGGCGACATGAAAGAACTCATACACGAGAAAAGCTATTGAAATGTAGTTTGTGTGAATATAAGACTGGATTTAAAGCCAGTTTCCGAATGCATGAACGAACACATACAGGAGAAAAGCCGTTCAATTGCAGTTTATGTGAATATAAGACTGGAATTAAAGCTAGTTTAAGGTTGCATGAACGAACACATACAGGAGAAAAGCCGTTCCATTGTAGTGTTTGTGAATATAAGACTGCACAGAAAAGCCATTTAATCAAGCATGTAAGAACACATACCGGAGAAAAGCCATTCCATTGTACTTTATGTGAATTCAAGACTGCACAAAAGGTCTACCTAACACGACATGAAAGAAGACATACAGGAGAAAAGCCATTAAAGTGTGGTTTGTGTGAATATAAGGCTGCAGAGAAAAACCACTTAATTCAGCATGAAAGAACACATACAGGAGAAAAGCCTTTCAACTGTGTTTTGTGTGAATACAAGACTGCACAAAAGATCTATCTAATACAGCATGAACGTACACATACAGGAGAAAAGCCATTTCATTGTAGGTTCTGTGAATATAACACTGCAATAAAAGCCCATTTAAGAGTTCATGAAAGAAGACATACCGGAGAAAAGCCTTTTAAATGTAATTTCTGTGAATACGAAACTGTACTAAAGGCCAGATTAACACTGCACGAAAGAAGACATATAGGAGCAAACTTATCACAAAAGAATCAGTTAAGACAACATGAAAGAACACATACACATAAAAAGACTTTTAAATGTAATTTGTGTGAATACAAGAGTGCAAGTACAGTCTGTTTAAGGCAACATGAGGGAACTCATATAGTAGAAAAGCCTTTTAACTGTAGTTTATGTGAATACAAGTGTGCAAGAAGGGACCATTTAAAGACACATGAAGAAACTCATACACAACAAAAGCCATTTAAATGTGATCTTTCTGAATATAAGATTACACAAAAAGGCAGTTTAAGGCAGAATGAACAAAAACATACAGGAAGAAAGCCTTTTAAGTATAGGTTGTGTCAATCTAAAATTATACAAAAGAAAGATTTAGCACTGCATGTAAGACCACATATGGGAGACAAACCTTTTCAATATGGCCTGAGTGAATATAAGATTGCTCTAAAAATCCAGACTATGGAACAAACTTTACAAAGTAATTCATGCGGATTGGAAACTTCTAATAAAGATAATTTTAAAATTCATGATGATGTATATATAAAAGATAAGTCTTATAATTCCCTTTTGTATAAAAATCAAAGGCTTTTTTATAATAACTTAAAAAATACAACAAAGAAATCTTTAATTATGAAACAAGTATTTAGTTGTCGATTGTGTGATTACACAACATTTGCTAAAAATGATTGGGAAAATCATGAAAATGAACATTTTACTTATCAGGAGGTTGTAAACATTTCTCTTTTACTATCTTAAACTATGTAATTGCAGCAATGTGTGATATCTTGAACTGTGTAATTTTTTTACCATCAGATAATGAAAAAAAAATTAGAATGTGATTCACTGCAGTTTTAAAAATATATTTTTGCTTATTATAGCAATGATTCATTCTATCTGTTCAAACATTTTAATAGCATTTCCATGTAATGACTATACACTTTAGAAATAAACTAACTGCAGCAATATGTGATATCTTGATTTTTATATATCAAGTAATTATATGTTGAATATTTCATAGCAACGAAGTATATTTTTTGAATAGGAGAGCAAAATAGTTTTTCCATTTTAATCGAATGAAGTTTGTTCTTCAAGCTGAATTCTTGTGCGTAAATTAGCATAATAAAGACTGCTGGCAAATTTTAGCTTGTTATCCAATAGAATCTCAATAGACTCATGTGAGAGACAGGTTATTATGAAATTTATTATTTAATTACAGGTAGCAAGACTGGAATCACAATGTGATGATATAATGATGAGTAAAATTGTATTAATAGTCTCATATTTTGTAAAACGTATTAGACATATAAATTTATACAGTCACAAATTTTATAGAACAATCAGTTAATGTATTTTTATTGCATTTTAGTAATAATATTTTATTGCAGTTGATTTTAAATAATTCACAAATTAAAATTTTCTCATAACCTTAATGTGTAGATATTTGCTAATCAGTTACAGCTTATTTTTAAGATTAGCCATGTTCTATTATATTAAAATCATTTCAAAACACTGTATGAATGAAATGTCTGTATTTGTGTATTCTTCATCTATCTCTGAGTCTTATTTTTAGAAATATTTTTTTGGATTATATTGATTATTGAAAAAAAGAGTGAGTGTATTTTAAATGTTAATTCTAAGAGCATTCATTTATAATTTAATGTTTACATATTTTATTAATGTATTGCGTTTATACATTTTGTACTTCCAATGAAGACTTGTATAATTGGAACTGGAACTGCAAATATTAAATGTAATATGAATTATATAGTAAATGAAAAAAAATTTTTTTATAAAATTAGCATTACAGTAGATATTTGAAATCACTGATTTGTATTTGTTTTGAAAATTTTAGTACTACTGAAGAGAAATTTAATGAGAAATAACTCTTGAAGATAATTTTTCCTTTATTAACACTATATTTTCTGATGTGAATTTATAAAACTCTGCTGTCAAATTTAAAGATTTTCATATAAATAGGATTTTACCTAAAACAGAAGTAGGGGAACACACATTTAACCATAGTCCAACCTAGGGTCTTTGAGTAATATGCTGTGATCATGTACCTAACCAATGACCATATCCACCTCCAGTGGGATATCTCTTAGTTTATTCATTAAATTTAGATAAAATTTCGGCTAGTTCATCCATACCCCTCCTTTCTTTTGGATTCCATTGTACCTCAGTATTTGAACCCAGGGAGAATGTTACCTTCGACTTTCTTCAGGAGTGAATTTAGTTTATGTAGCAACTATGTGTTCATTGATTTAAGATACATCAAACCTTATTGCTGTGTTATATATTATAATAATACATGTGTGTGCATATATAGATTTAGTCAATTAAATTGATGAATGAGTGAATGAATGAGTTTGGTAGACTAGAGATCAATTTGATTTAAAATTCTATTAAAAAATATAATTATATGTGTCCTATGTGCATCTCTATCATATCAGTGACTAAAATTGTTACTCCATCCCATACCCATGGTATATATGCATTGATAAATACTCACTATTTACAAAGCCAATAAGATTAGCTAACACAAAAAAATAAAATCAAAGAAAAAATTATTCCATTACCATAACTGTCGTGAAGCTAACTAACTATTTACAGGGTTATATCATAATATGTTCAATAGTTCCATGATCCAATATCAGCTGGAGAGATTCCATCTCCTTTGAGAAACCCCCCCCCCCCCCTTTACCTACACATAAGTTTCCTAATGTGGATAGAAAGTCTTTCACACAGGAGTATTGGTCATTCATACCGAATAAACTAAATGTAACCATCATTAGTTAAACATAAACAACATAAACTCTGTCCTGCATAGCATCCCATATGTGACAATGATGACAAGATGTCATGTCACTATGGAGGGAATTAATCTAAATTTAATTTGCAAAAAAATATTTTCTAGCTTAATAAACCTTCCCCCTGTAGTATGTTACTTCTTATGGAATGGATTGTTCTGACTGCAAACAGGCTAAAACTTCCAAGTGTGAGAGTAATGAAAATTGAATTTTACAAACATATAAAGTAAAAATATATATATAACACATTATGATTTTATTCAAATCTTTCTGATTACAGTCTATAATTTGAGCATTAATGTCTTTTGTGGATACAATCCATTTATCTCATCTCATCAATCCATTCTGATAAATGGTCAAACATTTACTCAGATTTTCTAGGAACACACATGAATGAGATTGTTTCCATTTTGGACATTACTCTTCCAGGATCACTGACACTTCTGATAAAGTGTTAGCCATTTTTTTAGGCATTATAATAAAGGTCCCAACACAATTATTAAAGATTATTCTAGGCATTATTTATATGAAAGAGGTAAATAATCATGCTTTATGCAATTAAGGCAGCACACTGGCCCTGTGGCAGTTATCCAGCCTGTGTACATTGTTTAGTAATTTATAAAGTAGAACTAAATTCTTTTCAGCTTACTATTTGGTGTTTAATCAGTTTACACAGAAGAAAGGTTTACCCCATCATTTATCTGAATGCTCCTTTTTCTTTTTATTGATTTTGTCTTCGACTATTGATGTAAAATTAATTTAATTATTTTACTACACTGTTTAAGTTCATTAACTTTTGCCACTTTAAATGTTGACTACATTTTGCATCAACTTTTAGCACTTTAAAATTTTATACAAAAGAGATCGTATTTTCAAACACATCGTCAATTTTATTCTTCATTCTAATGTTTGATATTAAGCTATTTACTGCTTGTGGTCATCATATCACTTCATGATATATGAAAGCAAATGGAAATGCACTAAGTTTTTTTATACTGGACCTCACTTCCATTGTCTAGCAGATACTTGCATTTTCAATTTTCTTTTTTATCACTGTATGTGCCTATTGTTGTGCAAATTAATGGTTGTTATTGAAATGACATAGTAAAATTATGTGATAAAGTTATATAGTAAAATTTCTACTCTCATTTTCTAACACTTGGTTGCTGAGATATTGACTGGATGCCAGATCATCACCATATTTACTTAGTTAATGTAAAAAAAAACAAAATTTGAATTTTTTTTTGTAAAATAAAATATTATAAATAGAAATGTAAGAATGATGGGAAAAAATTTTTGTTCATGTTCTCTGACTTTCTGAGTCTAAAATATCTAAAAAACTAAGTGAAAATTTTGTAAAAACTAGAGATGGTTATTAATAACAGATTTGGGTGAACCAAACATTAATAATAAAGCATGCAGTACTGTTGGCTGGCACCCTTACAAAAAATTTTGCCAATAGTTAATTAATTCCATAAAACATGAAATAGTGTAACGTCATTTGATCCTGGATAAATAGGGTATTTTGAGAGCTGATAAGACAAATAAAATCAAATTGTAAATAGTAAATAATATTAATGTGGGTGCCATCAACAAAGAAAGGCAGAATAAACTTCAAATCTATACATGCATAAGAGAGCAACCAAGTCATAAATAGGTAAATTTTTATGTTGTATTACATGTAAAGATAGTTAGGAAAAAAATAGTATGATTTTGTAAATAATAAAGGTCGCAGACTAGTGATAAGACACAGATCATGATGAAAATTAAATAGGGAGCAGGCTTAATGGTATAGATAATTCTAGGAGGGAAAGGTAGTTTATCTCGTTAAAATCAGAAAAAGAAAACAGTCCAAAAAAAAATAGTAGTCATACTAATAATTAAATCTGATAGTACAGTGTGCTGAAATCTAGATAAGATTTTTTTTCAGAAATGGATCTTCTACAAAAGGAAGAGGAGGATGACCAACAAAAAGAGCAGGTGGATGACCAAGAAGGAGATTCTGAAAAAACACTAATTCTAAATCCATTAAATTTAAACAGTCTGGAAACTATCATGAAAGATCCAGAAAAGATGATGTTTGAGAAAATGCCCATGATGGATCAAAACTTGATAATGATGATGCATAACTTGATGGCAAACATGATGTGGGACTTCAAGGAAGAGATGTGGAAATAAAAAGAAGAGATAGGAAGAGAGCTACCTGAAGTAGAAAAGTGCAACAAAGAAAGAATCGAGCAATTCAATCAAGTGATGATCAAGAAAAATACAACACTAGGACCAACATCTCTGAGGGAAACTGAAGGCATTACCAATGATAAACAAAGCCAAGAGGACCCAGGGGAAAAACACAAAAACAAAGCCTCCGGATGCTGATAACCAAAGTTGGAATCAAGCAACCCCAAAAGAACTAGAAACATTGGAATCGTAGAAAATCAAACTCGGATCCCAGAAAATGGTTTACAGGGACCATTGCCAATGTCACATTTGATCCATGTACAAGTGTTTCAAGGTGAGCCTCGAGGAAATCTGCAGGAGCATCTCAAAAGCTTGAAGAGAAATGTTTTATTTTAATGCAATCAGTGAGGTAGAGAAAGTGGCCATTGCGAACCATTATTTGAAAAACTTCAAGGTGAGCCTCGAGGAAATCAGGAGCATCTTAAAAATTTAAGAGAAATGTTTTATTTTAATGCAATCAATGAAGTAGAGAAAGTGGCCATTGTGACCCATTATTTGAAAAACACCACTAAGGAGTGGTCGATATCATTAACTCAGAAACCTACTAACTTTAATGAGTATAAGCAGGCCTTGTTAAACCAATTTTGGAGTGAAGAGCACCAGAAAGACTTAATACATGCCTTGACTGCTGAAAAATACCAAGGAAATGAACAGGGAACATATACTCAGTTTTTCCTAAAACAAGTGGTTAAGTTTTGAACTCTGACTGCTTTTACTTATTCTGATGCTTACACTATATGCATTATCAGAGCAATATGCCCATCTGGGTACAGAGGATGATACTAAGTAGTACAATTTCCAACATTGATGGATTGGCCAAATTTCTGGCATTGAGTGACCAAGGAACTCTAATTCCAGAGCAAGGGAATATTAGGATGGCCAATGCAAGACATTTAAAACCCTATGTTCCACTGGATCCTGGGAAATAGGATGGATTAGTCAAACAAGATAGGCTTCTTTAGGGAACAGAATGAATGGACTTATAGACCAGACTAAGAAATCAGGAGACTTTTAGATATACATAAAGAGCTAATAAGAAGTTACAGATATACATAAAGAGCTAATAAGAAGTTACATAAAGGTAGAAGTTAAGAAATTGTACACTGTATTCGAAGACAGAGGAAGATAGTAGGTAATTGGTTGGGGCTCGTGACCTGGTAGGTTCAAAGTCAAAAGAAAAAAAAATTTTCTCATATGATATGATAAATCTGATTCAGATTTGCATTTCACGTTTTATTCCACTTATTCACCTACTAATAGGGTTTTGATTTCAATGCACATATGTAAAATGTAAGTAATAATGTTTGTATATATATATAAATATATTTTATATAAATGTTTTTTCTTGTATTATAATTATTAATGTATTTAAAACATAATCACTTTAATTAACGGTTATAATTAATGTCAAATAATATATATATATAATTTTTTTCTTTAAGATATATAACAAATAATGCATTTTTAATAAGAAAATTCAAATAGAAGTTTTCTTTTTTTTTTTTTAAATATATGTTCGTTTTATTATTTATTAAGAAAATCCAAATGGCATTCCAAAAGATTTTCACTTCGATAAGGATCTTAAAGTAAAAGGCAACACTGAATTACATTGCAAAATCTAATTAAAATCCAAGAATAAAAGTCAAATACTTTAGAATTTCCATTAGCCTATTAATGGAAGTTCTACTTTGTTTAAAGGAATCTAAAAAGTACAAGATTGTCCAAAATTAAACCAATGACCCTTATTGAGGTTGAACTTTCTAAAAATATAACTTAATGTATGTTTCTTTTGTCTAAGGCAAGATGTAATTTATAAGATTGATTCAGGCAGCAAATAGTTTAAATGCTAGAGACACTATAAATAGGGGGGGTTTTGGAACAAGAAAAAAGTCTGGTTTTTAATAGAGTTGCCACCAGTTACTATGCCAATTTTGAACCTGCAAATGAAAAGTGTGTAGGAAGAGAAAATCATCACCTTTTTCGCCAGAGCTTATCTCCTAACTATGCCACAATGATATTCCTGTTCCTGAAGAATGCTGCAAGCCGTAGAAGTTTGCCCATACTATTGCTCCGAAGTAACGAGTCTTATGAACCACCAAGACTCCAGATCCTGTCTTACATTTTTATATCTTTTTATTTAGTAGACCCATAATTCTAAACTAATTTTAATTGAAAATATAGATATTAATAAATTTTAAATAACATAATGCCCGTAATTGATTCTTTAACTCTTAATTTATTTGTAATTATTCTTGAAACTCACGCTCACAAAACTTATATATGTTTTTTTTAATCATTGCTATTGTTATATGCTATTTATTTGTTTTGTAAGAATTTCATAGTATAATTTCTATGATGTTATGAATCCAACTTCACTAGCAGGGATTTTAAGGTGATAATTTGTGTAATAACAAAGTATCCTAAGAAGGGAGGGATTTAGAAGAGAAATTAAGTAGAAAGCAAAATAAGTTGTTTTTTCTGACTCCCTTGTGAAATTGCGTGAAATATCTTTAATAAAATGCGTTTACATTAGTAACTTTATTTAATGTTTACTAATGATTTTAAAAATGAGATTTTCTTTATAAATATATATTTTTGAATGGAATAGAGATAAAATATATGTTATAATTGACCTCATAATAGTGCTGCTGGATAGCATTAGTTATTATCATGCAATATTTTCTTGTTAGAATTAAATGCAGATAAAGGGGGGTAATTTATTTAAGATATATTTTACTTAAATATTTTCACATGAAGCAATTGGTTGCACAGGTTGATCTTTATGCCATATTAGATTATTTAAGACTCCCTACTTATAATTATCCATGTATTTTGTGATAAATAAGTAAATCAGGTTAATAATGAATGCCAAGCATGGTGGAGTGGATCTATAAAAGATCATTTTATTATGTATAATCTTGTTCCTGGTAGCACATTGCTGTGTGCCAGAGAATAAGGGAGGTAGTCAAAGGTAGTCTGCATGACATCCGAACACCAGACATGGAACACCAATAAAACCTATCCCTTCATTCTGTATTGTTTTGCAATATTGTGGACATACCAACCCTTCTTGTGGCAGTAGGAGTATGAGTGTCTATATTCATTTGCCTATGCATTCTTATTACCCCAATTTTGTTCGTTATTGTATTGCCTATCTATTATGTCACTCATAAAGAAATGATTCTACCAATATTATGTATATTTAGCCTGAGTAACTAATTCTTTCTTTTTGCCTGTAGTTAGTTAGACATTGTTATTAACTTAATCATGAATTTTATTATATAATGATCACATAGCAGATTATAATGCGGGAGTTTCTGTGCGTGATAATTCACTGTCATTTAACAACTTACAGTTATAAGTATTGTAATGTTATTATAAATAACTTGACGCTGTTCCAGCGAGGACCATATTTAAATAAAATAGATATTATTTTTATAAAAATCTGCCTTCATAAAAACGTAAAATTGCATGTTTTAATTTTGTCATTTTAAATTCTGTAAAAAATGTCAAGCGGTTTTGTTTATAGTCTTTTGACATTTTTTTATGATTTAAATAAAAAGAAAAGTAATTGTTATCTGCTATTTATATATATATAACATATAGAGTATATGAGCACAGACTTTCACATGACCCACCACTCTCCACACTATCTCATAATACAGATACACTTGAACACATGTTAAAAAGATAAATAATCTGGTGTATTTCATGCTAAACCAGCGATCATCAGTTGGTCCAGATTACCATCTCCACACATAAATGCTATAAGTGCTCAGATATATATTAAGATAGCCAAACCTCATACTCTGATGGAAGGCTTCACTCTATTCCACACTCCAATTCTTCAACCGTCCATCCAATTGAAAATCTGATGATGGAATGCTCAAAAACCAACCTGAGGCCATATTCTTGTCATACCCATGATGACCTAAGATCAATCTAACCCCTCATGTACAGGACATAATCCATTTAATACATATACAAGGGATGGGCAGACATCTCTAGTATGTAATAATTGAAATGCAGGCTTATTTTATACCTGTGTCTATATATATGTAAATATAGGATATATGAGCACAGACTTTCACACGACCCACCACTATCTCATAACATTGATACACTTGAACACATATATGTTGAAAAGATAAATAATCACCAATATCCATATTTCATCCTAAAAAAGCAATCATCAGTTGGTCCACATTACCATCTCTATACATATATGCTATAAGTGCTCAGATATATATTAAGATAGCCAAACCTCATACTTTAATGGATAGGCTTCATTCTACTTCACACTCCAATTCTTCAACCATCCATATATTTGTAGAGACAGTAATCTGGACCAACTGATGATTGCTGGTTTAGCATGAAATACATATATTGGTGATTGTTTATCTTTTCAACATATATGTGTTCAAGTATATTAGTGTTATGAGATAGTGTGGAGAGTGGTGGGTTGTCTGAAAGTCTGTGCTCATATACCCTATATACACATATATGCTATAAGTGCTCAGATATATATTAAGATAGCCAAACCTCATACTTTAATGGACAGGCTTCACTCTACTTCACACTCCAATTCTTCAACCATCCATATATTTGTAGAGATAGTAATCTGGACCAACTGATGATTGCTGGTTTAGCATGAAATACGTATATTGATGATTGTTTATCTTTTCAACATATATGTGTTCAAGTGTATTAGTGTTATGAGATAGTGTGGAGAGTGGTGGGTCATGTGAAAGTCTGTGCTCATATATCCTATATATTACATATATAGACACAGGTATATAATAAGCCTGTGTTTTCATTATTACATACTAGAGATGTCTGCCCATACCTTGTATATGTATTAAATGGATTATGTCCTGTACATGAGGGGTTAGATTGATCTTAGGTCAACATGGGTGCGACAAGAATCTCAGCCTCAGGGTGGCCTTCGAGCATTCCATCATCAGATTTTCAATTGGATGGACAGTTGAAGAATTGGAGTGTGGAGTAGAGTGAAGCCTGTCCATTAAAGTATGAGGTTTGGCTATCTTAATATATATCTGAGTACTTATAGCATATATGTGTAAAGATGGTAATGTGGACCAATTGATGATTGCTGGTTTAGCATGAAATATGGTGATTATTTATCTTTTCAACATATATGTTCACGTGTATTAGTGTTAAACAGAGCAAAACTCTCCATACAGTATTGCCACCTGTGCTAAACAGAGTAATCAATGGATGCCAGGAGGCTTGTGCATAAAATCCCTATCTAATTCCTACTCATCCAATGTCCCCAGATTAGTTTCTGGCTTGTGGCGTTCATCAGTGAGGAGCTTTGGATCTGAGAGCACTGCATCTAGATCTTAAGATCTAATGCAACCCTCTAGCAACCACCTTTTATCTCCACTTAACTACAAAACTATGAGAATGAAATTGAAAACACAAAAAATATTTTCAATCTAAGCTCAATAGCTTATATAGTCATATGGGTCTGAACTCAGTTCAGCACCCATACATTTTGGTGTCTTTGGCTCTTTTACAACCATAGCCACCACTATTCTATTAGGCAGGATTGGTGTTAAACCATTAAGCATCACATGATCACATTTCCTATACTAGCACATTAATTGTTGATAAACAGAGCAAAATTCTCCATACATTATTGCCACCTGTGCTAAACAGAGTAATCAATGGATGCCAGAAGGCTTGTGCATAAAATCCCTATCTAATGCCTACTCATCCAATATCCCCAGACTAGTTTCTGGCTTGTGGCCTTTGTCAGTGAGGAGCTTTGGATCTGAGAGCACTGCATCTAAATCTTAGGATCTAATGCAACCCTCTATCAACCACCTTTTATCTCTACTTAACTACAAAACTATAAGAATGAAATTGAAAACACAAAAAATATTCTCAATCTAAGCTCAATAGCTTATATAGTCTGGGGATATTGGATGAGTAGACATTAGATAGGGATTTTATGCACAAGCCTTCTGGCATCCATTGATTACTCTGTTTAGCACAGGTGGCAATAATGTATGGAGAATTTTGCTCTGTTTATCAACAATTAATGTGCTAGTATAGGAAATGTGATCATGTGATGCTTAATGGTTTAACACCAATCCTGCCTAATAGGATAGTGGTGGCTATGGTTGTAAAAGAGCCAAAGACACCAAAATGTATGGGTGCTGAACTGAGTTCAGACCCATATGACTAATAAGCTATTGAGCTTAGATTGAAAATATTTTTTTTGTTTTCAATTTCATTCTCATAGTTTTGTAGTTAAGTAGAGATAAAAGGTGGTTGCTAGAGGGTTGCATTAGATCCTAAGATCTAGATGCAGTGCTCTCAGATCCAAAGCTCCTCACTGACAAAGGCCACAAGCCAGAAACTAGTCTGGGGATATTGGATGAGTAGGCATTAGATAGGGATTTTATGCACAAGCCTTCTGGCATCCATTGATTACTCTGTTTAGCACAGGTGGCAATACTGTATGGAGAGTTTTGCTGTTTATCAACAATTAATGTGCTAGTATAGGAAATGTGATCATGTGGTGTATCAGTGTTATGAGATAGTGTGGAGATTGGGGGGGTCATGTGAAAGTCTGTGCTCATATACCCTATATATTACATATATAGTTACAGGTATATAATAAGCTGTGTTTCAGTTATTTATATATATGTAATCACATCATGATGTGATCTAGTTTAAAATTGTATATCTTGATAATCAATAACATATACGACTTCTCAGTGAGCTTGAATAATTGTAAATTAATATTTTTAAGTCTAAAATATATATCTGTCTATAAAACCTCCCTGTGTTCAAATCATTTAATTATTTTTAATTTTTTTGGTACTTATAAGTTAAGTTAAAAACAAGAAGGGGTACTCAAGGTTTCAGTAAACCATCATCATCATTCTGAATCTTATGCTCGAAGGCTTGACTCTGGGCTGGTAAAACTGAGAATGTATGATATGATCGATTGGGGAATGTTATATTTTGTATGTGGAATAATGGCTAAATTGGGCAGAATTCACGATGTGCCTGACATGTACCTTGTATCAGGTTGGGTTCGAGGTACTTTACCTTTGTTCTAGAACTTGTTGGATAAACATACGTTTTTTGACCGGTACACAGTTCACAAATTCATGGTTGGAATATGATATTTAGTGAGGTGAAAAAAATAGATGCTACAGTAATGTATTTATATTTAATTTTAGTTAGCATATTATTATGTTTATGTGAAAAATTAATAAAAAATGCTTAAAAAAATCAATACAAGGGCTTTGAACTAAAGATATAGTATTTAAATCATGAAAATATGATTACAGTATACATAAATTCATGTTTGAAATGTGATATATAGAAAAGAAAAAAAAGATGCCTTAGTATCATATGTACATTTAGTCTTTGTTAGTGTGTAATGGAAGTCAAAATATCAGCCTTTCAGCTTTTCATGTTTAATATATTTTATTTAATTTACATTAAATCTTAAAAAGCTATGGCTAGTGTATAATTGATGTTAAAACAATCATCTTCTAGTTGACTGTATTTCTCACATTTAATATATATATAATTAAAATCTTTTGTTTAATATATGTTAAATCTAAAAAAAAAAAAAATTTGTTAAAGAAACCAATTAAAAGAAACATCAAGCTCTATATAGTCTAGGTGCAGTATGGGTTACAATATTTTTTACAATGGCTATAGTCTGCCTGCTACCAGTATAGCTCTTAGTTTTAGGGTGAAATGTGAAAGAAGGAATTGTACATACTCTTGGAGCTTTCCCTATCACGTCCAGGTGCATCTTGGCAGACTGCCTTGTAAGTAGGTATGGTCATACTTCCAGCTGCTCTATAATAGTTGCCTGTTGAATTGTAGCACCTTCTAGTCTGGTGTTAACCATTAGCTTTGATAGCTATTATGTGAAAATGTATATACTGTCATTCAGGTTTGACAGTAGTTCTCTGCTGCTACTTTAAAAAGATTGAATATTTATTGCCAAATCACCATCCTTAATGGAATCATTTGAATTCAATGAGCATCACTGTCTATAGGTCAATACTTGCCATGGGCCATATGTTATCTTTTTTATATATGCATTGATTAGTGGCAGTGAATGTCCAATCTGATCTAGATATCATGGAATCTGGACTTGTCCATTATTTGAAGGCAAGATGAGATATGACATATTGAAGCAGTAAAATCTGTAATGCTAATTTTTGCTTCACTGTCTGGTAATATTAGGAACCTTAAACCAGAAGTTCTAATCCACCTATATACTTGTTTAATCACTTATGACATATTGAAGCAGTAAAATCTGTAATGCTAATTTTTGCTTCACTGTCTGGTAATATTAGGAACCTTAAACCAGAAGTTCTAATCCACCTATATACTTGTTTAATCACTAGGGTGTGCAAGTACACATATACACACAATTACCCCCCCCCCTTTTTATAGGCTTTTCAATATTTGTTTGAATAAAAACTTAGTTAATTCGTAAATATTTAAAATTTCCATCACCTCAAATAATCGTGTGTGTGTGTATGTATCACACATGCATAAAAATGTAAATAATATTTACCCAATTTACTGAATATTTTGTAATTTGTGTATTTTGTTATTAAGCTTGATGCAATATCAGAGAAGGTTCTGGAGAGTAATTAGCATAACTCAGATTTGCAAACAAAAGAATGTACCTTGTTCAATTTTAAAATGTCTTTATTAAATTAATTTTTTTAGCAATCTTAATGTTTTAATGGAAATTATATTTCTTGAATCTATTTTCAATCTCAAAATAGATTTAAACAATACTCTCCAGAACTTATCGCATTGTCATTTTTGAAATGTAAATCTTGAAGAAAGGATAAGTGCAGTCAGGCCAGGTAATACACATCCGGGGCTCACCAGCAGCAAGGTAATAGAAGTTTCTAGAAAGTTTTGTTGATGTATAAATACAGCCCAAATCCTATGCTAGCCACTCTTTGCTTTTATTTCAGAAAGTGTTGCTGATATATCCACGCCACTCAAAATTTTGAATATGACTTCTGAATAGAGGGAAGAAATTTGCTTTCCCGATCTTTTTTAAGATCATCTTCATACCATTATGCTGCTATGCCATCGGCACTTAAGGACTGTTTTAATCAAATGCTAAACTAATTCTAAAAAAATGCCAACCATTATTTTTCTAAACTCTGCATTGCCGACCATGTTTTCCATATTTATTTCTTATGCATATTAAGCCATATGGCCATCAAGTCATCTAGTAACAGAGGGTAATCCCATCTGCATAAATGTAACTCTCATCTATTTAATAACTGACAATGTAGGGCCATTTATTATAATTCTAGTAAATTAATGACTTTCTCTGTAAAATATAATGCATTAATCTATAAATTTATTCTCTAAATGTGTTTGCTGGGTTTCACATTATCTTACTATTTTAAATGCGGCAAACTTTTGACTTTATTTTTATGTCTGATTATATTTGATTTAATATGCTAATAGTTTAATCTAGTGAATCAATCTTATTTTAATTCTCTATCCCAATACTATGGGATAGCAAATATTTAAATGTAAGTTTTCTTACCAAACTAAAGGTTTGCTCGATTGAATAATATTACTAAATTGTTTTATGTGCATAATGGCAGATTATACGCTGCCATATTTATATCAATTCCTTACCATATTGATGCTATTGATTTAATTAATTTTGATATTATTTGAAGTAAACTTAATGGCCCTACCTGTCTTGATAATCAATCATTTGTATACCACACCATCCAGTGTGATAATTGTATTATGTAATTATTTAGTTGTTAAGCGTACTTATATTTGTTTAATAAAGGAAATTACATATTCCCTCTTTTATATTTTGACATTCTAATTAATATATAACGACATCTGTATACCTTTAAAGATGGGTTAAATTTTGTTATGCCATTACACTAGATTTCATTAATTTATGAGGGCCTTAGTTAACACATCAGTATCATTAAGGTCCTGATTGATTAGCATTGCTTAGCCCTTATAGCATTGTAATATCCAGAGTTCCTGGATCATTCTTTTATGACATATCCCTAAATGGAGTTTGGAAGCATTGACTTCAGGATAATGTCAGGTTGTAGTTAGGCTCTGCATGAGATAACATCAAAAAATCTGAATCATGTAATCCCTACCAACCATTTCTTTAAATCCCACCCTATCATAAGTGCAGGCAGATTTCTCACATTTGTAAAACTGATGAAGCAACTCATCCTAAAGTGGACATGAAGGCAGATTTCTCACATTTGTAAAACAGATGAAGCAACTCATCCTAAAGTGGACTTAATATTTCTAACATTATCATTTAGATCAGCAACACAATTCTTAATTGGTATTTTATATTGCTTGATTATTTATCTATAAGTTATAATGCTGTGATGTCTGTAAACCATTCTTTATCATTTTATAGGTTAGAAATGCCATTTTAAAGCTTATTTAATCTATCCACCCTCTCATTAAAATGATCTTTAGGTATTCTAATAAACAACATTCAGTAAATTCTGTTATATGCCAATAACTATTTCTTTTTTAAAATGATTGATGAAATAATACTGACTAAGTAAATCTTGTAATATCTATAAATATATTTCAATGTATGGTCAGGAAAAACTATAATTTAAATATAGCTTTATGTAAATCAAACTCCATTTCATCTATGTTTCATTCAGGTCATTATTTCTCATTGAGTTAATCATAGCGTTCAAATTATAAATGAATATTAAATTTGATATCTCCTTCCATTACCACATATTAAGCTGCATCATCTTAAGTATATGTTATGTTTTACTTGTTATCTATCCAACTCTTATGTGCGTATTCTTCGATCATTATAATCCATATTCTATTATTATTATGTAATCAATTAGAATATGCAAACCATTGCTAATAATTATGTGAAACCCAGATTCTAATAATTCTATGACATATAAATAGATTAATCATTGTATTTATTAAGTTATATAGTCATTACTTATTTATTCGATTTCTCATTAATTATTATTAATAATTAACATTTCATAACGAATTATTTAATTGTTCTTTGTTCATGTTTTATGCATGCACATCATTAACAGGTTGCATTATATATAATTCAAGTTCTATTGATCATAGGCCAGTATATTACATTTTTTAAATAATTCTTAGTGAAATATCAATATAAGTTAAGCAAGCATATCCTGTTAGGGTATCAAAGTTAAGTAATATCACCTTGTCCCTGTAGATCTCTTGTTTCTCCACTGTGTCTCTGGAACTGGAATAAATAAAAATCATCTGTTATCATCAGAAATGTTGTTTACAATGTTATAGTTTTGGAGAAGGGTAAACAGGGCTGAATCCATGATTCCTCTTGACCTGTGAATTTCAGGCATAAGTGGATTTAGGTTACTTTTGCTTAGATTCTGAATCTTGTTAGATAAATATACAATCCTGACTGGTACAATATACTAGCAAAGAAGGCAATGTTCTTTTTAATTAGAATCCATCATTGGCTTCTGAATTATTTCTTTGGTAGAGAAATGGAGGCAAGTACTGGGTCAGTTCTTGTTTAAGTTTCAAGGCATGAACAACAGGAACAATTTAGCATCCGGGGTTCATCTTTGAGTTGGCTTAGCATGGCATGTCATAAATATTCTTCTATAGCAACTAGTTTTGGCATTTCTGAAGAGATAATATTTATTAAACAGAAGTATGTAATATAATTTCAGCAAACAGCAAATGGAAGATTCTCTATGGCCGATCCAGATGCAATCAGCAACCTTGAGAATCTACAGCAGCACAACACTTCAAATGGTTATAATGAATGGCATACTAAAACAAAATCAACAGCCAAATAATCAATAATCAGCAGAATAGCATGAAATAATTCTGTTTGAAACCTGGGCTATTTATATGATCCATTCTTATCTCCCATGTCTTTTAATTAATTGGTGACCAGAGCAAATCATTATCTATCTTAATTTTAATTAAAATTCCAACCAAGGTAATCTCATTTAGAATTAATTAAAAAAAATAAGTGTAAAAACAGATCTCAGCTTTTATTATTACAAATAAATTTAAAATGTAATAAAGAAATGCCATTACAACTTTCAAAATTAAAAGTTTTCTCAAAAAAAAATTAAAACTTTTAATTAGAACATATTTACAAATGAATTAAAAAAACTGTCAAAAGAAAATAAATTTTAAAACTAAAATCTATTGCAAATAAAAATCACAGTTTATTATTTTTTAAAAAAAATAGGCGAGTATGTGTGTGATATCATGTACTCTTAATACATAACTTTAGAAAAAAAAAAAGTCGTGATGGAATGGTTGAAGTAGGTACTATCTGCAACTGCCCCAGAACGCCATGAAAAAAAAATAAAAGCATTCCTGTTTTTTTTTTTAAAGTAAGCATTTTAAAAGCCCCTCTACAAAAATCTGGCTGACCGTTTGCCCTGCATTCTGACTAAAATAATATTTTATTTTAATAACTTTCTCCATTCTCATAATTCGTGTATTTTATACTAATTTTTTTTTCTAAACAGTCCATCTGATTACTCTAAGTTTAAACCTCTTAACCTTTGTCAGGTGGTTCTTTATCAACTAGGTTTCTGATATGTTTCTTTCCATCTCTTATTTTTTTCCTTATAATCCTTTGTTTTATCCCTCTCACATTCCATTTTATTTTCTGCCACATATATCTGAAGACCTTTTGGCCTAGCAAAACTACCTTTCTTTAAACTGTCTTACTTTATTACTGATCACATGAATGCTAGTGAATGAAAACAATTCACTTTCTATAGTCTTTTTGCATGTATTAAATAAGATCCTTCTATAAACAGCTTCTGCTTCTATTTTAAAATTATACTCCTTAATCTTTTTCTTTATTTTATATTTATGTTTAAAACGAAGTTACTTTAATTTGCTTATTTTTACTTTCTTGTACAAACTCTTTTATATTATTTTCTGCCTTTAACTTATAACTTTCTTCTATCTCTTGATCTACATTTTCCTCTACACTATCTGTTTAAATCCAATCTCTGTCCACTTTTATCCTTATTTCACTATTATCTGTTCTAATACTACCTTGCTTTAAGTCATCTTTTCCTTCACTTACATCTCCTACCATTTCAACTTTTCCACTTCCTGGCTTCTTCAGATAGATTTTTTATTATTTCAAAAGCTTTTTGATTTTCCTCGACTCTTCCTATTATTTATCTTCTCATTTCTTTCATTTCCTTAATCATTTCTGCTTTCTCTTCCCTCATTGCCTGCTAACCTTGTTGTATGTCCATTATCATCATCATCTGGGTCTCTGACTCTTTTTTTTCTATTACTCGCATTTTCAAAATAAGATTAAACCTGCTATACTAACTTTATATATATATTCAAAAATTAATCTAAAAGACAATAAAAATACTATTTTCTAAAAATACTATTTTCTATTTGTCTAATTTCACTTAAAAAAAAGTCCATAGTATTTAACACTTTTCCATTCAGAAATATATTTAAAAGAAAGACACTATTTACTGTTTATTAATTATATCATGAAAAAGATGAACCCCCTTACACCATACTGTCCCAACAATCCATACCATAACTAATACAAAACAATCCCCAACTACCAAATCTTATTTCCAACACCTGAAATATTCCTCAACTGCCTGAACAAAATCTCACGAGTTTTAAACTCAAAGCCCTATGTTGGTTGCGCTAAAATTTAAATAATATGTAACGGTCACTCTATCTTCATTTGATTATGAAGTGTCATCAAGTCACTGTATACCTGGAAAATTTATTTACCTTGATCAAAAATTGATGGGGTACTGACCAGACCTAGGGAGATAGCAAGAGATTTTAACTATTGTTTAGACAATTGAGAAAATAAAACACTAAGACAAACATCAGTGAAACTAAGTTTAAATAATTTAAAAGTTTATTATCTTCAAGCAAAAACAAAATCTGGCAAACAAAATATGAGTTCTACTTACATTTTACTGGCATATCTATCTGAGTGTATGAGAATAATAAAATAAACAACCTGGCAGATAAGTTCATTTGCTCACTTACAAATTTAAAAAAAAAGGGGAGGGGTTATAATATCTTCCTGCTGACGATTTATAAAAAAAAAACTTAATTCTAGTTCCTAATTTAATGAACCAGTGCAAGATGAGCATTCTCTAGTACCTTGAAACGAGAGAGGTCATAATATCTGCATAACTACTGCATGACCAACCACATTGAAGATTTCCAAGGTTGATTTCCATACAAGACAAAAAAATATATAACAAGAAAAGATTACGATCCCATGTAATCTAGGAAAGAAACGAAATATCCAATTTCAGAAAAATAGGATACTAAACACGATAAACCGCCAGCCAAAAGATTTGCGATCTGCAAGAACCACAAACTTAACCAATTTAAAATTAACTACAGAGTAATAACAGGTGAGCTAAAAGAAAACTACTAATATCTGCCAAAATACTTAGCAAGGGTTAGTAATATAAATGAAATGAATACACAGCATATCAAATATAAACTCACGATATGCTCTCAGATAAATAAATTTTAAACAAACATGAAATCTTAAAACTAAGATTCCAACACACTATAATAAATGCTAAAAATATCTGATCCTTCATGTCAGCCACGGGATGGTGCTATTTCTAACCAAAAACACATTAATATAACGTTCCCAGGCTAGCGATTTTCTATTAATATTGACTTTTTTGTTTACAAATTTTACTTTCTTTTATTTCTAAATTATTTTTCCCAAATAATATTTTTGACAAAGGGATAATAATAGTTGTTTTTTTAATTTTAATTGACAAGAGGGTCTTTTTTGGTATGTGTTTAAATAGTAATTTGTGTTTTTTTAAATAGTATTACTGTTTTTTAAAATTTGATTGATAAAATTAAAGAGAGAACGGGTTTTTTTGATGGATCTTTAAATAATAATTTGTTAGTTTTATAGGTTTACATTTGATTGCCGACAACAATTAGTGGAAGGGGTGTTTTTGTGTACGATTAAATAATAATTTACGTTACTTTTATTTTACATTTGATTGCCGACAACAATTATTGGGGGAAGTGTTTTTGTGCGTGTGTATGTTTAAATAAAAATTTAAGTTACTTTTATTGGTTACATTTGATTGACAACCAATTTGACTTTCTTTTGTTTATAAATTATGGTTTTGGTTCCACAAATAAATATTTTTGACAATGGGACAATAATAGTTGTTTCTTTAATTTTTATTGACAAGAGGGTGTTTTTTCATGTATGTTCAAATAGTAATTTGGGTTATGTTTAAATAATAATTTACGGTCTTACTTTTATTGGTTTACATTTGATTGACACTAATTATTGGGAGGGGTGTTTTTTGTGTGTGTACGATTGTCGACAACAATTATTGGGAGAAGGGGTGTATGTTTAAATAATAGTTTATGTTACTTTTTGTAGTGTACATTTGATTGACAATAATTAGTGAGAGGGGTGCTTTTGGGTGATGATTAAATAATAATTTATGTCACTTTTATTTTACATTTGATTGCTGACAACAATTATTGGGAGAAAGGGATTTTTTGTGTATGTTTAAATAAACATTTAAGTTACTTTTATGGGTTACATTTGATTGACAATCGATTTGACTTTCTTTCGTTTATAAATTATTTTGGTTTCCCAAATAATATTTTTGACAATGGGACAATAATAGTTGTTTCTTTCATTTTTATTGACAAGAGGGTCTTTTTTGGTATATGTTCAAATAGTAATTTGGGTTACGTTTAAAAAATAATTTACCTTACTTTTATTGCTTTACATTTGATTGCTGACAACAATTAGTGGGAGGGGTGTTTTTGTGTATGATTAAATAATAATTTACATTACTTTTATTTTTTACATTTTATTGCCGACAACAATTATTGGGAGGAAGGGGTTTTTTTTTTGTGTGTGTATGTTTAAATAAAAAATTAAGTTACTTTTATTGTTTACCATTTGATTGACAACCGATTTTACTTTCTTTTTTTCGTTTATAAATTATTTTGGTTTCCCAAATAATATTTTTGACAATGGGACAATAACAGTTGTTTCTTTAATTTTTATTGACAAGAGAGTCTTTTTTGGTGTATGTTCAAATAGTAATTTGGGTTATGTTTAACTAATAATTTACGGTCTTACTTTTATTGGTTTACATTTGATTGCCGACAACAATTAGTGGGAGGGTTTTTTTTCTATATGATTAAAGAATAATTTACGTTACTTTTATTTTACATTTGATTGCCGACAACAATTATTGGGAGAACGAGGGTTTTTTGGGGTATGTTTAAATAAAAATTTTAGTTACTTCTTTTATTTTACATTTGATTGCCGACGACAACAATTATTGGGAGAAGGGATGTATGTTTTATTTTACATTTGATTGCCGACAACAATTATTGGGAGAACAAGGGTTTTTTGGGGTATGTTTAAATAAAAATTTTAGTTACTTCTTTTATTTTACATTTGATTGCCGATGACAACAATTATTGGGAGAAGGGATGTATGTTTAAATAAAAATTGAAGTTACTTTTATTTTTTAAATTTGATGAAGGCCATTTGGAATCCCTCAAACAAGCTGCCCTTTACGAAGTGAACATTTCCGTAGGCAACAACGAGACTTACAAATGAAAGTCAAAAGATGTTTTTGGACCTCAAGTCTGCATATATTTGCCGCACAATCATATCTTTTCTTTCAGCAGGACGTTTTTCTGCTGTAGAAATGTTCCAGCGCCAGCTTCCATGTCTGGCAATTCCCATCTCTTCAAGTTGTCTGTGTTCGAATTAGCACCTTCTTGGTCTTGGAAAATTTCTCGCTAAAATGTGACTCAAAGCGTGATTGTCAAAAAAATGTACGCTACCTCACCCTAATAGAAAATTTAGGAGGCTTACAGCTTTATGAGGAACAATCACAACACTGTTAAAATTGTTAAAAGGTAACAGTACATCAGTTCGTATTAAAAAAAGGCCCCAATGAAAATTTAAATAATTTTGACACGATCAACTTAACACACCCTCGTACGATATTGTTACATAAAATACATAACACATCATTATGATGTAGTGTGTGACACAAATAACTACGGCATTTTCCTCTGCTTTCAGCATTGAAAAAAGCCACACTGTTAGCTGCTAAGCCGAGTTAACACTCGTTCTAGGTTTTATCGTAGAAAAAAGGCTTAACTCCGAGTTAACACTCTTTCTACCTTTTAGTGTAGAAAGAAGACTTAACTCCGAGTTAACAATCTTTCTAGAATTTATTGTAGAAAAAATGCTTAAAGGTTTGGGTGTGGCCGCGGAAACGGCATATTTCTAGAAATTAAGCTAGAAATAGCGCCATCCCACGGCTGACATGAAGGATCAGATCACAACCAAATATTTAAACTGAATATTTAGAAGAAATTACAAAGATAAGTTTCTTTTTAAGACTAAGATGAGACTTTAAACCATGGTTAGAATATGAAAACGTATTACCTCATGGTAAAGTCCATCGGATTTCTTCTAGCGAGGAAAGCAATGTTCTTCTTACTTAGAGTCCAACATTGGCTTCCGAGTTATCTTAGAAATCAATTTCCAGTATAGATTAGAACGTGAGACAAAAATTCAGAGAAAATACAGAACAAAGTTTTTGATGACTAAAACATAAAAATAGGAAACACAGTAAGGCCAAATGTGAACAAAACTGAGACAATGGCGGGAGACGTGTATATGTGAACAAAAAAATCAAAACCGTATTCGATTATAAAATAGATAAACTTAGAAATCCCAGATTAATGCTTCTTAGAGAAATTATAAATTTATCGAAAATTTAAAAATCAATTTAATGTAAAAAAAAAATTAATAGCGGGAATGGTGGTCGCGAATAAAAATACAAAAAAATTGATGGTAAAAAAAAGTAAAGTCAGTGAAAATGAAATGAAAGAACATGCATATTTAATGATTTCATTAATTTATAATGTATAGCAGCGATTTCATTAATTTATAATGCATAATAGCTTTTTAAATAATTTAAATCTTAAAAACTCTCGGGCTATCTGTAGATGACGTTAATATATAAATAAATTCGTTAAGTGGATAATAATTGTACACAATATATAAACATGATAATCCAAGATTAAGCACAACAGCTCGTTTATTGGACAATTAAAATTAATATTTTTTACTTTTTCAATTTATGCATCTTCCTCTCTCGTGAGCCCAACTCTAATATTTCGTTAATAATATATATCCTAACGATTAATGTCAACATTAATATACTAATATGTGTGCTATTACTAACAGTTGGATGCAATTGGAAAATTTAAATCAAGTTAAATACTAAATCTTAGATGATGAAAATAGTTCAATATAAAAATACTACTAAAATATCATAACAAACCTTACGGAAAGCATTACTTTTATTTGTTTGACAATTTTATAATCCCAGTAGATGGCGGTGCAAAAGAGAAACCTCAGTGGAAAAAGATAACCGCCATTTGCCATTTTAAAATCAGGTAATGTACTTTTAAATGTTTTACATATATTTTATGCATTAATATTTATTGTGTTTATGTTGGATATTTAAATACGTAACTTAATACAGCATAAGAGAATGCATAAGCTCCGAGGAATTGCAGCATCCCTATAACATTCGTAATGAGTCCTTTTAATTCTTTCTTTATACTTATACATTATATAATCCTTAAGCTTAACATCACTAGTCACCCTCTAGTTCATGAAAAAAGTACAAAAATTGTACGCGTTACATGTACAAGATGGGGATTTTTTGCTGTTGCGCGCATACACATATGTTGGAAATAAGCTTGCTTATTGCTGACCCTATTGTGCAAATGTTTGTTAGTGCTTCTTTTTGACTCTTGTGTTGTATTTAAAAACTGTTTACAGTATTCTTGAATATTCAGATATTTTTATTTTATAGAAAATTTAAATAATTTAATCATGGCTTCATTAGGGCTCCTGCATCATCAACAAATAAGTTCTGCGACTGCAAGTGAGCTTCAAAAGCTTACGTTTTCACAGTTGTCTCTCCATGAGAAAGTTATAGTTAAGAAAAGATATCAATCAAAACCTGATATTCAAATATCTAAGCAACAACCAGAAGTATATTTATAGTTAGACATCAAAGAGAAAATTATTAATTTTTTTTTTGCACAAAGTAAAACGAGATGTCAAGCGTTGGTGGTCGAATGGTTAGCACATCAGCCTTACATGCAGTTGTCGCGGGTTCGCTTTCTGTCCGATACTTTGACACATGAAAAAAAAAAAAAAAGTAAAACAAGATGTAGAGATTACTTTTTTTAAATGAATGGATTAAGTTTGAACTATAACTATTTAGGCTATTAGTAAGCAAAAAGTGTTTTTTGTTTGTTTAGAATTTTATTAAGTTTATGTATAAATTTTCTTTTTATATGTTTTGCATTTTACATAATATTAAAACAATGCATAAAACTTTTCTGGAGATCATTCCCCAATTTTAGTCACAAGCTGCCACTGATTTCTTTGTGACCTATTATTCTAAGTTTGCTATAGTTTTTAATGCTTCCAAGGAATGTGTGGACAAATGTAATCGATAAAATGTGTCCGCAAAATCCCATGGAGGTGTTGTTTTAAATATATTGTAAAAATAATACATTATCAGAGTAATATTATGTCCTACCACATGTTATACCAAACTTCAAATCTAAAAAAAAATTGGAAAAAGGAAAAACACATTATGATACTAAATAAATGCCGGTAATTGTTAGTTTTCAGTGGTGTGCTTTTTGTGCCAACATAAACAATCAGTATGTGTAATACCAAACTTCAAATCCCCCAATATATATATATATATCATTTCCAATGATATGAAAAAGAAACCTGAAACATTTTTTTAAATCTTGAATTGTAACTTAAAGTTTTAGCTTTACATTTTTTTTAACCTAAAAAAAAAGACAAACTGTAAGATCAAGTTTTAGCTTTATCTAAAAGTGATGAACTGTAAATTTAACCTTATATGTTAAATATTTAAAAACAAACTTACATAAAGTTTTAGCAAAAAGAAAAACAAAATACAAATATATAAGTTTTAGTTGTAAATGTATTTTTCAATATAAAACGACTATCATTACAAATGATGTGGGGAGAAAAGACGTCACTGTGGCAGATTGAACCATTTAATATCTTCCAGAATGGAAAGGTGTCAGTTTATTTAACATGGATTATTCATGCCAGTATTCTTGGATGACATGACATTATAAACGAAAACTTTATGTCACTAAACTCCAAGGTATTTCAACTTTAATTCGCAAACTCATTTTTTTAAATGTAGCATTTGCTAAATCTAAAATGTTACTTCACAAGCAATGAAAATATATTAACAAAGAATAATTATAGCTGGATAATTACATCACATTAGGACTGATTCTAAAGCAGCACCCAGTGGGTGCAGAAAATGTCAAAATTTTAACTTATATCCGTGGAAAAACAGTATCAATATGTAGCCTATAGCCAATGACTATACACTTGTGCTTTATAGAGTAAAAGCACCATTAGTTTCAGTACGTGGATGCAATATTGAGTAACTTTTAATAAATTAATAACTATATACATTGGTACTTGTGTTTCAATGTATATAATACATTCTTATATGTCTTTATATGTATAACTTATAAGCAGTAATAGTAAAATAAATAGTGTTTATAAATATATATCTATGTACATCATTAAATCAGTAATTTGTAATGTATATATCTGTAGTTGGATTATAAACCACTCTTTCATCATTAAATGTTATAGCAACCCACTGTTTCATAGCCACAATCTTTTAAATATATTTACCATTTATTTGAAGCTGTTTATTTATATCATATAGTTCTAACTCAGATGATGTCACGCTATCACACCTAACTTAATAATGTTATAATACAATCTGTGACCACATTTATGCATTTGAATGGAAATTGGTTTGAGCCATTAAATTAAAGTTGAAAATGAAGACACTTACTTTAAAAGTACTATTAGAAGTGAAAAAAATACAAATATTTATATATAGTTTTGCAACTTGGAATAAATAACATAAGATATACATTATTTTAATTAAAGATTTTGCCCTAAAAAATATGTGTATTTACATTATTTTAAAAAGGAAGTGGTCTAAAATTGCTAAAAAAGAAAATACTACTTAGAATCAGTTTTATGTAAAAGAAAAACAATTCCATTTTGATTTAAAATACTGACATGATAATAATTAATGTCTAAATAAGAATATCTCTTACTGGTTTTTAAAGTATGGTTTTTCCTAAATGGTTTCTGATAATCTTTTTTAATACCTTGTTATGCATTCTTGTGTTTTGTTAACACATTCATGTGATTTCTGGCATTCACATGCACTTATGAGTAGGTGGTGAACTTTATTCATGCATTGTAATTGTAATAAATCATAAAGGATAAACATGATAATATGGAAAACCATACCGAATTAATATAAAATATGACCTTTTCAAAAAATCTCATAAAATAAGCTTAACATCACCTTCTTTACCATGCATTTTTATTTTACCTAACACTACTAATATTATTATTACCCATAATTATTGTTTAAACTTTACACTCATTATCTGGCTTTATTTATCTAATTTAGTTTATTTTGCCTGCTTTATTCTCCAATTCTATCCTGTTCAAGTGTGTGTGACTGATTTTCTTAATCATTATTATTTTTATTATTTATTTTTATTTTAAGTGCATCTGCATGTACAAAAACAAGTTCATGTAACAAACAATTTGCAAAACCTTTACTCGTTGATGACCTGGAATCCTGGGATAGGTCCAGAATTTAGGTACTAGACTAAGTACACAATGCGGTCACTATAAGTTATCTACAACCCAAAATAGAAATAATACTGTAAAAATTTTTGCACAACTTTGCTGCTTTGAGACTCGGGAGCTGGTAAGTACAAGATTATGCCTTGATCTTTTTCTTGGAGACCCACAGGATGTGATTATGGCTGGATCACATTCACTGACCGTGATAAACAATAGAAAATAAAATTTGAAAATGCGTTGGAGTAGTACCTGAAATAGAACTCTCCAAAGAGTTGCAGGAAAACATTGAATTCCCAAGCCAATGATAAAACCCTCCATGGATCATCAGTACTGAAAGTAGATGTAACGAAATCTCCAGTCAATAGCTCAATCAAATCTCCAAAAATTCATGCCTTGATTATCTGGTTAAGTTTAACTACTTGAGTCATAAGTACGCATTATGTATATGTCTTAGATCGTTCATTGAAATTCGTTTTTCATTTTGAAATTATGGAAAAACTAAGAGGACTGCGCATGTGTGTATACCATAGTTCTCTGCACTATTTTGGTCCCTTTCTGTACGTAGTTGCCATATTTTTGTCGGACAAAAAATGAATTTTTTATGAATTTTTTTCCATGTAAGGTCAATTATTATTTTTTTCTCAGTTTTTTAGATTGTACAGAAGAAAAAGCACAGAAGAAAACTAGATAGGAAAAGTGGATTCAGAAGTGGATTCTACCAACGTTGAATTCAAGGTCCTTCAATTCCAATGAAACATTTCCCACAACTAGTGAGTATTCTATTTTAAACCTTTTCCATATGTTTTTCGATAAAAAAATTATATAAATTGTTATACATTTTTATGATGGCTATGATTATGAGGCATGGATCCTCGGAAATATTCAGCCTATCTTTATTAACATTTAATTTATATCTTCTCCACTAAAACTTACTTATAAATAAGTGTTTTATTTACATAATATTCAGAAGTAAAACTATATTTATATAAATTATTATAAATGCAACGGATTGTGAATTGCCTTCCTTATTAGAATTTTGTAACAGCTTCATTACTGATTACTTTTGCCAATTGGTAAACAATATCTAGAATGATTTATCTTTTATTAATAATAAATAATATTGAATAATATGAAATATTTAATATTTTATATATTTATATTATTAAACTATTAAATGTGTGTGGTCATATATATGTAATGTTCTGATATTTTGCGATAATATCTCCACACTAAATTCTAACGCAAAATATCAGAACATTACATATTTATATTATATAATATAAACAGGTATGCTTCTCTGGAAGACATATCTTGAAAGAGGTAGAATATAAACATTTTTTTTAATATAAATACGTGTCTCAGAATCTTTTTAGTAATCTTTGACTGCCTCTTGAAATGAGAAATTTTTTCACATTCTAAATTTGTAAATTGTTTTATGTATTGGCAATGGTTATTCAATATGATGATATTATGAACAAGGTTGGTTTATGCAAAGTCTAAAATCAAAATAGTTTTGAACAAATAATGGAAAATTATGAACTCAAAATTTTAGTGCATTCTTGTGATTAATCAAGCTTTTGAGTTTTCCCATTTCAAATTTTATGACATTTTACTATTTTATTGTATTTATTATATTAACAAGTAATAAAATTTCCACTTCCTTCATTATTTTTACATTTTCATAGAATTTTAATTTTTTTTTTTATCTTTTATTAGGGAGAACGTCTTTCCTTCCAAACGCCTAATGATTTTCTCAACTTAGAGGGTGCAAGAAAAAAATGAAGAATTCTTATCTTCCTAAATTGTTAGGTTCTGAAGATATGGTTTATCTCAGGTAAGAAGTGTTATATGTTAATAGAATGGAAATTTAATGGTAAATTCTAAATTACGAACAAACAATAAAATAATAAATATTTCAATTTCTTTTTTACCTTATTTTTTATATAGTTATCACTATTTTTTGCTCTAACATTATTAAAACTGAAGTTATTGTGAAAATTGTGACTCCGGTCAGTTTTTAAAAAAATTCAAAATGGCGCCTCATGATTAAAGCAGTTAAATAAGAACTCCTTAAATGTACATTAATACCACTATTTTATGATCAAATTATAACTTAATCATCATCTATACTCTTGTCACATATTTCACAGTAATGCATTTTAAAATTAATTTTGCATTAACATACAGAATTGTGTTTTTCAGATGTATTTATGAGATTCAAGTTATGTGGTCACTTTGTATATTGATCATCATCAGGCCCACAGTCAGTTACTATTTGTAAATAGTACATGAGAGAGGGGTAACCTGAAATGATCTGACATCACCCACATTGATAGATATAAAACACTGTACAAAGAGTATGAATATAGAATATTAAATACTGTGAATAAGAGCAGTGATTATATGTAATGAATATAGAATAACCAGTTAGTAAGATCAGACTTTCATCATGTCTACTATACATCAGTTGTTATAAATATTATACTTTTCCAACATGTTTACTTCTGTAAACTTTCATATATAAATGCAGGTTTAAGCCTATACAACGTATTAATGCATTCTTAAATTATATTTTTCTTTTAAACTTTACCCTCTCTCCTTCCTGTCATTATAATCAAATTTATCATCATACAGTTGCTTACCCATTGAAGCATTAATGTTTCCCATAACAATTTTAAAACATTTGATCTGGTCAAAAAGCATTTTATACATGTATATAAAAATCCTCTACTTTGTCTCCAAAATGTGAACTTAATTGGTACATAAACTTGAATTTTTTGTATTTGGTCTCTTTCATTAAGTTGAATATATAATCTAACCTGTGAAATTGATATACTATCAAATTTCACAATGGTATTTTTCTACGGTTTGTGTATTTGTTTGTGATTTTAGTATTTATGCCTTAGTGGTAAAGTACATGAATCAAGTCACTGATCTTCTAGCTTTACAATGTCGAGAAAGTGTCTTATTTACTCGTAGACAGTTTTCCAATTAATTCAAGTGATCTGCAGTTGTAGATATCTAAATTAAAGATTGTCATTGAACTTCCCTATCTCAAGTTTACCATCAGCAGAGTCAAAGCATTACCAACTGCTGTCATGGAGTAATAATTTTACAGCCTCTTGGGACTAAGGACCATAATTTACTATTGTCTCTCATGATTATTTTCATCCACATTTATGTATATTTCAAGACATTTCAACTGATATTTTAGTTTTAAAAAGAAATGTCCAGAGATAAAACCAATAAATTCATCAAAATAGCATCTGCATGTTACTGAATAGCCTGTGTTTGTCTACATATAAATATCACATAACAATAACATATACAATGACAGATCCATATGCAGTGGGAAGATTTGTTCTCATTTTCTTGAATGTTTTAAAGAGTAATCTAGGATATTTTCAATGAACAGAAACCCCTTGCTGCTTATATATTTTGATTAGATATCTGAAACTTACAAACATTTCGATCTATTCCATTGAATTAGTGTTCTTCAAAAAGGATTCTAGGATTATTTTCAATTGACAGAAACTCCTTTATGCTTATGTATTTGCTTTAATATCTAATTTTACAGAAAAATTTTAATCTATTCCTGTGAAACGGCTTCATAATTTTTTTATTTTTGCTACAGACATGAGCATTATTATGTACAGTATTTGATATATTTAAAATGAAAAAGATATCACCAATATATAGCAAATCTTGCTGGTATGATTTATTATTTATATTTATAGATAATCTAAATATCTAAGTCATACGAAATATTTTACATTTTGCAAATTATTTTATCTTCATTAGTTTTTGGATTGGCATATTGATATAAAATATTAATATATATCATATTAATTATAATGGGAATTGATATATGTCTATTCTTGTGGTAGAGTATTGCTTCAATCATTTAATATGGCCCTTTAAAATATCTGGATGATAAAAAGCTTAGCTTAAATTTTCATATGTACTGTTTGTGATATGGATAAAGAGTTGTTGAAAGAATTTGACAACTTGAACTTTGGTTATTTAAATTACTGAAATGCTGATAGTTATATTTTTGTACATAACTAATTCTTATATAAATATTGTTTTTTTTTAATGCTACTGTTATTCTTAATATTTTAGTTTTATTGTTTCACACATTGAATTATTTGTTTTTGTCATGCTAGTCTCATATTTTAATGCATTTTGATAAGGATAAGAATTGGAAGTTTTTTTATATAGATGGAAGATTGTCCTGTAAATTGATATTATTTATGGTCAGATATATGCAGTTGGGTTTTCTATAAAAAGTTAATTGGTTTTCCAAGAAGTGAGTCATTAGAATTTATTGAGTGCAGCTTATACGGAATTTATATTATTAGGTGTAATCCATTTCTGGAGCTATCACTGAGAAGAATGCTGCAATACAAAACATCATTCAACTGATTAAATTCTTTATTTTTGAATGACATTTATGGAATTTGTTTGTTATTTTTTGTGTGCTTTTTCTTTATTTGTGACACATGTTCATCAACCTAGTATTTTGTAAAAATGTAAATCATTCTCAACCATTATCAGTTCATTACAATCCATCTCTGATCTCTAGCCTCTTTTCTCCACATCAGCCCTGCACATTTTCTTTCATCCATCTATCATGTTGTCTTTTTCTGGATCTTTTAAAATTTCTTGGAATCTAGTTTAAGATTTAATTATCTCTTCCAGTCATATGTCAAGTCCAACATACTTTAGTTATGTAATTCTTTCAACAATGTCAGTAACACCTGTTTGTTCTCTTACCCATATACTGCATTTTCGATTTCCTGTTACTCCTGACATGCATTTGTTCTTATTTCTTTGAATAATCTGAAGTTTCTATATTGTTCTTCTATTAAGTGTCAAAGTGTATGATTCATAAGTAAGAACTGGTAAAACATATTAGAAACCACCCTTTTCAAACACGTAAGCATATTTATTTATAATATTTAGTTATTTCTATCATAAGCACCAAGCTTATTCTATGATTAATTTCATCCATTATGTTTTCATTTACAATAATAATCTGATCAAGATCTTTAAACAGGCAAAACTTTATATGTATTGCCACTCAGTGCAAGCCAGAGTAATCAATGGATGCCAGAAGGCTTGTGCATAAAATTCCCATCTAATGCCTATTCATCCAATATCCCCAGACTAGTATCGGACTTGTGGTCTTCATCTATGAGGAGCCTTAGATCTGAGAGCACTGAACCTAGATCTTAAGATTTAATGCAACCCTCCTGCAGCCGCCTTTTATCTCTACTTAACTACAAAACTATGAGTCTTGAATTGAAAACAGTAAAATATTGGATGAGTAGGCACTAGATGAGAATTTTATGCACAAGCCTTCTGGCATCCATTGAATACTCTTGCTTGCACTGAGTGGCAATATGTATAGAGAGTTCTGCCTGTTTTAATAACAGTTATAAGCAAGTATAAGAAATGGTGATCATGTGATGTTTATAGGCTTAAAATCAAGGTATTTGTAGTTGTTAATTTTAATCTCATCATAAGCAATCTTTATTTTCATCTTTTGAGAAAATCCATTGAACATTACATTAAGTCTTTTTAACATTTACCTTTAGTCCTACTTTCTTACTATAATCTGATAACTCTTGCAACATTTTCTGAAACTCTAAAGCATTATTTGCAAAAAACAAGTATATCATCTGCAAAATCTATATGACTTAAATTATCTCCATTTACTTTTTTAGCTTCCCATGATACTCCACAAAATGCTTTTTTCCATACTGCTGCAACAAGTTTTGAAGATATGGAGTCATCCTTTCTTACACTGTCTTCACTGTTAACCTTCATAATATCATGGAATCTAATTGTTGCTATTGCATTTTTTTGATTATTTTTGAAAGTATGATTAACCTTTGCCTATACATTGATGAGCCAATACTTTCATCACCAAAGACATGCTTATAGAATCAAATGCCTTTTCATATTCTATAAATCCAAAACATAGTGGTCATCTAATATCCATTGGTTCTTTCTGTTACTGCAATGAATATTTGGATGTGATGACTGTATTAAAACCACTTTTAAATCCAGATTGTTCCTTTTCTTTGTTGAAATTCATTGTTCTCTGTAGACAAGTTGTAATTATCTTGGTAAAATTTTAAATAAAAGTGATAATAGGCTGATAGTCGTATAATTTCTAATTTTTTTTTTAATCACCTTTTTTAAATATCAGTATTGTAGTTTTCCAATTATCTGGTACATCTTTGTCATTTAGATGTTTAGTATATAACTTTGCAAATAAAATTTTGTATTTCTTCATCTGCTTTTTTAATATATCAATTATAATTCCATCATCACCTGGAGCTTTTTCCCTTATAAATTTAATTACATGTTTTACTTCATTTGATATCCTGGGCAATTCAGAAGATATAATAAATGTTAGAAGGTACTTTATTACTATATAATTCTTGATAGAACTCTTCTACCTAGTTTGTGATGTTATCTCTTTTTTCAGTAATAGTTTCATCTTTTCTTTTTAATGCAGATATGTTTTCTACCAATAGTAAAATGTTTTTTATATTCTTGAGACTTATTCTCTTTTACAGTTTTCCTTGCTAGTACACAATTATACTTTCTTATATCATTATCAACTATTTTTTACACCATTTTACAAAATTCAGATATTCAATTCTTAATGCATCATTTTTATGTATCTTCATACTTATTCTGTCCTTCATAAATTCTATTATCTCACTAGAGGTTTTAAAAGTATATCACTTATTTTCTTATTGATTTTATTCAAATCTGATTCATGTCCAAATCTACTAATACTTGAAACGGATTTGTCCTAATTTAAATTCATTAGAATTTTTCATGAAGATTAGTAATATCAACTGTAAATATTGTTTTTCTTAATAATTTTTGTCTCTTTAGTTTTTTATTAACATGTATCTTGCATCTTATTAATCAATGATCACTTCCTACATTGACTATTCACATTTTATTTTATATTAAGGCCAAATATGTTGTGTATATTTAGCATTACTGGGTTGACTGATTTCATGTCTATTTCATTTCTTCAGCAGGCATATATCCCTGCTTAGGAAGATATAATTTGAAGGGTTCCATTTATCTAAGTTCCACGCAAATACGGGAACAGTCCTTTCATTTTTCAGACTGGAGAGTCTTGGTCATCTTGTTGCCAGTGCAGTCGATCATTCCTGATTGTTAATGAGAGTTAGTAAGGGTTATATGAAGATGCTTATTCCTTCATTCCATGACCCATTTATTCTATGAAAATTGGATCTAATTTCACAAAAATGAATATTCCCGTCTTTGTCTTGTTGGATTTGTTTATTTAATGTTAGAAACTCAGCACTGCCTTCCTTATCTTTGTATATAGCCAAGTCTGATATTTCAGCATTTATGGATCATGATCATGAGTTATTTACTACAATTAATTAACTCTCAACTTGAGGGATATGTGCCCCAAAGATCAAATATGTTTATCATCCAAGATATTTTATTTATATATCTATTATACATTGAAACTTTGACATATGCACATACTAATTAATGTATTTTTCCACTATCTTTAATGAGTCTAGCAACAAATTAAGCAATAGTCATTTCTTTTGATTATTTATTTGTTTATAATGTATTTTTAATAAAGTGTTTCTAATTTAACATATATTGCATTGAGTGTCTTATTTGCCATAGGGAAGTCATATAGTCCTAATTTAATTCTAAGAGTCTATCTCTCTCAGATCACTGAGTCTAATTAAAATGAAGTAGTATGTGGATTGATATGAGTTGTGGTGGTGTAAATTATTATAATGGTAATTTTTGCGGTTGTCGACTCATTCTGACTGTTACAATACATAAAATTTTAGCATAACAATTTAAGAGTTTTGTTAATGAAAACCAATGAATAATAAATACTGTAAATCAAAAAGAAGTTTGAAAAAATAAAAGAAACAATAAGATAAATTTTTGTGTTTAGGATTTTTTATACGTAAATTCTTCAGTTGTTTTGCATATTTATGTCTCTGTGCTTATTTTATGAAACTTGGGAGCTGTGTTTTTAGAAAGGTAGTCATAAAATTTGGGTTTTTTTACTGTTGCTCTCAAAATTTGTAAATTAATACTTTATTTCTCTGAAGTTGGCCATGGAACTAATGATAACTTATGTGGAACTCAAATTGAAATATGCAAACTTATGTCACTATTAATATTCATATAGGGTTTTTTTTCTTTTAAAAAAATAAAATTGTATCAATAGCTAATTTTTAATATTCTACCAGTCTGTTAATATTATATAAGTTAATGTTGGATCGATTTTCTGCTTATAATTTGTAAGATTATATATGTGATTACAACTTTTTCTTAGACTACATAAAGCAAGAATAATTTGGTTCTAAATAATAATTCTTGAAATGTTTATGAAAGAAATATAAGTGATGAATCAATAATAATATTAAATGCTTCATTTGACAAAAAGGTTAGCTTAGTTGCTTATTTTTTTAAAGAATGTTTTAGTTAAAATGATAATTTACAATCTTTGTTTTTTTACAATTTATTTTTATTGGTCATTTATGACATATGCATGTGAAGAAATGTGATTAATTTTTTATTTTCTGTTTTGTGTAGGTCTACATCATACGGGAAAAAATGATATTTGATACAAATAATATATCATTGAAATGTGAACAGATTGATTCAGAATGAATTAACTTTTTTTACCATAATGTTATGAAATTAAGAACTACTAAAACAAGCCAAGCAGATTTGAATAAAAGAAATGTATTTTTATAAATGTTCACAAAATGTGTGAATAGAAAATAAAAATAAGGTTTCTGATTAAAAACATTTGTTGAATAAAGTATTAAAAGTGATGTAAGATGTTTATTAGACATTTTATCACTGTTTATGATATTAAACAAAAAATGATATTCTTTATGAAAATATATTATAAAAATGGGCAACTTTTTTGTCTACCAATTCTTGTCATTAAAAGAACTGTCAAAACATATGAAAGGCATATTTGTATAAGAGTGAGAAACTTAAGAAATCAAGAAACATTATGGGATAAAAGCCTAAAGAAAGTTAAATAATTATATATATGGCGTTTGGTAAAACTATTACAGTGAAAAAAAAGATTGTACATTATGTGAATTAAAGTTTTTATAAAGGATCTATAAGAAGACATGAATGAACACATACTGGAAAATAACCTTTTCAGTGTAGTTTTTTGTAATAGAGATGTTTTAGAAAACAGGAGAAAAGGGGTGTTTAAGGCTGTGTGAAAGATACATACAAAGGATGCATGAAAGAATACATACAGTAGGACATCCATTTAAATGTAGTTTGTGTGAATACAAAACGGAAAGGAAGGCCAGATTAAAAGAGCATGAAAGAGCGCATACAGGAGAAAAGCCATTTAAGTGCAACTTGTGTAAATATAAGACTGCAAGAAAGTGCAATTTAAGGCAGCATGAAACAACACATACAAGGGCAAAGCCATTTAAATGTAGTGCATGTGAATACAAGACAGCAGAAAAGGCCAGATTAAGACGGCACCAAAAAACGCATACAGGAGAAAAGCCTCTCAAATGTAGTTTATGCGAATATATATGTGCAGGAAAAGGTAATTTAAGACAGCATAAGAGGACACATAAAGGAGAAAAGCCATTGAAATGTAGTTTTTGTGAATATAAGACCGGAGTAAAGGCTAATTTAATGTTGCATAACAGAACACATACAGGAGAAAAGCCATTTAAGTGTAATTTATGTGAATACAGGTGTGCAGCCAAAACTAGTTTAAAATTTCATGAAACAACACATACAGGAAAAAAGCCATTTAAGTGTAGTTTGTGTGAATATAAGACTGCTCTTAAGTGCCATTTAAGGGAGCATGAAACAACACATTCAAGAGAAACACCTTTTAGCTGTTCTTTGTGCAAATACAAGACTGCAAGCAAAGGCTCTTTAAGAAAACATGAAATAACACATGGAGAAAAGCCATTAAATTGTAGTTTTTGTCAATATAAGACGGCAATAAAGGGCCGATTGACACTGCATGAAAGAATACATACTGGAGAAAAGCCTTTTAGCTGTACTTTATGTGAATACAAGACTGCAAGAAAAGCCAGCTTAGGGCAACATGTAAGTACACACACAGGAGAAAAGCCATTGAAATGTAGTTTGTGTGATTACAAGACTGCACTAAAGGCCAGCCTAAGACAACATGTAAGGAAACATACAGGAGAAAAGCCATTGAAGTGTTCTTTGTGTAACTATAAGACTGCACTAAAGTGCAATTTAAAGGAGCATGAAACAACGCATTCAGGAGAAACACCTTTTAGCTGTAATTTATGCGAATACAAGACTGCAAGCAAAGGCGCTTTAAGAAAACATGAAATAGCACACGGAGAAAAGCCATATGTGTGTAGTTTGTGTCAATATAAGACGGTAACAATGAGCCTCTTGAGGCGGCATGAAATAACACATACTGGAGAGAAGCCCTTTAATTGCCCTTTGTGTGAATACAAGACTGCACGAAAGGCCAGCTTAAGAGAACATGTAAGCGCACATACAGGAGAAACGCCATTGAAATGTAGTTTGTGTGAATATAAGACTGCACATAAGGCATATTTAAGGCTACATAAAAAAAAACATATAAGGGAGAAGCCATTTAAGTGTAGTTTTTGTGAATACAAGGCCACAGAAAAGTCCAATTTAAGAAAGCATGAAAGAACACATACAAGAAAAAACTTACTTAAGTGTAGTTTTTGTGAATGTAAGGCTTTAGAAAATGGCCATCTACCACTACATGAAAGAACACATATGGGAGAAAAGCCTTTTCTTTATTGCATGTGTGATGACCAGACAGTTCCAAAAGACAAATTAAAATGTGAAACATCACATTCAAAAGAAAATACTTTTCAGTGTAGTTTGTATGAATGTAATTTCAAAAATTTTGACAGAAATTTTCATTTAAAAATCCAGACCATTGAACAAATTTTTCAAAGTAATTCATGTGGATTTGAAACTTCCAATAAAGATAATTTTAAAATTCATGATGATGTACATGTAAAAGATAAATCTTTAATTATGAAACAAGTATTTAGTTGTCGATTGTGTGATTACACAACATTTTCTAAAAGTGATTGGGAAACTCATGAAAATGAACATTTTACTAATCAGGAGGTTATAAACATTTCTCTTTTACTATGTTGAAGTATGTAATTATTTACCATCAGATAATGAAAAAATCTTGACTCACTGCAGTTTTAAAAATATATTTTTGCCTATTGTAGCAATCATTCATTCTGTCCACAAACATTTTAGTAGAATTTCCATATAGTGACTTCACCACACTTTAGAAATAAACTAACTGCAGCAATGTGTTAAAGTGATATCTTAATAATTATATATTGAATATTTCGTAGCAGTGAAGTATATTTTTGCACAAGCTGAGGTCTTGTGCTTAAATTGGTGTAATAAAATACTGCTGGCAAATTTTAGACTTGTTATCCAATGGAATCTGAATAGACTCATTTGATAGACAGGTTATTATGAAATTTGTGATTTTATTACAATTAGCGAGACTGGATTCATAATGTGATGATATGAGTAAAATTGTATTAATAGTCTATGATAATTTGTTAGAAATATTAGATATATAAATTTATACACCCACAAATTTTATACAATAATTAATTAATGCATTTTTATTGCATTTTAATAATAATATTTTATTGCAGTTTATGGTAATGAATTCATAAATTAAAATTTTCTCATAACCTTAATAGATAAATATTTGCTAATCAGTCATAGCTTACTTTTTATATTAGCAATGTTCTATTATATTAAAATCATTTCAGAACATTATACGAATGAAGTGTCTGTAGTTGTGTGTGTGTTCTTCATCTATCTTTGAAACTTATTTTTTAGAAATATTTTTTTGGATTTTATTCTTTATTGAAAAGAAGAGTGAGTGTATTTTAAATGATAATTCTAGAAGCTGTCATTTATAATTTAGTGTATACATATTTTATTAATGTATTGTCTTTATATTTTTGTACTTCCGATGAAGACTTGTACAATTGGAACTGTAAATTCAAATATAGTAGATCAATTTGTATATATTAAATATAATATGAATTATATAGTAAATGATTTTTTAATATATAAAATTAGCATTACAGTTGATATTTGAAATCACTGATGCATATTTGGTTTGCAAAATCCAGTACTATTGAAGAGAAATTTAATGAGAAATAATTCTTGAAGATAATTTTTCTTTTATTGACACTATATTTTATGATGTGAATTTATATAACTCTGCTGTCAAGTTTAAAGATTTTTATATAAACAGGATTTTATCTAAAACACAACTCTTTCTATTGCAGTTTAGGGATTCACTATATATATATATAATTATATACAGAATGTCCTCATGAAAAGGTGAATCGTTGTGCCTTCACACTGCCTGCAATACTATCCCTGAATCAGTGCATGTTATGTTGAGACTGTTAAAGTGTTAAAATATCGAAATCAACAATTTATGGTATGTGAAAGTTTTTGCATAATTGTCATCAGAAAACAATTGGCTGGAATAATTATTGCTGTATCTGCATTCGTATTTAATATTAAACATTTATTATATTTTATTCAACATAACTTTTAATACTATTTTGGATATTTATTTGCATAGTTTAATACTAAAAAAATCTTTATCCATGGAACATTATATTATCTTCATTATTTAACTCCAGAACTTTTTAACTGAGTATTATAATTATCAACAGAAATATTTTCCTATTTAATATCAAATCTCAATAATTGTGAATATTACAATAAATTTATTTGTATATATACCACAGTATTATTTTAATTTGAGACAGAAAAGTTTTAATGTTAAAGATTTATTAATTCTTTGATTTAATTTTTAACTGTAGACTTTAAGTATTGATTTTTCTCTTCTTTTTTTTTTAGAAAATTTAAATTTACACATTTTCATGAGTGAAAAACTGATTTTTAATTATTGTCAATTATTTATCTATTTTTCTAAATTTCCCTCACTAAAACTGTGTGCTTTTAAAATTAAACCATTTTAAAATGGGGGGGGGGACCACTATATATGAAACTACATATCTATTTTATTATCCTATTTGAAATATTGGGATGAAATTGCCTTAAAACACGATTTCGCTCCACAAACTATAAAATTCACTAGTACCCATGGGGTGTCTGCTTGGTTAGATGAAGTAGATAAGATGGAATGGGGACAAATAAATAAATGAATCGCAGTTCCAAATGTCAGGATAAGTAGATGCTCATGCATGGACTACCAGTACACAATGCACCATGATATCATGAGAAAATACCTTAAATATAAGCACTACCACTCCTGTACCTAGAGGGACCTTCAATTATAAATTGTAGCCAGGAAATATTTTTGACATGGCCATACCTGCTCATCACCTTCTGATGCTTTGGGGCTTATCTATTCCTGGACACCAGGCCTATTTCCCTACTGGACTACTCTTGGATCATTATCTCTAGATATGGATAGTGCTGAGAATAAACTTTACAGCATCATGAACACATGCATCCAAGCAGCCACACTCAATTATCCACCCAACATTAATATGAAAACCACAAATTGATGCATCACTACAACCCCACTCAAGAACTTCTTCCACCAGCTATCTCCAGAAAGATTGTAACAGCCTTGCATTATACGTCCCTTTCTTTTTTCCATTTGTTACCATAAATGCATCTCATATTTGGGCATTTATGAGGCAGACATCATTGGTTTCTCAATACCTCCATTTCTCTGGAGCTCATTGTTACAATTAGACCTCTTAAGTATTTGGGTCTTGTATGGACTATGGATGCTGTCTGTTGATTTTCCACTCTCTTCATGGTGGTATGTCATGGTTACAGTAGCTTCATGGAGGTAACTTCATTTTATAACCTAGAGCAGACTTATTCATGGTCCATCATCCCTTCTATATTGTTACGTTCAGAATCATGTGTTCAGCCAACAAGATTCAGAGACCTAGCAAAAGTACATCAAACCGAGCATGTTCGGGATATGGTAGTCACGAAACAGTACTAAGCTTTAACCTGTTTGTCAGTGCTCCAAAATCTCCACTATCCGATCATCACTTCTGATGCTACTAATAGGAATTATTTATTTTCAGTCCCGGTGGTCAGGGTGGAACAAGTACTCACGGATTCAAACTCAGCCTCGGTCATGAATTACAATTACTAAATTAATTTAATCATATACTAACTAGCTTCCATAAGAACTTAATACTTTAACAATGCTTGGAATATCACTTTAATATACTTCAGGGTCAGGAGTATACTTATAGATCACTTAATTAAGTGTGGATGTAGTTGAGTGGATGTGATGAACCAGGGGAAGACAACCAATGTATAAACATAAATATACATAATTTATTAATAAATTCAATGAGATATAGGTTAACTGATAATATTTTGATTTCATTATGATACATGTATGAACATTATAAATGAACTATGTGTTAACAATGATAACAATATTTAGATATCAGTATACAAAGAAACTATATGTTAATAATGATACATATATGAGCATTACACATGAACTACACGTTAGCAATGACAACAATATTTAGGTATCAATACGAGATGTGTATGAGCATTACAAATGAACTATAGGTTAATAATGATAACAGTATTTGGATATCAGTTCGATATGTGTTTGATCATTACAAATGAACTATATGTTAATAATGATAACAATATCTGGATATCAATATTACAAATGAATTATATGCCAACAATTTGATCAAGAAGTGCAACACGTATAGAAGCATTACAAATGAATATGCCAATTATCAAGAGTAAATTCAATACCTGGATATATAATAGATTAAGTTAGAGGCTAGAAATATATATATAACAAATTGATATGCGTGCTTACATATATAGGGAAAGTTAAGTATTTTTTATTATATTTATTTTATTAATCCCAGCAGGAGTTATGGAATAAAGCATAATTCTAGCTCCCTTTATTATTAATAATTACATTATAGACATAGTTTGTCCATCCTCACAACATTACTAACAGGCATAATTAATAAACCTAATTATAGAAGACTGGTATCTGGAGTTGAATTCTGTGCTGGCTACATTATTATAGATATTGACAGAATAGACCAATCTTTATTATCAAATAATAAGAAATGTATATATATTTTCATATGAAGACATGTCCACCCTCGGTGTGGTACGTGCAGGAAACTGGAGGCTTGGGTTATGAATCCCTATCATTGTAGAGTATCCATTTATCTGCTCAAAACACAGCTCTCTCCAGTACTGATAAAATATTCATTACTTGATATGTATTCATTTATTGAAAGTACGTAGACACATAATTCTACCAAGTAACGCTGATATACTAACTTATACTTGGATAGATATTTAAGCCTGTATTTAAAATATAATAAAACAAGCAATGATGTGAAAATCAAGATAACCATATTTCATAGGCTATAAAATGCCCATGAGCTTAAATATAAAGCTTAATTACAAATTATCATAGTAAATTGCTAAGGAGGCAATAAGATACACTTGATGAGATAGTACTTTTCCCCTAGTTATATGCATCATTAAATAGATATAGTGGGATGAACACATACTTTCATAATAAATAACATTGCCCATTTTACATTTAAGAAAAAAAACATGATTATTTTTTAATACATAAATAAAAGCACATATAAATTATTTCATTTAATTGCCATAAAGAATTTCAACAAATATAAACTAAATAGATGTGGACTTAAATAATGGTTTTAGCCCTCATTTATTCTTAAGTTTGTGTTTGTTAATTAGGTATTAATTTGACTACATATATATATAAGTAGATTGGAAATTTTAATTCAAATATTTGCTTTTTTTTTTTAAACAAAAATGACAAAATTTTAACTAACAAGGATTTGGATGAATGATTTAGGAAATTCAAGCTTCCGCTTGTTTCTTAAAGTGATAAAATAATTATTATCTCCCCATCCTAAAGATTGGAGACAAAACAAACAATTTATGCATTAATTGATTAAAGATTGGAGACAAAACAAACAATTTATGCATTAATTGATTAAATATTAAAATATTCTTCCAATACTCACTGAGTTTGGCATATCAATATAATCTAGACAATATTAACAAGATATATATATATATAACTAATGAAAAGTGATATGGCATACTTCAAAATGAATAATAAATTGTAGTTATAAAGTTTATAGAATTTTGTAACATTAACAATTAGAAATTAAGTTCTGATATAGACTGATTGGTTAACAGATAGTTATGACACATAGATTAATGTTTTTTTTAATTACATTTTTATTTGGAATCAAGATTATTACAGAATAGTTATGAGTTTGAGGGGTTTAAATTTAGATATTGTAGAGTTGTATAGAACACAGTTTAAATATTTTACTTTAAAGGCTAAAAGTTCATACTTGCATTAGAGGCTGTTTGATGGTGACTTTGATGAGGCAGGATAGTACAACTATCTTCTTACAGGTTAAAACAGTTCTGGGCAAGCTCTTGGTTTGTTGGACACCAGGAAAGGACTGGATTTGAAGCTGGTATGTTCTCCCCTTCTTTGCAGCAGCATCGTGGAATCGATAGGCTTCTCCATACCAAAGATGCACTCATTCCCCCAGAGATCATCCAAAAGGGAAGGCAAACTTGCTTCTACTCATAAGCTATGGTAATATGTGAAAACTAGCATGAAGTATAACCCAGTATTTACATGGCTACAAATCTAAATCTTACTAAGCAAAGCCAGAAAATAACATTGATGCTAATCCCCTCCAGCTATTATGTCGAGTTTTTCCTTACCCTTTATTTTTTTTTTTAAAAAATATTTTAATTCTCCAGATTCAATTTTATTGGAAAAGAAAATATACAGGTTGACTAAATTTTTAATTTGTACCAATCTGACAAAACTTTATCAAGACCAAGATCAGTAAGAAAACTTAACTGCCCCTAAAGACATTAAACTTCAAATTTGGATAAAACCTTAGTGCCATCAATATCTATGAAGTCAAGGAAGGATTTTTAAATCAATCAAAACATCGTGGGATTTCTGTTGATCGGACAGTATTAAAGACGATTCAGGAAGTATTGAAATATGATTCATTTCTTTTGTAAAAATATGTTGTTTTTTATTTAATAAGATTGATAACTATATATGTTTATGTTTAAAAAAAATGAATGTGATAATAATTTTAGTTGACTATTTGTAGATATATATATATATATATGTGTGTTTTAGGATGAGAGAAAGATAAAATGTCTAGAGATCCTTATTTCTATATATAAATTAATTTAATTCACGTTGGTATATTTATCTATTATACAATTATTATAATCAATAAAAAAACTTCCATTCTCAAACATATTATGTTTGTCTGCATATAACTTCATTTTCCTTCGCGATTCAAAAAAAAAAACCCCACATAAATAGATTTATATATATTTAAAGGAAAATTCGAGATTTATTATGGTGTTTATTATATAATAGACATATTAGAAATGGAAGTTGAAATTTTAGATTAATTAAAATATTTTAAATCCATTTACTATAAGGTCTAATGCTATTATTATTGTTAAATATTATATCATCATCAACCAATATCAATCCACTGCAGGATGAAGGTCTCTCCAAGTTCAATCCATCTTTTCCTATCTTTAGCTTCTCTTCTCCACATCACCCCTGCACACTTTCTTATTTCATCCATCCATCTCACTTGTGGTCTCTTTCTGGGTCTTTTACACTCTCTCGGAATCCAGTTTAAAATTTCAATTGTCCATCTATTATCATCTCTTCTAACAATATGTCCAGCCTAACTCCACTTCAGTGTTTTAATTTTTTCAATGAGATCAGTAACACCTGTTTGTTCTCTTACCCATACATTGTCCAAGGCAGAAAAAAACTATAGCCAATTGGTCAAGGAAGCGCTCGCAATTTTGTTTGGAGTGAAAAAATTCCACCAATATCTATATGGGAGGAAATAACCGATCACAAACCACTGCTGGGAATATTCAGAAATAAACATACACCTGATCATTTAAGCCCCCGAATGTTACATTGGCTTAACGTTCTCGTGGGCTATGATTATAGTCTGCAAAATAAAAAAGGAAAACAAATTGGGCACACTGACACATTATCATGCATGCCCGATCTTGATGAAGCAGCAGTATTAGAAAGAGAAATAAATTATATAGATGTACTTCAAAAGCAAAACCTAAATAGTAAAATTGTAGCTCAATGTACAGAAGAAGATGATAAGAGGAGGATGGCCAAACAAACATCCAAGTTTTCTCCACAAACAATTATGGAACGCCCACGAACAGCTATCCATATGTAAAGGGTGCATTTTGAGGAGTGACCAAGTGCTGATACCTGTGGTGGGGAGACAACAAATATTAAACTTGCTTTATGAGGGACATCTGGGTATTGTGAGGGCAAAAGCCCTAGCTCATAGTGTCATATGGTGGCCAAACATCAATGTTGATATAGAAAGATATATAAAGAAATGTGAGAACTGCCAACAGTGCGCTAAAGCACCCTCATCTATTTTTGAAACATGGCCAAAAGCAAACAACCCATGACAATGAATTCATATAGACCACTGCGGTCCATTCAAAGGCCATTTATTTCTAGTTGTAGTTGACTTATATTCAGGGTGGGCTGAGTATAAAATAGTGAAAAATACCAGAACAGAGGTAACAGCATTCTGTATGAGATTTTTGCTCATCACAGATTCCCAGAAACTTTAGTCTCAGATAATGGAACAAGTTTCACATCGGAAAAGTTCGCAGAGGCAATGCAATATTAGGGAATAAAACCTGGACTCACTCCTCCGTACCACCTCCAATCAAATGGACTGGCTGAAAGAGCAGTGCAAAGCCTCAAGTCAAAAAAATGGGCGAAATGAAAATTGACGAAGCTGTATTGACTGCTCTTCTCCACCAGCATTCTACCTCAGTGGCCAAATCTGGCAAATCACTGGCAGAAATATATTTAGGCAGAAAACTGTGAACAAAACTAGCAAAAATAGTGCCAACAAAACAACGAGACAAACAACAGAGTTATTCGTATAAATTCCAGCCACAAGAGAGAGTGTGGGTAAAGAACACACTAAAAAATCGATGTTTCCAGGGGAAGTTATTCGCCATCTGTCAAAACAAGTCATGACAGTTTGCATGGGCAATGGTAAGATATTAAAAAAACGTGAACCAGCTACAGAGAAATGAAAGTGATGACTGGATTCCAAATCTCGGCACAACAGAAACCGACAAGACTAAAAAATGATAATAAACTGGAAATTTGTGCCAGTCAAGAAACTGATTTTCAATTAAACATTTTGCCTACAGAAAAGTCACCACTACAAATGGAAAATAATTCACGGCAATGACAAAAAAGGAAAATAAACCCTCCCAAATATTTAAATGATTATATTTTAAGTTCGAAGACTAACAAATAGTCTTCGAATTTGGGGGAAGTACTGTTATGTTTGTGTATAATTAAAATACACATACACACAAAAGAATAATAGTAAATGGTGTAAATAGGAATTTAATATTTAAACGTATGTATGTGTATAATTTATCACATATACATACGTAAGTTACATATATACGTGAAGATAAAAATACTTCGTTAATTTAAAATAATATTATACTTTAATAGTTGTGTTATGTTCAAAACAACATGTAAACAAATTCTTTTAGATAGCAAGATTAATTAACGAAGGAACTTTGCAGATAAACAAGGTGATTAATTAAAAAGCAATCCAACTGCAAAGGATAATCAATCAAAGTAAAACCTAAACCAAAAGGTAAACTGGGAGGGATTGATCCGACCAGGATGGACAAGATTAACCAATCAAATCCAGAAAATCAGAACTGAAAAAATGAGTGAAAGTGTAAAGCATTTTTTGACACTTAAAACTGGGAGCTCTACCGATGCAGTTGAACTGGGAAAGGCGCTGAATGTCGCTTATTTAGCACGGTAGCCCCAGAGCGGACAGCTGGCCTCCAAACGTCCAAGAGTCAGAATAGGGACTATAAAGTAGATCATATAGATCTTCATTATTATTTTTGTATGCCTTCGGGTTTGTTAATATAAATATATTATGATTGTTTAAATGTATTACTGTAAATATGTATATATTAGTGTATTATAATTAAATCTGTTTAATTATTCCACCGGCATTAGTCTTTGTCATAAAATTATTGTATGCATACATAGTCAGTGCAAGGGTTAGCTTACTGCATAGATTGTTCGCCAGTGATTATTATAACTGGCGGATCGAACACATTATAACCACACTAAATTAGAAAAATAATAAGCATGAATTAAATGAACGATTATTTTGGATAGCAGAGAATTGATACAAAAAGATTTCGAGCTTTTAAAAAAATTAAACATGAAGAAAACATTGGTTTAAAAATTAAATTATAAATTAGAATTGGCTAATGTGATTATACTATCTTTGGGCTGCTTACCTCAGGATTCCATGAAGTGTTGAGGGATCTTCTATGGCAGGCAGCATTCTTGAATGATAGGAGCTACATCTCGGCATGAGTCGGGCTGAAGATGGAGGGGAAGGCGGCTTAGGCCCACAAAATTTCAACGGACGTGAAGTCACCTACCAATGATTGACCAAACTCTGACATAATAGATTTTTAGCTCTATTTATGTCAGTTTTTAGATTTCCTGACTCTAATGGATCCTTAATTTAGAAAAGTCTTTACTCTGTTGTTAGTAGAGATGCAGTCATGAGATAACTGTCTAAAATCAATTCAAACCAATTTCCTGTTTGGAAATAGATTTGACAAAAAATGTTAATAGCTAACTAAAATCCATTAGCTTAGTTTTAGATTTTACTTTTTCTTAACTTTAATTTACAAATTCCTTTTTTTAAAATCATGAAACAAACTTCCCACCCCTTTAATTATTTTTAGACAGTCATCTTGAATTTATATGTAGTTTTATATAAAAAATATAATTACAATATTAAAATAAAAGTAAGAAAACAATACAATTTTTAAAAGACACAAAATTATTTAGTATTTTAAATTATATATATAAGCTCCTGTAGTATACCTATACTTGAGTCGCATCTAGTCATCTGCTATATTTTTATTATTTATAATTAAAAACATCGCAGAAAACGATCTAGTGAAAAAACAATCGATATCAAACGTAATAAATTGCTGCTTTGCTCCAACTCCTAATAAAAGCGTATGTGCTTTACAAAAGACTTATTAAAATAATATATACAACTTATAAAAATTACTAGGTACTTAGTTCTTTTCTTAATATCTAATTATTCCTTTAACTAAATTAAAATGTAATGTGATGCACTGTGACTTCTTCTTAAATGGAGTCAGGAATCTCTCAGCAACAATGGCCAGAGAAACCTGTTAGACACTTTACCTTCCCTTTTCACTCCCTGCCGTAAGTTTTCCCACAATCTGCTCCATCCCATTTCCACAACATAATCTTTGTCAGCTCTATGGCTTTCATATCTAAATCCCCCTTATCTTTTCTCAAACCCAGCATAAAATCCAATAACCCATTTTCTATATAATCACTTTGTTCATATTTATTCTTCCATAATTTCATTATCCTTTCTGACTTCAAGTATTTATATTCAATTAACAGATGCCTAATATTTTCTATGCCTCCCTTACACAATTTGCAAATTAAATCACCCATATTTTTCCATTTATGTGTGTATTCTCTTGTTGCTAAAGACCCCATTCGAGCCTTAAACAATAAACTACTTTCTTTGCTATTATCATAAATTAACTCGCACCCAATGTTCTGTTTACTTCTACATATATTTAAACTCTTTTTACTCTCCATCCTAGTTCTCCAACTCCCTATTCTTTATTAATGCATCAATTATTTTATCCCATTCCTTACCACTATAACACTCAGCAATCCTAACACAATCATCCCACCTTTTATACAAGTATACTGATATAAATTGTTTATTTAAATCTTTTGCATATCACATTATCTTTCTCACCCATTTTGTTGCCTGCCCTTTACCCATAACCAATTAAATACTATTTTGACTATTCTTTTATTATCCATAAACTGTAATCTACCAAACATTTTCATTTTACTTTTTGCATCTCTCATATAAAAACTTGACCATTCCATTTCTCATTGAAGTGCATCCTTTGCTGTTCACACATCTGCATCTAATGCATGTCTTCCTACTTCCCTTTGTACTTTTTCTAAGTAATCTAATATCCCTTTACTAACACATAATGCACCATTACCATATGTTAATCCTGCTACTGCAACTCCCATATAATTCTAGCTACATCATATTTATTATATGAAAACACTGTTAATTTCTTTATCAATCCGTTTTTTTTCTTTGCTTCATTTATCAATTTTTTCTTCCATTTATCCAAGCAATTTTTCTGATTATTTAAGATGATTCCCACATAAGTATATCTATTCACCACTCTTAACTTTATATCCCCCAATAAAAATTCTACATCTTTTTCCCCAATATTAACCATCATTATATTTGATTTTTCTTCACTAAATTTAATGCCCATCTCTTTACTCACCCTTGCGCATTTCCTCAGCATAACTTCCATTTCTGCACATAAAAAGATATCATCTGCAAAAAAAGACCTGATAAAGTATATACTCCCTTGTCGCCTATTAAAAGTATCTCTATCCCTCTTTCTAGTCTTTCTATTGCTCTCTTCATTTCACTCAAATACAATAAAAACAAAATAGGTGACATGGAGGATCCTTGTCTTACTCCCATCCCATTTTTAACTTTAACTGATTCTATATTCCCTAATTGATATGTATAGTAATTATTTTTATATAATTTCTTAATAATCTCCACTAAAGCTCATCCATTCCAAATTTACTAAACTTACCCATAATCTATTTCTATTTTTTTTTATAAATTACTATATTATACACTAATAAGTTCTATTTACTCTATAATATATGCCTTTTCTATATCTACCTGAATTCCTATTCATATCCATAAGTTGTATAACTACAAATAAACTATCTCCTATTTGATTTAAAACCTCTTTGCATTTCTCCCACTACATTATTTTTTCATCCATTTTGCAACTCTTCCAGCCATCATATATGAAAAAACTTTATATAAAATTGAAGTTACTGCTATCGGTCTATAATTACTTAACTTTCTATGATCCTTTCCTTTAAATAATAATCTTACTCTTGTATTACTCCAATTATCTGGAAAAACTCTCTTCTGTACCTTTTTTTGAAACAGGATAATAGCTTTACTTTTAAAATTCATTACCATCTCTGCTACTCATCCATCTAAACCTTTTGCCTCATTCAGTTCATTTTTTTTTGTAAACCTAATATTCCCATTACTATATGTTTTCCACCACTCTGTCCTTCACATCTAACATATTTTCTATATCCATTACATATGTATTTAAGATTCTCTCTAAGTCTTCTCTAGAGTTACATTTTATTCCCTCATCATCCAGTAGTACTATCTTTCTCCTCCCCTACATTTCTCCTTTTATTGTAATTCCCAAATTTTTTTACTCCCATCTCTTCCACTTTTATTAATATCCTATAACAATTTACTATTTAATTTCATTCTCTCTCTATAATTTTCTATTTTAGCCAATTTCTTCTTTTCTAAATACTTTTCCCACTTAGCATTAATATCTTTTTCACTTTCTTTGTTCTTAATAGCACACTTATATTCTCTGCATGCTTCTTTCTTCTCTCTTACACTTTTTCTAATTCTCATTTTTTATTACTTTTATTCTTCTGAATATTCTCACCTAAAATCCTATTTGGCACTTTTTCTATTTCACCATACCAGTCCTTATACTCACCCCCAACCAACTGTTGCATGGTTTCTTCAACTTGTATTTTATACTCTTCCAACTTATTATTATCATTCACGCTTGTTCTGCAACTTTCACTATTGTTTCTACTTTTGTTTCTATTCTCCATCACATTATTAACCATTTCTATTACAATGAAATTATAATCACTAGTACATACTCTATCTTCATTATCAAACACCTTAATTTTCTATACTTTATTCATTCCCTCTTTCTCTACCAATATACATAATCTATTGTGTTTAATATACTATTTTTAGACCATGTGTATTATCCCTCATTAACGTTCTCTTACGTTAAAATAATAAACTGTTCAGAGTTTTTTTTTGTATTTATATATCTCACGTTCCTTGTCTGCTTTTCGTCATTTAGTACAGTGATAGATTGGCTTGATTCTGGAGCTCAAAGTCCACGTATAGTTGTTATATTTCTGGTGGTTAGATGTCTTAAATTCTTGAGCACTAGATCATTTAATTACGGTTCTAAAAGTTTAATTGTAGGCATACTGATAACATTTGTGCATAGTCAGTGTGATAGTTCGCCATTTCCGTTACCTCCTTAATAGGATTTATTGTAAGTAATCAATATTTGGAGCTGCATTACATTGTTAAATGGGATAATTTCATTGATTGATAATACATTTTTATGTTCGGCATTATAAACATTTTATTAATAGTAATAAAAAAAAGTTTTTGGCTCATCATAATAAATGAATGGTTTATTGTCTCTTAGGAAGTTCGAGCATAGCATGTGACATCGCTGTGCAGCGATTCACAAATCTCTTCAGGCGTAAGAAAAATTAAATAAATAAAAAATCGATATAGCAATAAAAATAATATATATTAATTTAATATATATTAATTACATTATTAGTTAAAAACTTTAGCTCTCGGTAAGATATCATAAAAAAATCAATCCACAACTTACTGCATTTCTTTTTACTTTAGCGACATCTACTTATTCGTTACTGATATAAAATCATTTAGAATCATTAGAACTCAGACTTTCACATGACCTTCAACTCTCCATGCCATAACACATGCTGACCCATCTGATCAATGAGGGTAGTGTGAAAGTCTGAGTTCGAATCCCTTATATATTACATTATATGTGTATACAGTGTATTAATTTAGAATCATTAGCTAAATCTGTCGTTATAGGAATTTATTATCCAGAAATAGATGAGATAATATTAACTAATTGAGAAAAGAAGTGAATAAACTGAAAAAAAAAAACATAAATGAAAATAGAACTTTCATGGCAAAAGTAATAAAAAATAAGTAAATTACAAAGTGTTCATTGCGTAGAGATAGAATTAAAGAGTAATGTTCCAAGGATTTCACAAAATGTTTTAAGTGAAAGGTACTTTCAAACGTGATGTGATGTACTGTAGCTTCTCCTTAAACGGTGTCAGGAATCTCTCAGCAATTATATCCAGAGAAACCTGTTAGCCACTTTATTTTCCATTCCTCACTCTAAGTTTTCCCATATTCTGCTCCATCCCATTTCCACAACAGCTCTTTATTCTGCTGCCCTCTAGCGTACGTTTAAGTAATCAATGACTAACAGATTAATATTAAATTCCTTTATCTTTAGTTTTCAAATCTTATTCTTAGATCAGTAGATCCAACTTTGAAAAGTAAACCCCATTGGAAAAAAGTAAAAGCCAGAAACTAATCTGAGGATGGGGGTTTGAATACTAAGAATCGGGTTTTTGTATACATCTGCTAATTAATGATTATTAAAATAACTATAGAATGCTTTACAGTGGATAGCTGTTTTTGTTGTATTAAACTGTGTAAGATAGAAAGTTTAGTGATATGTTATTATTATAAAAATAACTTTGTTTAATGCATTTATTATATACAAAATAATATATATATATATGGAGATGAATAAATAATATACATTCTCCACTCTTCATAGCATTTAACAAAATATAGATGTAGTCCAAGGTCAATGCTTATGTGGATATGACACATTACTAGTAACTTGATTAATTGATATTTATTTGGTCATTACCAACATTAGATAGGTAATTAAATTAGCTATGCCAGTTACCTGAAAGAAAAATCCTAAAACTGTTTGTCACCTGAAAAAAATGTTTAATTTTAACCACTCATATTCAAACTGCAAATAAGGAGACTTGCACAGTTTCGTAGAGTTTCTGATTTGAATCAAAAAGTCCCAGGATTGATTCTGGTGCTCAAATTTTTTATGAACTTCCGAGCAATAAAACCATATACCTTTTTTTCTTTTTGCCGATGAGGAGAGTAAAAGGTGGTCACACTGAATCTTGTTATAGCATTTAGTATTTATTTTGATTTCCTTACAAATGGAAATTTTTTTCTTTTTAAATATAGTTCCATAGAACACTGTTAGCAAACCACTAAACATCACATGATCACCATTTCTTATGCTTAGACAAGCTAAACTCTCTATACAGTAGCACTGCCAGTGCAAGCCAAAGTAATCAATGGATGCAAAAAGGTTTATGCATAAATCCCTGTCTAGTGCCTACTCATCCAATACCCCCAGATTAGTTTTCAGCTTGTGGATTTCATCATTGAGAAACCTTGGAACTGAGGGCACTGCATCTAGATTTGGTGATTACTATGTGGAGAGTTTAGCTTCTGTGTAACACAATGTTGGTTAATTTTGAAAGTTTGCAATAATAAAATGTTGTATTTGCAATATGTAAAGTGCATAGAAGATTATGTTAGTATTGCTTGTGTGCATTAATATTTCAATATGGGAAGATATAACAGAGAATTTAATACATTAGACATGGTGCTGAAATATTGCAGAAAGCAAAGTTTTCCACTGAAGAAACTAAAAGACAATATTGCAAAAGGTCAAATAATCAGGATAACAAACCCTCATGTTTTATATGAAGTTATATTTGTTGTTCATAGATTGATTTATAACATCATTGAAAAACTAATTTCTAGAATAGTTTATTTTGTCATTTTTTAGATTTGGAATAGCCATATTAATTTACAAATGACTTCTTCTGATGATTAGGATTTATATTTGTTTATACTTTATTTTTAGATTTAATTTAAATAACTTATATTAGACAAAACTGTTGCATCTTTTATTCTAGAATTTCATTAAAATATATGTCTTACATCTCTGTTTGTAGGAATTGTATTACTGTATTACAGAACTATCTACTGTATGTAATTTTGAGTAAGAAATGATATGTAATAACAAATGTTATAGAAAAAGAGAGTATAAAGCTGTAGTCAGTTTAAGCATTCAATTTTTTCACTTTCAGAAGATGCCAGTTTCATAACTGATGATTCTTTTTCAGGGATTATAGAAGAAATTTGAAACAAAACCAAAAATACCTCACAATGCCCAGATAACATTGTTTTACATGAGCAAACTCTGTTTGTCTCACCACAGTACTGCTACTTATGATTATCTAGAATAATAAATAGATAGTGGATAGTTACTGATTACTAATTCATAACCAGTGTTATCCTATCTGTATCCCAGACTACTTTCTGATTAATGAGGGTTATCAGTAAAAATCTTGGATCTGCCAATGGATTTATGCACTTTCTACCCAGTAACCCTGCTTAATTTTTATTATTATTAATTCTAAAGCTATTAGTTTGAAATTGAAAAATATTGAATCTAAAACAATTTTTTGTATAGTTATATAGTTCTGATACCAATAGCTATATATTTTGGTATTCATGATTTTGAAAACAAATTAAAGCATCTTTATTTCTACAAAATTGAAAGACATAGTTACTAACTAGTATCAGAATTAATACAAAAATGTTGATTTAAATTCCCAACATTAAGAATATTTGGGAAAAAATAGTGGATACTAATAAGAAAGAGATAAAGAAGTTTAATTTCAGTGGAAGATATAATTTGTTGAAATGAATTATGTGGATCTAATGACTTATATAATGAATAGAACCTAAAGTTTAAACACTTGAGTTGGTTGTGTGATTGCTGTTTGGACTTGCTCATAGAAAAGAACACTGTAATATTAGTTACGTCCAATATATTTACCATCATCATTTGTATTAAATTCATTAGATTATTGACTTGTGTTTTGTATCATGTCTATCTTATTGTTGCATGGGAATCTGATATACAGTAAAAACAATTATTTACATTACTGTTTTAGTTCCCTCAGTTCTTTGATCAACTTAATATATTCCACTTTAGGCATAATTTATAAACACACACACACACACACACACACATATATATATATCATGTGAAATATATATTAATGAGTATTTTTAAAATCATTATTAGTCATTTTATTTTCAATAAATTTCCACGATAAATATAAAATAAATTTAATTTTTTTATTGAAAGATGTTTTTAAAAGAAATTGGACTTCCAGCTAGAACAATTATGAATAAAACAGTTTTTATGCCATAAACTTTAATCAAACTCAAGGCCACACATAAAAAAATAATTTTTGCAAGGTTAGCCTCAATTTAATATTGTTACTTGGCCACAATATGATTGATTTGTTGAATACTGTTCTAAATGTATGCAATTACTGTCACATTTAAGTTTATACCCATATAATATTTTAACTTTTTTTTTTAAGTGTCATAGCATCGACTGATGCGTGAACCCGCAACCTGGGCAACTGCCTGCAAGTGTAAAGCAGTCGCGCTGACCTCTCGACCACCAATGCAAGACAACTTTTCAAATCTTTCTTTACTAGTTATGGGAAAATATTACCTCTCAATGAGTATAACAGTTACTACCTATAACCGACTTAACACTAATTCAGTATATGGTTTCACCATTTACGGTAAACCACAAATCCAGATTCTCATTTTGGATGTTGAATCAATCTCTTCAAACAACTGAATAATTATAATGTAAAGGCAGGAACTTTTCATCAAGCTCATAACTAAATTGCCTTACTGCAGGTATGAATACTCTCTACACATTTTTACAGACAGAACTACAGGAATATCTGTTTTGATAGAAATTAAAAGACAACATTGATCAAATTTGATTTAAATAACAGTAATTTAATACAATTAAACAATTAATAAAAGTATAAATAATATACAATTTCCATGTGTCAAACTTTCTGAATTCACAATTTTTATACCATGTACTTTAGATCAACATATAAATTATTACTGATCCTTTACTAGTTAATATCAGAAATAAAGGTTTGGCCCAAGTGCATGGTATCAATGTTGTGAGAGCAGAAAGTTCGACACTTGTAAATCAAAATGTAATAGTTGATATTTATTAATACTGAACAAATAATAAAGATATGTGCAAGAAATCACGATTTGGGCATTTTAAGAGTTGCTACTGCAGCATGAAGTGAATCTTAGCGGTCATTTTTTCAGATATTTGCATTCATGGTTTTAAAATGTATGGTGGAGTGGAAGTTTTAAGTATAAATAATTGCTTAATATCTAATAATTATTTAAATTGGGACATAAATTATAAGGGTTTTCATTTTTAGTCTCTAGATGGTTCAGATACATAAAAAATATTATCAGATGATGCTTACCATACCAATTTTTAATTGGCTGATTATATGCATAAATCATAGGTAAAGGCCATCTAGGTTGATACTCAGAAAATTCTGCTAAACTTTTATTATTTAATAGTTTAATATATTTATATGCTTATATAAATAATTATTTAGCTACTGATAGGATGCCTATGCTGTTTCTGATTATCTTCTTTTAAGTTGTGCATGTGTCAGATGAAAGGGAATATGGGCACATGTTTATCTAATGTTGTTATTCCTAAAAATTGTGAACCCACCAACAATACAGTCTGCTTTTCAGTTCTTTTGAATGCATTTCTAATTAACTAAAGAAATTATTTAATAACATTTTACTTAATTAATATCAGAATTTACAATTAAATGTGATATCAAATAAATTATTTTTTCAAAACCACAGTAAATCCAACTGCTTTGATCTTTCAAGATCTTATTGAAAGCTCATCACAAAATTTATGACCATTCATGATCTCAGTGCATATTTGTTACAAATATAAATGAGGCTCTGACTTACACAGTTGTGGCTAAGTTAAAGCTATAAACCAGATGAAAGCAAATATCTACTCTAGTGCCACCTAACATAAGCTTGAGAAATCACTGATTATCTGATGCAAATAAAACTACTATTAGTATTTAAATTCCCATCATCAGATTGGTCTTTGGTTTTGCTTTTATCAGTGATGCATAAGTCTCAAAGTTGGAAAATGATGGCTGCATGCATGTTACATTATTTCCAACTTTGAATCCCAAGTTCTATCAATAAAAACAAAAGTCAGAAAATGATGGAGATTGAAGTACTAAGAATAGAGATTTTATATGCATCTGATACTCAGTGATTAATCAAGCTTTTACTAGATGGCGCTAAAATAAAGATAAGCAGAATTGAATGATTTATTGAAACCTAAAGAGAGAATCTACTTCCTAATTAGAATTGCTGCAAATACTATGATAATAATTGTTAATAATTAGTTGTTTAAAGAACAATGTTAAATAAATAACTTCTCTCAGATTTAATAATGAAAGTGTTTAAGAATTCTTATAAATTTGATTTATTGATATCACATGTTTTTTATTTAGTCACTTCATCTTTATTTTCCTGTGGTTACTATGAAAAATATCATCTTGATTAGATACTTTATTATTACTTACTAACCGAATGATGAAGTATCACATGATATGGGTTTAAATAGAGTAAATGACTTTTCTGAGTCAGCATAACTGATAAAAAAATTTGAAGTTATCCACAATAATACTATTATTTCAACATATTCATTTTATTTTTTTTCTATTTAGCCAACTCAGATAATTATCCAATTATTGACATTTTTCAGCTATTATTTCTCCACATTAAAATGAAGGTCTCTCCAAATTTAATTCATTTTCTTCAATCTGTACATTTTCTTCAGTCTGTAGTCTGTCTTCTCCACATCACATCAATAAATTTTCTTATTTCATCTATCCATCTAACATAGTGTCTCTTTCTAAATTTTTTATAATCTCTTTATCTTTTGTTTACAACTTCACTGATTTAAATATCTCCATCTCTTTTAGCAATATCTCTAACTCATCCTTTTTTAACTTCTTAATTACTTCATTTATATCAATAATATCAGTTTATTCTCTCACTCATGTATTTCACTTTTAATCTCTTTCTGTTATTCCTACCTACATCTCTCCAAGTTTTTTGACAATTTAAAATTTCTTTATTATTTTCTGTTAAATGATCAAATCTCAGATCCTTAAGTAAAAAATGGTAAAATATATTACAAAACCCTTCTTTTTAAATAGAAACATATATGTAATATTTTTTCTACCAAAAACTCTCTATCCAAACTCAACTGGTTAGATAAAAGATGTATAACTTCAGTTTGTTATAAAACAACTAAAATGTCCCATGATTACCATTTTCTATGCTCACACAAGTTGTCGAAACAGTAGCAAACCATCCAGTATATGCTTTAGGAATCAATAAATGGTAGATTTGTGCCTAAAAATCCCTATCTAATTCCTACTCATTCAATATCATTAGATTAAGATTTAGATGCCATGTTCTAAGAAACAAGACTCCTCACTGATGAAATCCACAAGCTAGAAACAAGTCTAGGAATATTCAATGAGTAGCAGTAAATATGGATTTTATACATAAACCTTCTTGCAACCATTGATTACTAAGGCTGTTACTGTGGAGGGGGGGAGGGCACTACAGGTTTGCTACTGGTTTTACTTTGTCATGTTGGTTTTTTGACATTAATAGCAATATTTTGATATTGAAAGAAAGTTATTTCAGCAATAAGAAAAAAACAAAAGTGACTGTTATTAAAACAGAGACAAGTTCTCCAAATAATTATAGGAAATAAATAATAAAAAAAGACAAAAAAAACTTTATAAGTGTAACATTTCTGAAATATCTAGCATTTGAAATGAAGATTTTGTAGTTGCAATTAAATGTAGAAGATGAGAAAGGCTCCAGGAAATGATAAAATTATTCCATCTTAAATGAAGTATATGCAGGAATAGAACAATTGTTGGAAAAATATAAATGTCTAAATAAGAAAGATATGATTGAAATAATGCAATATGGATATGTAAAAAAAAGTGATAAAGAAAGCAGTAGAAATTACATATTTAACACACTTCTATTAGGTCTATAGAAGACCAGTATCAAGATAATTACATTTCATTTTCAGCAAATATTGGACTCAAACAAAACCAAAGCACAACATGAATTTCAAATTGTTTCATCACAGTGGATCACATCCAAATCCTGATAAATCCCATAGAAAGGACCAATAATTATGATTTGTTATTCTTATTTGAAAAAGTAAATTGTATTAGCATTTTTTTGGTGATTAGAGCATTGGATTTCTGAAGAATATTTTTTAAAAAATTCAACAGCAGTGATTAGACAATATGATGATACTAAAACAATTAACATTGGTAATGTAGATAGAGGGGATCCATATTCTCAAAGCTTTTTATAGCAGTTTTATAAAATGTATTTTGTGGATTACACCAAGAAGCCAACAAAAAATATATGCAAAAGAATTAACACATTTAATTTTTTTAGATAATAAAATTGTTTTCCAAATAATGTTTCCGAACTTCAGAAAATATTACAAGAATATTATAATATAAATAAACAAAATTAAATGAAAGATATACACTAAATAATATTGAAACAGACACATTGTTTCACATATCCTGAAGTTTTCCCATGTTAAAATGGTTTGATTTACAAAAAATAAGAAAGCTAATGCAGTTATGAAAATAAAATATGTAAATTTGAGTTCTCTGAAGAAAAAAGAAGAAAAGTCTATATTTAAAATGTACAATTAGAAATTAAATGACACATTTAATTAACAAACTTTTATCATTTAAAATCTGTGGTTTCAAATGTTACCGATATAATATTTTTTGCTAGAGCTAAATGTTTATGAATTGTAATATAGAAATGCTGTAATTAGTTCATTAAAAATATAGTGTCACTTTCTTGCCTTAGGCAAAAGAAATAAACATTTTTTGAAAAATATGTTGGTGAGCATGGGTGAGATACAAAAGATCATAAAACATCATGGGAAGTAGGAAGTATATAAAGTGGGCAATCCATCAGTCCCAGGGGTTACAGTTAATTGATTGTAATAGTTGCTTTACAGTAAATAGCAATTCAGTTATTAATCAGTCTACAGCAAAGATTGTAAATAATTAAGTTTGGAGCCACCATGGCCAGTGATTAACCAAAGAAGTGCACCAGGTAGTAGGAGAAACCCATGGTTACTGTAAAAAGTGCAATATGAAAAAGCAAATTACCAACATGGAAAGCACTAGAATGTTTAGATAAAAAATAACTTGCTCTCCCTTCTCACACAAAGAAGTTGTGAAGTTGAAAAACATGCCTGAGTGACCATCAAAGAAAATATATACCATTCAGCTTTAAACCAAATCCCTTTCTAATGTGAAGATTTACCCATGGCGAATTCCCAACATAAATTCAAAGGTAAGAAAACTCTAGCTAACATTTGACATATTTAAAGATATTTATGAAAATGCTATAAGAAAAGCATTTCAGAAAAGATAAAATGAGAAACATAGTTGGTTAAAATGATTAATTTACAAAATGATAAAATGTTATGTAGTGAAATAATTTCTTATAGAATGATATAATTGCCACTATTAAAAGAAAACAGGGTAAACTGACATATGTTAATAGAAATGGTGAAATATAGTAATGATTATATTTAAATTCCCTGATTTTTTTTAGTTGATAAAATTATAAACTTAATAATATTGATGTGAAACTAAGTTCTATAATGAAAAGTATAAAAATTGCATTTATATAGATGGATTAAATATGTCTATATACATGTTATAAGCATTAGTTTAAAATAAACATATCCTGATATATGTGTGTGCCGTAAATGCATTATATTTAACCAAGAAAGTGTTACTATTTTTATATGTATATGGAATAAATATATACATCTATATACATAGATTAAATATGCATCGATATACATGGATTAAATATATGTTTATATACATTTGATAAGGATTATTTTAAAATAGACATATCCTGATATATGTGTACACTGTAAATGGGTTATGTTTTACCAAGAAAGGGTTATTATTTTTATGTACATGGATTAAATATATGTCTATATGCATGGATTAAATATGCATCTATATACATGGATTAAATATATGTTTATATACATGTTATAAGCATTAGTTTAAATTAAACATATCCTGATATATGTGTACACCATAAATGTATTATGTTTAACCAAGAAAGAGTTACTTTTTTATGTACATGGATTAAATATACATGAATTAAATATGCATCTATATACATGGATTGAATCTACATCTATATACCTGAATTAAACATGCATGAATTAAATATTTTAATATATATATTTGAATATAATTGCTGTTTAATGGATGGATAAATGAATAAAAGCGTTAATCACAAAATAAACCAAACTTACCTAAGAGTATATTGCAATAGGGAATTCACAGACATGTCTACAAATTATATCTATGTGCATACAAGGAGAATATAAACTCACAGAAGGAAAATTTAAACTTGAGAAATGATAGGGAAGTATCACTGATGTACACACAGATATCTAAATAAATTCTTACTATGTGAATGCTGCCAGAACTGGATCATGGAATACAAAAAAGGGACACTGTATGATTGTTAATGATGGAACCAAGTATCAGAGAAGTTATTGAAAAAATAAATTAACTAATCTATGGGACCTGATCTATCAATAAACTATTAGAAGGAGTGCTATTCAAATATTTTTAGTTAAATAAATTATTGTTACACAAAACTAGCATATTGTCAGTTTCATTTTGCATCATCCATTTTCTAGTGTTCTTGCACGGGAATTTTATGTTTCTTGAGCTATGTCTGGCATAACCTTATCTGGGTGAATAAGGTTGTAGTGAGCTAGAACTCTAGTGGCACTTTTTGTGAAACCAAACAGAAAAATTTGTAGATGTTTTCAGTCTCTTTTATTGGTGTAGGGGGTTTCATCAGCATTGGGTAACACCAATCAATATTTCCTTTTTGCAATATGTTCATTAGGAATTAAATCAACCATCAGAAAGGTTGGAAGCACTAGTGGTTACATTTGGCACTTTAATAATGAGGCCCAATCTAGCTAGCCTTCCCATAGGTATAAAAAGCTAGAAGAAAAAAAAACAAGAAAATAAATGATGAAATATAGAAATCAGAAGGATATTATGATTCTGTAAGTTGTGAATAGTGCACACAGTGTAAGGAAATGAAATGAATAAAAGGAAATTAAGAGAGCTAAATAAAATGAATGGTATACAAGGAATAAAATAGGCATAATAGAGAAGTTGGAGATAAATCATGGTATGGAGGTTGAGGAAAGCATACTAAAGTGAGATAAATAAAAGAAATCAATAATAAAATTGTCAATGAGTCAAATATCAGAAGAAATAAATTGCAAGTTAATAAAATATAGATGATAACTAGAGCAAGGACAAAAATGATAAACACAAATGCTGAGAACATTAGCAAGAAGGAAGTGATGCTAAAGCAGATGATCAGCAACAAATGAAAGGAACCCAGAAAGTAGAGGATGTGTTCATGTTAATCCAGCTACTAGAAAAGTTTAAAGCTGAAAATAAAAAGACAGAGCAACAAAGAGAAGACAGTAAGAAGCAAAGGGAAGAGGATAATAAAAAGAGAGACCAACAAAAAGAAGATGATAAGAAACAAAGAGAAGATGGTAAGAAACAAAAAGAAGGTAATAAACAAATAATACAAGCAAAGCCAAAATGAGAAGATGGAAAAACAGATTGAAGAATCAAACCAAAGAATAGAGAAACAAATAATAGAAGCAACTGAAAGTCAAAATAAAAAAAATTAATCAGATTACTGACCAAATATAGAGAATTAAAGATGAGATCATGGAAGAAGTCAAACAGTATCTGAATGAACAAGAGGTCAAGGTGGACCAAATTTGTGAAAGCATGGATATAAAGATAGAAAAAATCCAGGAATTCATACAAGAGCAAGTGGATAGCTTGACCACCTAAATAAAAGAACTGCAAATAAAAAGTGGCTGTACACTGCCAGAGCAACATATGCTGGACAAAGGGCAGGAAAATGAAGGGACAGAAACAGTACCAAAACAAAATTCAAGAAGTGCCATTATCCAACTAAGTGTCAGAGATTGTGAACCAGTTCTTCAAAATATGAATATTTGCAGTGGATTCTAATGAAGCACTGATTGGGTATCTGAAAATCTAGATAGGTCTTTCAGCATTAACACAATGTCTGAGGAGGCAAAACTGGCAATAGCTTGTCATTTACAGGGTGCAGCACAAGCATGGGAGGAGTCACTAATTAGTCAGCCCACCAACTTCAATAATTTTCAAAAGGCATTCACAAACTGCTATCGGAGTGATGACTGTCAGGAGGGCATCAACTATAAGGGGTTGCAGGAAAAATGTTCACTGGAGAACCTTATACTCCCTTCTGAAAACAAGTGACCAAGTTAATGTCCCTGACAGATCTATTGATGGAACTCCAAATTATCTCAGATCTGACATAGTTTTCCCAGTTACATTGAGAGGATGCTAATTGGGATGGATTGTTGAATCATTGAGCAGTTTGCTGAGCTGTTGACAGCATAAAACAATTGTGGTATGTCAGCCACAAGCAAAGAAGGAGCATTCAAGCTGCCAAGTAATGTCCCATATAGGATGGATGCTGGACTGAGAATAAGTGCTCTCAGGCATAAAAGGAATATACCTCCACAATGCTACAATAACTATGATGCACTACCATAGTATCATAGAAGAAGAAATGAAATTACACCATAGAAGAGGAAGAGGGGAAATTCAACCGGCAGTATAAATACTTCTACCAGAGCCTAAGTAGTGAGAAGATTTGGAAGTAGATCAAACATTAACCAAAAAATATGCATCAGGAATATGGTTCCTCATCCCACAATAGAATACAAATAATTGGAAAGACCATGAATATATCACCTCACAACATGAAGTTATTATTGGAGGACTGATTATGATCCTTAGTCTCCTAAAGCAAGATACAGTTATACTTCTGACCAAGGAAACAAAAGTAAGCAAGACCATAAAAACAAAACTGAGGAAAAAAGAAGATTCTTGAAAGAAATTGGGGATAAATATTAAAAAATAGTGTCGCTTTGCCTGCAGTACTGTTTGTAAATAGTGATATTATAATAGGCATAGGAACACCATGTGTTCATGATGCTCCAATGTTTATCTCTGCACTATACCTACTTAAGGTTCAACTTTTTTTTAATAAGCCCTCAGAGGAACTGGTTTTTTTTTGAGTCAGTAGAATACTGAATTGTTCACCAGGCACAGAATTATGTCATGGATGTGGAGCCTATAAGACTCATAAAGTAAATGCACAAGATATTCCACATGGGCAAACATTCATTTGGTAATTTGTTTTCTCCATGTGCCATCTGGGTAGTAATTTATGTTTGTGCTTAAACTGTGGTAGCTTTTAGGGTGCTCATATTGTAGTGCAAATTTGTATTCGTAATAAAGTTTCTGTCCATCATGGTGCTAGAGGAAAGCATGCTGTCCATCATGGTGCTAGAGGCAAGCATGCTTATATTAGATGAATAGTCACCCCATCTCAAAAAAAAATAAAAAATCAACAATGCCCCAAAATTAAGATAAATGCATTTATGGTAACAGAAGAAGAAAAAGAGAAAGAGATATACAATGCAAGGCTGTTGCAACCTTTTGTGGAAGTAGCTGATGGAAGAAGTTCTTGAGTGGGATTGTAGTTATATGCCAATTTGTACTTTCATGTTAATGGTGGGTGAATAATTGAGTGGGGCTGCTTGAATACATTGTGTTCATGATGCTCAAGTATATTCTCATCATTATCCAGACCTAGGCATAGAGGTCTGAGAGTAGTCTGGTAGGGGAATAGGCCTGGGGCCCAGGAATATATAAGCCCCTAAGACTCACATGGTGATGAGTAGAGCTGGTCCAGTGTCAAAAATATTCTCTGGCTACTATTTATAGTTGTATGGTCTCTCTAGGTATAGAAGATGTAGTGCTTAAATTTGAGGTATTTTTTCATGACATCATAGTGCATTATGTACTGGTAGTTCATGTTTAAGCATATATTTATACTGACATGGGAAGCTGCAATTCATGTATTCACTTTTTCCAATATCACACCTACTTCATTACCATTATCTAACCAAGTGGTGACACTATCATTAGTAATGAATTTTATAGTTTGTGAAATGAAAGTATGTGTTTTAAGGCAATTTCATTCCAAAATTTAGCAGGGGGTAATGAAACAGACATGTTTCATATTTTCTCAAATTACCCACCCTTCCTATTTTAAAATGGTTTGATTTACAAAAAAAAGTAAGCTGATGCAGTGATGAAAAAAATGTGTAAATTTGAGTTCTTTGAAAAAAAAAAAGAAAAGTCAATATTTAAAATGTACAATTAGAAATTAAATAACACATTTAATTAACACATTTTTATCATTAAAAATCTGTGGTTTCAAATGTTACCGATATAATATTATTTTGTTAGAGCGGAATGTTTATGAATTACAATATAATAATATAGAAATGCTGTAATTAGTTCATTAAAAGAAAGATAGCATCACTTTCTTGCCTTAGGCAAAAGAAATCAATATTTTTTTAAAAAAATATGTTGAACAGCATCAGTGAGATACAAAAGATGATATCATGGGAATTGGAATATATAAAGCAAGCAATCAATCATTTCTGGTAGTTGCAGTTAATTGATTGTAACAGTTGCTTTGCAGTAAATAGCAATTCAGTACATAGTCTATAGCAAAGATTGTAAAAAATCAGACCAACTAAGTTTGGAGCCACTGTGGCCAATGATTAGTCAAAGAAGTGCAGCAGTTGGTAGGAGAAACCCATGGAAACTGTAAAAACTGCAATATGAAGAAGCAAATTACCAACATGGAAAGCACTAGAATGTTTGGCTAAAAAGACTTGCTCACTCTCTTTTTCCACACCATGAAGAATTTGTGAAGTTGAAAAAACATGCCTGAGTGACCACCAAAGAAAATATATACCATTCAGCTCTAAGCCAAATCCCTTTTTAATGTGAAGATTTACCAGCGGTGAATTGCCAACAGATAAATTTAAAGATAAGAAAACTAGTTAACATTTGAAATATTTAAAGATATTTATGAAAATGCTATAAGAAAAGCATTTCAAAAAAGATAAAATGAGAAACATAGTTATTTAAAATGATTGACCTTTCATAATTTTTTTATGCAGATTCACATAGTGGCAAAAGTATGCAACACCTGATAATTACAGTTTGCGACCATAAAAATTTCTACATTTTATCTGTCTGTATTTTCATCCAAATCTGGTAGTTTTAGAGATTTAAACATTAAAATATTTACAATATGTTGTATTTTAAATAATTTCCCCTAGGTGGCAGCTGCAAGCAGAACACAATATTAATTTGCGTGCTTTTTTTAGTAAGCCCAAGAAAAAATCCTCCATTTGCTTTCCAGCTTCAGAACAACAAGGTTGTGTCATATTTTACAAAGTTAATTTTTTCCCCACAATAATTATTAGTAAGTAATAAAATTTTTTATTTCATTTTATAAATATTTCATGTAATAAAAGAATAAAGTTTTTAAGTTCCTAACTATAATTTTGATTATTAAAAAAATTGGTAAAAACATCTTTTTTGTCTTGAAATATTACAATATCTTACAGAAGTTGTTATTTCATAAATAAATGTATTTCAAAGTATTAGAATTACAATTACATATATATATATCATTTTGATAATGAATAAATATAATATCATGTGAAATTTACCAATTTTGTAAATACAAGTACTATTTGTACTTATATCAATAAAATATTTGATCTACAAAATTGGTAAATTTTACATGACATTATATTTATTCATTATCAAAATCATATATATATATGTAATTGTAATAATAGTAAAAAAAAAGTACAAATAGTAGGTCAAATATTATTGGCTCCATTTTTGCTTTTATATAAATGCTCGACTTCTAAATTTAAAATAACTTGTATTGTTCTGGTAAAACACACGCACACACGCATGCATTCGAGGTGTGAAGGAATAAGGTTGGTTGAGTGAGATTGCAAAATGAGATTGTCTCAAAATAAATATTGCCTTTAGCACAAAGAGTGAGTGAACAGGTACCTCAAACGCGGACCTGAACGACAACTCCAAGAACAGGGAACTATGGGGGTAGATTGGATCCCAAGATATGGATCAACCCTTATAAATACCAGTCAAAACCTATTCAATGGTTCGATTCGATTCATTTCGATTGATACATTATCATTACTGTGTTTTTATTTTCCGATTCTCAGTATTCCGAGTTATCACCTGCTCATTTTATTCCGATGCTTATGCTTTTATTTTAACAATAAAATTGTTCTGAATTAGCTTGAGTTATTCCTCAGATTGAAGATGATCATTATGAAATTAATACCAAGAGCGTCGACTGTCATGAGGGGCTAATAAACCCTCAGTGACTGATCGGCGCTCCGCTACTGAAATATCTCCGAAGCTATGAAATTCTGATAACATCGTCGTGATAAGCGAATGCTCCTCATAATAGAAATGTTCCGTGAAATACCCAAACTCGTCCAGACCAATCGACATTCGTGTAACCAAGACAAATCCTAGGTAAATATGTTTTATATTATGTTCACTCACTCAATTTAGAAACTCGTAAGGCAATCTCGTAATTAACCAACATAAATTTACTCAAATAAATCTTAAGACTTTCCTCGTCATAATAGTTTATCTTTGTTACTGAACTTTGTAAACATGAACTTTGAACTTAAGTGAATCTAAGGAAAGATTATATATTTATCAAATAGAAAGGAACTTTCTCGTTATTCAAATTATGTTATGACTAATTATGATTCTCTGTGAGCGTGAATGTATGTGCGCGTGTGTAATAAATCAATTAATAATGTTTTCTTTTCATATTTAATAAACTTGTTCAATATCTAATCAAGTCGAGCATATCTCAAATCTTTTCACACACAATCAAACCGTAGTTTATTTATTCTTTGATAACATATCTTTGAAGTAGATTTAGTTAATTTTAATTTTCATTTAGTTACTTTATTAATTATGTCAACATCGTGCCGTAAGTCACGATGTTTCTTATTTCACCTTAGTTAAGATAGATGTAAGAGCGGGCGGGTCTATAATCAGTCAAAATAAACGTCAATTAATTATGTTCTATACGATAAAGCGGGGGGATGAACTTGTAAGCCTTGTGTTCGGATCTCGTAAGCGAACAACCTCATAGGTCAGTGATAACCAATAAATGATCCTTATGCCGTGATCGACTTATTAGAAAACCGTGCTGATTTTCATTAGCGGACAATGCGTCTTCTCCGGGAGGAGTCGTCCTATAAACAATTATGCAACAACCTTGAGACACCTTATTGGTCCATGCTGGGAGTGTTGAGCTAGTGGGTGGGATTAGACTTCGAAATCGTTTTGACATGATGTAAGGTGATGCGAGTAGTTAAAATCAACTTAAATAATCGTATCTGGCGCCCCCTTATGTGGATCGTGAATAACTGTCGATGTAAGAAAATAAATAAAGCCTTACGCTATGTCATGTTTGTTTCGAAGCCCGTAATCTCGGGGATAGTGAGAGGGGTGACGGTTACATTGGCGCTTCCAACGTGAGGCTAGTATAAATGACGCTTCTAAACATAAAGAAAAAGCAAATCTAGATACTAGCAAAAGCGGCCGAACTGGGAGAAGACGCGGAAATATTTATGTAAACAAAAGCTTGAAAAAAAAAAAATAAATAAACAAACGGAACAAAATCGCGGCGATTCTTAACATCGCAAATGGGTAAACAAAACATCGGGAACCGGAGCAAAATAAACAAAACAAATAAAGCATAGCAGGAGATAAGGGAGCGGACGCCGATCGGTCGCTGTCACCATAAAACAAATAAAAACAAAAGTAAAAAGAACCACATTCCCGTAAACAGTAGTGAAAAAAAATTATAATAGGCCAAATAAATCAAGATCAACGAGACAACAAACAGAATGGAGGGAAAATGGATAAAAATAGAGCATTTCAAAGGAAAGGGAAATGAGAATCCGTGTCGACATATAGAAAGTTTGAAGAGGTTATTTTCATGCGGGCAGTTCAGCGAAGAATCCAAAATAGCGATCGCATGTAGCCACATCCAAGGGGAAGTTGTGGAATGGTGGGAGACAATGAAAAACAAACCAGAGACATTCGAGGAATATCAAAGGGCCATCATGAAAAGATATTGGGGAGTAGCCCAGCAGGAAAGGGAAAGATGGGAGATCGAACAAAACAAAAGGGAAGAAGAGGAAAAATACAGTACCTTCGTCCAGAGACAGATGGCAAGATTAAAAAAAATAGACAAATACCAAATACCAGAGGAACAGCAAATTAAGATAGCGGGACGCAACCTACCCAGGGAGATCAAACAAATCATTGAAAGGGAAACCGAAATAACAGGAGTGCTGAAGAAACTACAGGCGGTCGAAAACGACGATTATTTTAACCAAGAGGAGGACAATGGGATCAGAATAGCCAATATAACACAAGATGGGGGGGAAGGACCTCGGAGAAGACAGGAATGCCCAATAATTGACGTGTCAATCCAGGGGCTCAAGGCAAGGGCTTTGCTGGATACGGGAAGCCAAGTATCCGTAATGGCACAGGAAATTTTCAACAAGATCGCCCAAGGGCCAACAGAGATGAAAATCCTACCGCTAAAAGGGACCCAAATTGTACTGGCAAACGGAAAAAAGGCGAGAATACAAACCAAACAAGTGTGGGCGAATATCAGCATTGCAGGACAGGAGTTTACCCAGGTCGTACTAATACTGGAGGGCTTAATCCATGACTTAGTATTAGGATCAGACTTCATGAAAATGGCTAAATGTAACATCGATTACGGGACCGAACTAGCAAGGATCAGCACAGTCACGGTGCCTTTCAAAAGCAAAGTGGACGAAGAACCAGAAGGACAAAGGAAGCTGCAATGCATCGCAATAAAAGGGGAAATCGAAAAAAGAATCGAGGAAATAACTGGACCAGACAAAGAAAAGAAGGAAAGAACCCAGGAGATATTGGGGGCGCACGAAAGTGTCTTCTCGGACAAACCGGGAGTAATTCAAGGGTACGAACACCGGATCCGATTGAGCACCAGCCACCCATATCAGACGAGGGCATACCCGATCCCATTCCAATACCGGAAAGAAATTGAAACCCAGTTAAAGCAGATGACGGAGTGGGGAGTCGTGTCAAAATGCACCTCGCCGTACAATAATCCCATCCTAGCCGTGAAAAAAGGGGACGGGTCAATACGATTGTGCCTCGACGCTAGGCAACTAAACAAGGTGACGATCCCGGACACAAACGCCCCACCTGTCATGAACGAACTAATGACCAGGTTCCGGAACAAGCGGATTTTTTCCACGATGGATTTAACCAATAGTTACTGGCAAATGAGCCTCCACCCCGACGACCGAAAGTACACCGCATTCAAATATAACGGAAGGGCGTACCAGTTCAACCGGGTACCCTTCGGGTTAAAGAACAGTGGGGCAGGCTTGGTACAATGCCTGGATCAAACCCTATCTGACGAGGTAAAAGGATTTGCGACGATGTACGTGGACGACATCATCATAGCATCCAATGATGTCGAGGAGCATTGCCGGCACTTAGAAAGGCTACTCCAAGAATGCGAGCAGAAGGGGATCAAAATCAACATCAAGAAGAGCCATTTTGCGACACAGGAGGTCAAGTTCTTGGGACACATAGTAAGCCCGGATGGAGTGCGGCCTAACCCTGAAAAAATCCAGGCGATCCAGGAATTTCCCACCCCAAAGAAGAAGAAGGACATTAAGGCATTCCTCGGAATGTGTACCTTTTATAACAAGTTCTACGAGAACTTCACCCACGATATGGAGCCCTTGTTACAACTACTAAGAAAGGAGCAAGCATGGGTGTGGGACGAGAAGCGGGAACGGAGTTTCCGGAGAGTAAAAGAAGGGTTCCTGAAACAAACAATATTGACATACCCGGATTTTGACCAGATGTTCTGGGTACAAACGGACAGCAGTGACATCGGGCTGGGGGCCACGTTGTACCAGAAGGGGCCGGAGGGAGAACAGAGAGTGTTGGCGTTCATTAGTCGGCTACTTAAAGACCCGGAAAGAAGGTACACGGTCACCGAGCGAGAAGCCCTCGCCATAGTGTGGGCGTTCAAAAAATTCTGACAATACCTGGTCGGGTCCAAAGTAAGGGTAGTCACTGACCACCGGAGTCTGGAATTCCTAAACAAAAGCTTCCTGACAAACAACAGATTGGTGCGCTGGAGTCTAGCCCTGCAGGAATTTCAATATGAGGTAGAATACTGCAAAGGAAGGGATAACGTGATCGCGGACACGCTGAGCCGTTACCCTGTAGGAACTCAGACGAATGCGGAGGCAAGCACAGTTCGCATACATAGCCGCAACGACCCGACAGGACAAGAAGGGAGGGCTTAAAGCAGGCAACATTCGAAGGAGCCAGGAAAAGGACGAGGACTGCCAACGAATAATCGGTTATTTACGTAAAGGGAAGCCGAAGGCGGGCTCTTACCAGGGGGAAGAAGGAACCGAAGGGGGTCCACTATGGAAATATCGGGACTGATGCATCACCCTGGGGGGGTTACTCCAAAGAAACACAGGGAATGGGAAGCAAACCCGAATTGTAATCCCGAAAGAAATGCGAAATCAGATGATTGACGAGACACATCGGGAACGCGGACATTATGGAGTGAACAAGACTGAGGGATACCTTAGCAATTGGTTTTACTGGCCTGGAATGCACCGGGACATCGCCGCAAGATTACGGGGATGCGATGTCTGTGCGAGGACCAAACCGTTAAATCGATCCAATGAAGGACCTCAGATACCAATTATCATACGGGAACCTAACCACACCGTGGCGATCGATTACTACGGGCCGTTACCGATGGCCGGGGGAAAGAGATATATATTAGTCACATACGACTTATGTTCCAAAATGGTCGCCGCATACCCCATGGCCCGGGCTAACGCACACCAGACCATCAAATTATTGGAGACAAAACAGTTTCCCATCATTGGGAAACCTAAGTACATCCTATCGGATCATGGCACACCATTTGTGTCGAAAACTTGGAGGCAGTGGATAAATCGAGCCGGGATCAAACACCACATGACGTCGATCCGGAACCCGCAGAGCAACCCGTGCGAGCGAGTAATGCGGGAATTGGGACGGTTATTCCGTGTGTATACTGCGGGAGATCACCGGAAATGGGTCCAGGAGATTCCCCGGATCACGGGAATGATCAACTCCTCAAAAAATGAATCAACTGGATTTGAACCAAGCCGACTCCATTATGGGCAACTGATACCTTACCCATACGATGACAGGCCCACCATCCGAACCGGAAAAATCGATAGGAAACAAGACAACCAAATAGCGCTACGAAGATTGGAGCACATGGGAAAAAGGCGAACGCAGACCAAGAAGCCAACCCGGAATACGTTCAAAGTGGGCGATAGAGTGATGGTAAGGGCCAACCCGGTCAGTCGACCCGGACAAAACATCTACAAAAAATTCCTCGACATATACGAGGGCCCATACGAGATCGTCAGGGCATATGGAAACAACGCCTTTGCGTTGACCCACGGAAAAGGAACGTTCAATGCAAGAGCACTGAAGAGGGCCGAATAATTTCGCTCCTTCACCGAGCTAAAACCCGCAGCATCGGATTTTACTCTACACCGGGCAGGGAGATATGTAACGAGACAGCGTTACATCAGTATTAGATCTAGGAAGCATCGATAAACACACACACACCAGCAAGCAACATAAAACACTCGTAATTTTATTTTCGTAACTCGTAATAGTTTTTTCTCTCTTAAATACATTTATAAAACACATCGATAAAATACAGACGGTAAAACGTCTAATTAAATGATCAAAACCTTTAGATAATAAAAAAATAATAACAAAAAATAATGTGCTCTCCTAAATAATAAAATATAATATGCACTCCTAAATAATAAAATATAATTGTCAATCAAAATCACCACGGGGAATTAAAAAATGTTTATTTTAGAAATATAATTTTAACTAGAATAAAACTTATAGAAAAGATTTGAGGAAAAGATAAATGCTCGACTTCTAAATTTAAAATAACTTGTATTGTTCTGGTAAAACACACGCACACACGCATGCATTCGAGGTGTGAAGGAATAAGGTTGGTTGAGTGAGATTGCAAAATGAGATTGTCTCAAAATAAATATTGCCTTTAGCACAAAGAGTGAGTGAACAGGTACCTCAAACGCGGACCTGAACGACAACTCCAAGAACAGGGAACTATGGGGGTAGATTGGATCCCAAGATATGGATCAACCCTTATAAATACCAGTCAAAACCTATTCAATGGTTCGATTCGATTCATTTCGATTGAGACATTATCATTACTGTGTTTTTATTTTCCGATTCTCAGTATTCCGAGTTATCACCTGCTCATTTTATTCCGATGCTTATGCTTTTATTTTAACAATAAAATTGTTCTGAATTAGCTTGAGTTATTCCTCAGATTGAAGATGATCATTATGAAATTAATACCAAGAGCGTCGACTACCTTTAAAATATTTAAAGATATTTATAAAAATGCTATAAGACAGGCATTTCAGAAAAGATAAAATGAAAAATGTAGTTATTTGAAATGATTAATTTACAAAAAGATAAAATGTTTTGTACTGAAATAATTTTCTATAGAATATATAATTCAAATACGTTAAAAGAAATACATTTAATGCTGTAAATGTTAGTGTTGAAACGCAATAATGAATTCACTTTTTTTTTTTTCTTTTTAAAGTAATAAAACTTATAACATTGATTCGGAGTTAAGCTTTATAATCAAGAGTATAACAAATATATGTTGAAGTTTTAAAATTCAACTTACTAAATGAAATGTAGAAGTTATAATGTAAGAAATTAATACCCCAATTTGTGGAAATGCATTATGTTTAATCAGGAAAGAGTAACTATTTTATATACATGATTGAAATATGCATCTATATATAGAAGTTAAATATGCATTATATATGTGAATGACCTAAATCTGCATATATATATAAACATTACAAGCATAAAGCATATATATATATATATGCTTCTATATACATGAGTGACAAATCTGCATCCACATACAGGAATTAAATATTTGTCTACTTTTATATCTGTTACATCTTGTAAAACTTTGCTTTTTCATTATCTCCTTTTTTTTTTCTGACATCATTCAATCATTTTACAAGTTTATCAGTAATAATCATTATAACAATTTTCTGCCTAGATTTTGTTCTAACCTGGAATAAATTGCTATTGACATCAATAGTTATTATAAATTTTTTCAACCTATTGCATGAAGAGGGAATTTGAGATTCTATGAGTATTTACTTCAAAATATCCAGCATATTGTCTCTAACTTTTAACTGCAGGAATCTGATTAGTATGTGACACTATTTAATGCTTTTTTCGAAAGACTAGGTAATAAAACAAAGTGATAATTAGAAAAATGATGGATGGGGGGAAAAATGAACTGCACGACATATAAAAAAAAATTTTCACTGACTTTCAGCACTATTTCATGGAGTATCTGTAAACAAAAAAACTAATTATCCTACTTTCAAAAATATAATACAAAATTTCATCAATATTTGAAAAATAAAAGACTTTTAACAGTAGTTTTTAATCAGTATATATTCCTTTATGATGAAAATGTCATGTGACAAAAGTACAGTAGTTCATAATTTTTACAGCAGGGACTTAGACTAAATAGAGCCTAAAAAAGTAAGTTTTCTTACATCCATTTTATTTATTAATCTTCGTGTAAAAAGTACATTTATAGTTAGATATACTTTATTTATAGTTATATATACAGTAAAGACCACTAGATGTACATTCCAAGTGAAAAGTACACATAAAAATGTAAGTTTTATTCCTTTTTTATTTATTAATATTTCCATTTAGACAGAGTTTATTTCTTGTTAGATAAACTGATTAAAGTTGGATCTTTCTAATTGTGTCTATCTCCACTCTATTTATAGTTAATTTATTTACAGTTATATATACAGCGAAGACCGCTATAAGTGAAAAATATGCACGTAAATGTAAGTTTTTTTTTCTTTTTTTTTATTATTAACATTTACACTTAGATATAGTTACATACACTTATTAAATTTGGATACAGTTATTAGAGGGGAAAAAGTAGTTAAGTTTTTTAAAAATAGAGGGCGAATGGTTCGGGTAGCTATAAGTCAGTTTTACCAAGTTATAAAATAAGGGTACAAAAATGCATAAGCAAATGTTCAAGATGTGAGTAAATATTAGATCTGATAAAGAAAGACGTATAAAAAAAATTCTTTAAACAGATAATGTATAATCTAATAATTAAATAAGAAATAGTTTCTTTATATATTTAAATAAGAATCTGATGGGTAATTAACTTTTTATTACAAATATGAAATGTTAATTCGTTGATTAAGATTTTAAAGAATGTGATCAAATTTTTTAAATATATATTGTAATGGTAAGAAAAGTAGAGCTGCTTTAACCTAACCTAGAGATGCAGATAGACAGGGTTTGAACCTCAGCTACTCCTCTAGATTGCTACTAAGCGACTTACTCTCCAAACCTCACTAGAATTTAATCTTAATATATGCCCGGTGGTCAGAAAGAGAAGAGACCACAAAAAAAATTTTAACATATATAATGATCAGGTGTACATACATATGTCACAAAAAGAAAACAATACTATGTGGTTTTATTTATAGTGAATGAAAGATAACAGAAACTTTAAATTATTACATTAACAGAATTATATAAAGCCTTATTAATGGTGTTGCAGGCTATTTTCACTGCCACCGTATAGATATATATGAAATATCTATTGTTTGTAATGATAAGGACAGACAAAATTTATATTATAATTTATTTCTTAAAAAACCATTTCTAGCCAATAGATGGGTTACGTAAAAATTAAGAGAGAGACATGATTCATTTAATTCTATGGATGGAGACATGGAAATAAATAGGTGGTCAAACTCAACTAAACATTTTGGACATGTTTAAATCACAGCCCTCTACTGATAAATAAAGAAAATTTGAGAAAGTGACCGCAGCAGGAATTTTCAGCTATAACTGAAACATTTCAATGATATTTTGAGAAAGATTTCAAGATAAATATACAAGACCATGCACAAAGGCAATAGCATAAGTAGGCTGTGAGACTCGAGACATACAGTTACCAAGAGGTTAGCACAAGACCGGATAGCTCTCCGTCTCTAAACTGGGTTAGAGAGAAAAATGGAATCCGTTCGCTAAACAGGTGACCCGGATTGAGAATCGAAGTTTTCTTGCTTGTGTCTAGTTACGTACGTTGAAATATCTGAGATAGATATGAGATCCAGAATATTTTATTTATTTTCATGAAGATCCATACGTACGTTGTTAACCTAAGCAAACTTGAAAAAAAAAGCACTGTAATATATGCTGAGCTGCCCAAAGATCACCCAAAGCACGATACCATATAAATACGGCCAATGACCTTTAAATTTAAAAAGAAACCCTCTGCAAAAATATATATATATTACGAACGCTCAACTACCACTGAAAATCTGCAGAAAATAGTAATTTTCCTTTTTAAAAATTCAGATCACTAAAACAGGAGGGAGGATATTTCATTGATTTAGTTGAAGTTTAACCGACCCACCACAGAGCCAATGTTATTTAACAAAAATTTTAATACATATACATTTTGTCGAATGTACACTCTCTTATTACTAATATATATATATATGTGAATGTTTGTTTTATTTATTTCACGCTCTTTAAAATAGAGCTTTACATTTGTAACCCCTCATTGACTAAAAAATAAAGACATTTGATAAGGATCTTTCTTTTATATATATATTAAAAAAAAAACCCAAATTAAAGTTTGGAAAGTTTTATAATAGAATATTTAGCAATTAAATCTTAATTTTAAAAATAGAGTTTTGCACTTTCTATGATTTGCTTCCTCTTCTTTCGAAATAAATATCTATATAAAATAAATAACTTAATTACGGGAATATAATGGCGGAAAGTTAAACAAAGCATTTTTCAATTAAATTAGTAAGAATTATCGCCGCCATTATATGTAATAACCCCACCACCCATTACAATATTTTTTTTTAAAAAAAAGAAAGCAATTAATGAAATATAATTTTACAAGATGCAAATACATAGATAAAAAAAAACATATATATAGAAAAACATAAATATAGATTGAATTTGCAAATTACAAAAGATATTTTATTAATGTATGGGAACGTTACCGGTAACTAGATGGATGGGTCAAAATGAGTTCATTTGATGTTTCCTGCAGGTCTTCTTGGTTCTTCAAATTTGTTTTTCCATGTTTTTGAGGGCAGATATTCACGGATACAAGGCAGACACTTTAGTTCTCTGGCTGGCTTACATGGTTATGACTCTGGCCTCAGGAACGGCTCAGGAGAGCGAAGGCAAAGAGATTAACCCCACATTATCGCAGAGCAACACATTTCGAGATTTTTATCTATGCTGAAAGAATAGAGTACGGCTTGAAGTAAGTATAGCAAGTAAGAGTTCACAATATTGTCAAATTTTTCAGCAAAACTCTTCCAGCAAAAATTCTTAATATTCAAACTATCAGCAAAGGTTACAGCAAGCACAAGACCCAGAACAAAAGAAAAGTTCTTTATTTATACCCTTTTTTCCATTATGTTTTTAATCTACTCATTAATAGCAAGTCATGCCCCTTGTTTCAAATTTTTCCTGTTATTTATTATTTTATCTAATTCAGAAAAATGTTTTATTAATTAAATTCCTTTCTTAATGAATTCTATTTAATTAAGAAAATTTATCTTATCGAATTCTACCAACATATATTTTTAAAAAAAAAATAGTTACAAATAAAATTTTAACTTTCTATATTTTATTTTATTAAATCTTTTTTTATTTAACACAATTCCTTCTTTAATTTATGTAACTATTTGTGCAAACGATAATTTAGTTTAAGAAAGAAACGTACATTCACTGTGGTTGGACTTAGGGTCTTAGTCCACAGTGAATGGTGAATCCAGCATATATATATATGCACAGCTTCATATTCCTAGAACCCATTAAAAAAAACAAGTAAAAAAAATGACTAAAGCTACGGTTTTGCAGAGAGAAACAGAGTGATCTGGAAAGAGCACTCCTATTATACGGAATACTAGTGTATTTACATGAAATAATACTGATATGTGCATTATATAAAGACAAACTGAAAGTTTATAATAATACTGATAAATAGATTATATTAATAAAAAAAACCTGAAAGTTTATCATAATACTGATATATAGATTATATATATTAAAAAATGAAGTATATAATAATATTGATTAATATATTATAACAATGCCAATATGTACAAAACATACCCACACACAAAAAAAAGAAAGTTTACAATATGATTTCATTATCCATATGATGTGTCATGGTCGTACCTTGGGGTTCTTGTAAAAAAAAATTACTTTTGAATGGAGCACTATTTAAACGATTTTTTTTCAGTGGACCTTCCTCTCTGAGCCTAGTTGTTAGGTCTTTCCTTCAGTCTTAGTTATGCCCTTATATGGCTTTAATGATCTTGCATTAAATGGTCCTGTGGTTCCTTTGTCATTTTCTAACAGAAAAGCATTCTCTCCCAATTTCCTTTTTATAAAAAAAGGTCCTTCATATAGAGGGAAGAATTTCTTGTATTTTCCCTGTGATGGTTTGCTTGTATGCAGTGTGCGGACCCATACCTGTTCCCCAGTTTGGAAATGGTACATCTTATGTTTCATTTTTTTTAATTCTCTTTTATGCCATCTGTTCCAGTCGCCTTCTAGCATTAGCTTGATCTCTATCATGGTCAACCATTTCTTGCTCTAGTGGCAATAGCACTTTTGTGTTCCAAAATGCAGTCTCGTTGGGGAAAAATCCGTAGATTCGTTTATGTTCTGGTTTAAATGTTTCATCACTCTGGGTGTTTGTTTAACCCAATTTTTATGGTTATTTCCCAAGTAAGTCCAGAATAATCGGTTCAGCTCTCTCATAAGGATTTGACTGAGGATTTCTTATTGATGTTAAAATGTTTAATTCCCAGTTGGTGCATCCCTTCTCTCCATTGTCGAGATGTGAATGCTGACCCATGGTCTGAAAGAATGGTTTTTGGTTTGCCTATTTCAACAAACTGCTTTGAATGCAGAGCCTTGAGTGCACTATGTGAGTCTGCTTGCCGTACAGGGTATGCTGATACATACTTTGAAAATACATCATACGTCACAAAAAGAAATTTAAAGCAGTTAAAAGCAGGTAACGGCCCATAGTGATCCACTGCCAAAAGCTCATGTGGACCTGTAGGTAGTATTGGAGTAACTGTTCCCATGTAAGACTGGTTAGGGTGTTTACTCTGAGAACAGATCTGGCATTCTTTAAGCTTGGTCAGGATACTAGAGTACATCGCTTCCCAATGGAACTGATGGTGAATGGCACTGTTTTCTGGGGTCGATAATGTCCACATAATTTGTGCACATGTTCAATGAGCCGCCCTCTAATTTCCGGTGGTATTAGAAATTTTCCAAGGGTTTGCTAAATAGCGTGTTCTGTACATCAAGATATTATCTTTGATCCGGTAAGGTGTCTTCCATCCTAGTACCCACCCTTTCTCTAGGCTCTCAATGATAGGTCCATATTTTATGTCAATTCTTTGCAACTTGGCCAAATTTTTCAAATCGTGTTCTATTAAGTCATCCATGCCAATGGACATTGTTGCTATACACATTTCTTCTGCTAGCAAGTTATGTGTTTGTACTTCTACTGGGTGACGGCTCAAGATGTCTGCTACTATGTTCTCTGTTCCAGGGCAATGAATTACTTTATAATTAAATTGTTGTAAAAACAGACTCCATCTGATAAGACAGTCATTGGTGAGATATCCTCTATTTAGGAACTCAAGGCATCTGTGGTCGGTGATGATTACTTCCAAACCTAATAAAAACTGTTTAAACTTCTAGCATGCCCATACTATAGCCAGAGTCTCTTGTTCCATCACAGTGTAATTGGCTTCTGCTCCTTGAAGGGTTTGACTGCAAAAATAGAGGACTTTATGTGTGTTCTGTTCATCAATTTAAAACAACACTACCCCCAAACCCTTTTTGCTACTGTCGGTTTGTAAATAAAAGGGACGAGTGAAGTCAGGATGGTGCAATATCACACTTTGCAGAAAATTTTTATTAATCTTTTCGAAATCCTACTCATGTTCTATCGACCATTTCCAACGGCGGTCCTTTTTTAAGAGCTTGAGTAACAATGATGCATCTTGTGCAAAGTTTTTATAAAATTTATGGTAGAAATTGCATATGCCCATAAATGATCATATTTGTTTACGATTAGTAGGTGTGTGAAAATTCTTAATGACTGCTATCTTGTCTGGGTGAGGTAAGATACCTTGCCCATTAACTAAATGTCCCAGAAAGATAATCTCTTGTAGAGCAAAATAACTTTTAGGTAAAATTTATTGTAATGTTCTCTGCTACACATTCCTGGAAGAATTTTTTTAAATGTAGCAAGTGTTCCGCTATATCAGTGGAAGCGATGACCACATCATCAACATAGCATACCATGTGTTTATTTCTTTAGATAGGGCCTGATCTAGGCACTGTATTAATCCCACACCACTGTTGATTAAGCCGAATGGCATCCACTTGAATACATATGTGTGCCCTTCATATCTGAATGGCATATATTTCCTGTCTCGTGGAACAAGAGCTATTTCCCAATAACTCGATGTTAAGTTGAGAATAGTGAAAATTTTTTTATTGGTGAGATGAGCAAAAACATCCTGAAGGGGAGGAGGTAAGTCTCTTTCAGGGATAGTGATGCTATTCAATCTTCTCACATCCAGACGCACTCGTATAGATCGTTTTTTTTAAACTGGTATGATAGGGCTGTTGTAAGGTGATGAACTTCTCTCTATAATGCCCCTTCTATCATGCTTTTTAATTGGGTTTCCACTTCTTCCTTATACTGGAAAATCTTTTTAGCATAGTTTATCTCTGTTTGATGTTCCCCCATAAAATCGGATCCAAATAGTGCATCTTGTATAAGTCCTGCCATTATCAAAAATGGATGACTTACTCTGGTAGATCCTATTTCTATGTCCAGCGACACTTGATGGGTTTCCATTTTAGCCCTTTTTCCATTTGCTAACCTCGCTTGAGTGGACTGCGTGGGCAAAGTGGGTAGAGTCTTTACTTTTTCTATATCATCATACCATGCTTTTGACACCAGTGACACTTGACTGCCTGTGTCCAGTAAAGCAATTACTGGGACATCTAGTAATACTTCAATTTTTGGACAAACTTGGTATAGTGACCGGTGATGGGGCTTCTCCTCCTCATAGATAACTGTTGCCGTGCTTGTCTCTTTTTCCTGCAGGTTCTCTTGCAAATTACTGAAATCCAGTGTTTAGGAATTTTACTAATTGTTCTATCCCATAGTTTTGACAGGCCAACGTCAGTTTCTGTATGTGGCGGGGCATATTGCGCCTTATAGTCCTAATGAACTGCCCTTCAGACAATGAGAAAGCTTCTAATGACTTCAACACTGATGCCTGACAAAGGAAAAGCAGTATAAGTTTCTCTCTTGGAATTGCCATATTTTTCCTGTGATATCTTGTGAAATATCTTGTTCTGCCATTTCTCACCCCAGAAAAGCCTGAGCAAGGCCACACAGTAATCTCTAAATGTAGTTGGTTTGTTGTTAATGGCTATCCACCACTCCCGGGCCAATCCCTGCAAATGGTTAACTGCAATCGATAGTTTTTCATCTTCTGAGTCTGTGGAACATGAACAGCTCTTGTAAACTGCAAGTGTGCCATGGGGTTTTCTTTTATGTCACTGTGAAAAGTTTTGATGTGAATCAATCTTGCCACCATTGGGATGTCTATTCTTTCCATGATTTTTATGCTTTCTTTATTTTCACATTGAGTAGTTTCTTTATGCACATTTTAAAGATTCTCATTTCTTGGCTGATTCTCTTGTGTCATTTCTGCTCTATATTGTCTACATTCTTTTTTGCATTCTTCTATTTTTTTTAACATAGTTTCCACCAATTTTCGTACCCATTGTGGTTCTGGTGTATCTATGTCTCTGGTCCTTATAATTGGTTGGTCTTCCCATAACTTTTCTGAAAGTGACATATCTGTGTCATCTTTGTTTTTCTGTAGTCCTAGTGAATCCATGTCTCCTTCTGGGCTATACATATTTTCCAAAGAAAGAGAACATATAAAAGAAATTTTAAAAATATTTGGTTTGCTCTTATTTTTAGTGCTGTCTTTAAAATTATTTTTATTTTTCTACTTTTGCTTTTCAAAAAAAAATTGCTTCACTCTCCCAACGATTCCTGCAACTGTCGTCCTTTTTTAACCTGCCAGCTTTCTATCTAGCTCTTACCCTATCTATAGTTCCTGCCCCAACAGTGTTTTACTTATTTACTACCCTGTTCTGTATGTTATATATGTGACTATAACAATGTGTATTTAATATACCCTTCAATAAAATATGATTACTACTGCCGGGGGGGGGGGTAAAAAATTCTACTTGAGCCCATCTTTTCTCTGCTCCTTGTTTGATCACTCTGTCTCCCTTCCTAGCAAAAAAAAGAAAAATACATTAATATCTGATTTGGTTTTAATTTTCAACCAAACTGATTGATTTCACATCTCGTAAACTGTACAACTGATAGCAAACACAGAGAGTGCAACAGAAAAATATATAAACTTCTGTCATTCACTATATTTATTTACAAAAAAAAAACACAAAAAAATTTTCTTCTGATCATGAAATTCCCATTATCATATCTCAGGGTCTATCTTTAAATGGTAAGGCCACACTTGAGATGCCAGATTATACAAAAAAAAATGTAACAGTAAGAAAAGTAGAGCTGCTTTAACCTAACCTAGAGATGCAGATAGAAGGGGTTCGAACCTCACCTACTCCTCTAGATAGCTACTAAGCGACTTACGCTCCAAACCTCACTAGAACTTAATCTTAATGTATGCCCGGTGATCAGGGAGAGAAGAGACCACAAAAGGAATTTTAACATATATAATGATCAGGTGTACATACATATGTCACAAAAAGAAAACAATACTATGTGGTTTTATTTACAGTGAATGAAAGATAACAGAAACTTTTATTATTACATTAACAGAATTATACAAAGCCTTATTAATGGTGTTGCAGGCTATTTTCACTGCCACCGTATAGATATATATGAAAGATCTATTGTCTGTAATAATAAGGACAGACAAAATTTATACTATAATTTTTTTCTTAAAAAACTATTTAAAGCCAATAGATGGGTTACGTAAAAATTAAGAGACATGATTCATTTAACTCTATGGATGGGGACATGGAAATAAATAGGTGGTCAAACTCAACTAAACACTCTGGACATGTTTAAATCACAGCCCTCTACTGATAATTAAAGAAAATTTGAGAAAGTGACCCCAGCAGAAATTTCCAGCTATAATTGCAACATTTTGATATTTTGAGAAAGATTTCAAGATAAATATAAATATACAAGACCATGCATAAAGGCAATAGCTTAAGTGGGCTGTGAGACTCGAGACATACAGTTACCAAGAGGTTAACACAAGACTGGATAGCTCTCCATCTCTAAACTGGGTAGAGAGAAAAATGGAATTTGTTCGTTAAACGTGTTACCCGGATTCAGAATCGGAGTTTTCTTGCTTGTGTCTGGTTACATACATTGAAATATCTGAGATAGATATGAGATCCAGAATATTTTATTTATTTTCATGAAGATCCATATGTACGTATGTTAACCTAAGCAAACTTGAAAAAAAAAAAGCACTGTAATATATGCTGAGCTGCCCAAAGATCACCTGAAGCATAATACCATATAAATACGGTCAATGACCTTTAAATTTAAAAAGAAAGCCTCTGCAAAAATATATATATTACGAATGCTCAACTACCACTGAAAATCCGCAGAAAATAGTAATTTTCCTTTTTTATAAATTCAGATCACTAAAACAGGAGGGCGGATATTTCATTGATTTAGTTGAAGTTTAACCGACCCACCACAGAGCCAATGTTATTTAACAAAAATTTTAATACATATACATTTTGTCGAATGTACACTCTCTTATTACTAAATATATATATATATGCGGATGTTTGTTTTATTTATTTCACGCTCTTTAAAATAGAACTTTACATTCATAACTCCTCATTAACTAAAAAATAAAGACATTGATAAGGATCTTTCTTATATATATATATATTTAAAAAAAAAAAACAAATTAAAGTTTGGAAAGTTTTATAATAGAATATTTAGCAATTAAATCTTGATTTTAAAAATAGAGTTTTGCACTTTCTATGATTTGCTTCCTCTTCTTTCTAAATAAATGTCTATATAAAATAAATAACTTAATTATGGGAGTATAATGGCGGAAAGTTAAACGAAGCATTTTTCAATTAAATTAATAAGAATTATCGCCGCCATTATGTGTAATAACCCCACCACCCATTACAATATTTAAAAAAAAGAATGATTAATGAAATATAATTTTACAAGACGCCAATACATAGATTAAGAAAAACATAAAATATAGATTGAATTTGCAAATTACAAAAATATTTTATTAATGTATGGGAATGTTACCGGTAACTAGATGGGTGGGTCAAAATGAGTTCATTTGATGTTTCCCGCAGGTCTTCTGAGTTCTTCAAATGTGTTTTTCCATGTTTTTGAGGGCAGATATTCATGGATACAGGGCAGACACTTTAGTTCTCTGGCTGGCTTACATGGTTACAACTCCGGCCTCAGGAATGGCTCAGGAGAGCGAAGGCAAAGAGATTACCTCCACATTTTCGCAGAGCAACACATTTCGAGATTTTTATCTATGCTGAAAGAATAGAGTATGGCTTGAAGTAAGTATAGCAAGTAAGAGTTCACAATATTGTCGAATTTTTCAGCAAAACTCTTCCAGCAAAAATTCTTAATATTCAAACTATCAGCAAAGGTTACAGCAAGCACAAGACCCAGAACAAAAGAAAAGTTCTTTATTTATACCCTTTTTTCCATTATGTTTTTAATCTACTCATTAGTAGCGAATCATGCCCCTTGTTTCAAATTTTTCCTGTTATCTATTATTTTATCTAATTCAGAAAAATGTTTTATTAATTAAATTCCTTTTCTTAATGGATTCTATTTAATTAAAATTTATCTTATCGAATTCTACCAACATATATTTTTTTTAAAAAAATAGTTACAAATAAAATTTTAGCTTTCTATATTTTATTTTATTAAATGTTTTTTTCTTTAACACAATTCCTTCTTTAATTTATATAACTATTTGTGCAAACGATAATTTAGTTTAAGAAAGAAACGTACATTCATTGTGGTTGGCCTTTAAGTCTTAGTTAGTCCACAGTGAATGGTGAAGCCAGCATTTATATATATATATATATGCACACCTTCAATATATATAGATGATTTGTTTTAAAGTTTATTGAAATAATTTATTGCAAAGAGTAATATGTATAAGATTTTTAGTTTTGTGTTTAATAATGGAATTTTATTATTGATAATCTTTTGGATGAATAAATGAAGACAGACATCTTTATTAATAAATAAATAAGAACAATCTATATTTATTACACATCCATCATACCTATAAAACAAAATTACAAATAGATAAAAAAGTAACTTTTTTTATCTACTTGTCCAAGATTATACATAGACAATAAAACTATTATTATTATAAATACATTTTATAGTGGAGTTGTGATATACATTGTATGTTATTCCAAATCCACTACCCTTGCATACATTTATATTGTGTATAATAGCTCACAGTTTATTGATAAACTTTTGATTAAAATGGAATAAGTATTATTTATTGAACTGCAGGTGTACAATTCTTTTCAATATATATACATATTGTACCAGACACTACTACTTTTTATCACCAAGGGTGCCACTAGGCCACTGTTGACATAAATTTTTTTATTTACGGTGATCAAAAAGTTAAAGTAATAATTAACATTCCAAAATAAATGCTGCCAGCTAAAGACAAAAAGAACAAGAGATCTTAAACATTGTTCAGACAATTGAATGATAGGTCACAGAAACAAACATCAGCCAAAACAAATATAATTAGTAATAATTTTTAAGTTTTATTAAATTCAAAAAATATTAGTCAAAAATATGTATATATAAGTTTGACGCAACTTCCCCAGTCTTCTTTGTCTGAGAGTGCAAGTGACTATTATGGTATATCAAACACTTCAGCAGATAATTGTTTTGTAACCCAAGCTTAAAGGGAATTATCATAATCTATCTGCCAATGATCTATCTACACAAATTCCCCTCTCTTTTATTAAAGATTTTAATAAAGAGGGTCTTGGACAGAAGTTAATGAACAGTGAAGAGCGATCTTTCCTTAACCCAGTAAAAACATCGAGATGAAACAAGGATGTCTTATGCACCTTAAACATTCATAAGAGCTCATGTTATGATACAGCACTTAAAGTTATTTCCATGCAACCAATAAAAAAAATATTACAATTTTATGTAATCTGAAATATAAGAAAATCAATAAATTGCCAGCCAAAAGATCCATGGTCACTATGTAATGCAAACACATGTTAACATAAATTAATTTCAACTAAAATAGAGAACAGATGAAATAAAAAGAAACTACCATTATCTGCCTAAGCTTTTAATAACAATTAATAATAATAATAATAATAATAATAATAATAATAATAATAATAATAATAATAATAATAATAATAATAATAATAATAATAATAATAATAACAACAACAACAACAACAACAACAACTCACAATACACTCTCAAATAAAGTAATAAATAAAATCTTTAATTCTCTACACTTTATAGATTCCATAAAAAATATATAATAAAATAAAGATTTATAAATTGATTAATAATATCTGAACTTAAATTAATAAACCTATCATACATTTTCTTGCTCTTTAAGTATCAAGCTTAGAGACTTAAAAGCCCTGGTTAAAATATTAGAATTTTCAGTTACCTTCAGGGCTTCAATTTTTCAGTCTCATTTATTCCAGCGGTATGTGCAAGGTTTTAGTTCCATCAATAATACATTATTGAGGTTTTTGATTACCATTAATACAGTTATGGAATATGAAGGCAATCTTCAGGATCAGTTTTGAACTAGGAAATTAGGGACATGTTATGGATGACACAATTTTGAGTTCAGAGTTTTATCTTAAATGGCTTAGTATGGCATTCTTTTAATATGGTTCTTTAAGGTGGGTAGTTTATTCATTCCTTTAGCAATCTTCAGTTCACACTTAGCAAATCTTTATATATCAGCAATTCACAATTAGCGATCTTTAGTACACACTATTCTAATATGCAATAATCATTAGCAATCTTCAATTTGCACTTAGCAAATATCAAATCATCAGTAATCCACAATTAACAAATATATAAGACATCAGTACACAATTAAAAAATATAAAAATATATATCATTGCAATCAAAAACACAGAGCTTTTATATACTATTTTTATCGCCTGCCAGATCTTAATATCTAATCAGGGTTAGTCTTTTTCTCCCACCAGATGTTAATTAAAAGTTTTAACCAGGGCTATTCTTTATATCTCTCACTAGATCTTAATTAAAATGTTAATCAGGGCTATTCTTTATCTTGTTTTTACTTTTCAAATACCACTTTTAATAAATTAGAGAATAAGTCTTGCTTTTAAAATAGATTAAAGCAAAAACAAAAATGAAAACAATTATCTCAATCAAAACATTTTTAAAATTTCAAAATATAATTGACTATGTGTGCTATGGCATGTACATTTTAAAAACAAAAAAATCTTTATAGATATACATGTTAGTTTTAATTTTAGAAGGAATAATTTTTGAAGCAGAGAAAAATCTGATTCAACTGCACCATTATACCTCAAATTTTTTTTTTCTTTCTAACCATTTATTTGTTTTATTGTTAAAACATTTAAACCTACACAGAAACCCTGTTGAACATTTGCCCTGTCTTCTATCTAAAGATATTGCTACTAATTTTAATTTTCACAACTTGCCCTAGCTTTATAGATCTTCTGGTCAGCAGCTCTGAGACTCCGGGCATTATAAAATCAATAAACCCAGACTCATTTTCCAGGATGAATGCATTCTGACCACTTTTCTTTTGCATGAAAAAAGAACCATCATATTGTACCAGTCAAAACATGTTTATCCATCTAACATGAGCTGGAACTCACAAAATATACTAAAAACCCAGTCAAGCCTGAGATTTAGATTAGGGACCAACCTGAATTTGAACTCACTCCATAAGATCCAGATTAAACACCTATAAATAACATATAATGATAGCACACAGGAATTTATTTTAATCTGGCCCACTAGCAGAGCAAAGAAGACAATGAGACATCTATTAACTATGACTTAAATAAGATATGCATATACATAGTTGTACATGTGGAAGTGGAGACACAGGAATTCAAATGACTCAAATAAGTTTAGACAATAAAATAGTTTAATATCAAAACAAATTATTTACATATATTTGTGAATTAATTGCATACATTAATATGTGCATGTATGAGCAAGTGGTCTACCAAATGGTAGATAATTATATATCATGCTATTATTTCTCATATGCTCTTTTATTAATTAAATGACATATACTATACATAAACACACATCTTTGGTGGTTCCAATATTAACATGCCAATCAATTATTAGAAAGAATTTACATAAAATTGCTATTAACACTTTTATATACAGTTCTGAAACAAAGTGGACTAACATTATTTCAAGGAACGTTCCTAGATTCATCATATATATATAAAAAAACTATTTTTATGCTATTACGGTCATGAAAATAAATATAAATACATTTGAAAAATTATACTTAATTATATGACAAAATATTTATTGAAAATTCTTTTAATCAACATTTATTTTAGAAGATAAAATGCTTGATTTTCCCCAAGGCATATACTCTTAAATGCAGGAACAACAAATTACGATGGTGAGATTATACAATGACTGAAATAACATTATTAATAAAAGTAGTGATACTCGGCATTTTATATATACATTTAAGCAGAGTACAATTTTAATATTAGAGCATTAAAACTGGGTCATGAAGCAAAAAAATAATAATACAAAGAAGCTTGTGATGCTGACATCGGTGAAAAACTAACAGGAAAAAAGTCACGCTTCTGGACGAAAATTAAGTCTAAGACCCCCTTCTTGGGCTGTGCTTAGAGAAATGTGGATAAGGCATGCTGTGGGCATCACTGACATGCAGGCCTTTTATACAAAGAAAGTGGATAAGCATAGCATGTGCCAAGCATACTGGAATCACCGACAGAGGTCCTTTTATATGAAATAAGTCCCGGGAAGGTCATCTATCCATAGAATAGGAAATAATGAAAAATCTATAGGTTCGATCTTGTTGCAACCCCAGATTAAAAGCACATATATATAATCAAGATGATAAGGCCAAATGTCAGTAATGCATTACAGATAAGTGTCACTAATGACCTTGACTAAGATTTACTGCTTTAAAAATAAATGACTCTTGTTTGAATGCCATAATTTAGATAAATAATACATTATGGCGCTATTATATACATCTGGGTCTTGTTTTATGTGGATTATTTTAATGCGATTTTGAAGTTATGCGATTCATGTTTCTTCTTAATATCTTTCATATTTCACTATATTTATTAGATATCAAAAAATTTAAATTATTAATAAGTTACTGTGACTTGAAATACTGTTTTTTTTTTTCAAAAATATAACTTTATATTAGAAGCTAATGTGAATATGGCGAAGCTGTATTTAGAATCTTAGCTTCTATGTAAATAACCTACTTATACTAATGAGTAAATAAAAATAATAATAATAATAATAATAGATTGTACATATAAAAATATCACAATTATTCAAAAATTTTAAACTTTTAAAACATATTTTGTTAGATATAACAGAAATATTTTTTTAGATTTTTAAAATAAATAATAATGTAGATTTTATAAACTGAAAATAATCTTTCTAATGATAATTTGTTTTGATTGCGATCTCATTTTTTAAATATAGAAACATAAAACCATTAACACAGCACAAGACTGAAAGTGGTGCTAGTTGTACACCACATCGCGAGTCTGATTTCTCATCAGTTCACAAAGAAACACATATTGTTAAATAGTAGTAATGATTAAAATATGTATGAAAAAATATAAAATTAAGTTTGTCTTGTATTAATTTTTTTCAAATATTTGAAATTTTTTATTAGTCATACTTTATTTCCTTATTTTTTTAATGCAAATTTTAAAGTAATTTTTCCTTGTTGCTCAACTTTTATGCTGCTTTCTGAAAATTACAGACCCTATTCTCCATTTTCCAAGGTACGTTAAGTTTATTTTTGTGCGAGTTCTTTTGTGTGCATTTTCTGAGGAACCTATCTACTGCATAAAATGAGACCCAGGTGTATAGGGAAGAATTCATTTAACAAAATATACATAGAGATTTGACTCCCTCCTTTTCTGCTATTTAAAATAATTCAATCCCACCATCATAGATTTTACAACTGAATATTTAAGCTTATATTTTAAGAGTATGGAAAAAGAAAATAACTAGCAGTTATATATAGAAAACAATTAATAAGTGATTCTTTCAGAATTGAATAAATAATATTTTAAAGATTTCAGAGCGTTAATTAGCTTGAGTTCTGAATTCCCCTGGGTAGAATCCAGAGTTAAACAAATAACAAATGTTTATACTAAAAAACAAATCTAAAATGTTGATTCATAAAAACAATCTGGTGAATGTATTAATTTATCACATTATACTTTATGGGGATGCTAATAATCTTACTTCATGGAGATTTAGTTAAAAAAGAAAGAGAAGATTTTTAGAAATTAAGCTCACCAGTATGCTTGAGATTGGCATATTAATAATAAAAGCATACAAATAAAATCAAGTAATAAATACATATAAATAATTGACTGCACCAAAGTTAAAGCATATGAAAGAGAATTAAATTTATAGAAATTATTTGAGAACAGTTTACATTATTAGAAAAGTTACAAAGTTAAATCATATAATAAAAGAAATTGATAGTAGAGTTCAAGATTAGTCAGCTAGATTTACTTTTAGATGGTATGCAAATTATTACCTTGCACAATTTAAAAGTTCATTTTCAAACTATGGCATTTAATGGATCCATGTGAGTTCTTATAAAGCAAATTTCTATTCAGCATTCTAAAGTTCTCCGTCAGCCTTTTACTTCATTCTACAGAAGCATGATGGTATGGAAGTGGCAGATGACCTTCACAGGATGGGATTACTACGCGATCATTATTTTTTAACTTTCAAACCAGCATGGGTTATGTTCACTGCACAGTTCTTTCAATAGTAGCTCCTCTCTTGGTTGTTAAAATTGACCCATTGTCAGATAACTGTCCAAAAATAAATTCAAGAAATCAAAAATAGATTTGACAAAAATGTTTATACAAAAGCAAAATCTATTAATCCCATTTCTAATTTTATTTTCAGTAAAACCTTAATTAAAAATTCCTTCCCAAGACTAAAACAATATTATATTCCTAAACCTTTAATTATTTTTGTACAATTAATAGTTGCATCTTCCATCATGGATTTTATAAAAATATACAGTTTAATAAATAAAAAAAAGAATTAAAATTTTTTTTTATAAACAATGTATAACAAAATATTTATAAAACTAATATTTTGTTAGTCTTTTTGCTCCTATAATATATATATATGAGATGCACCTATGTACTTTAATAAAAAAATTAATAATAAAAAAAATTAATGATAATAAATATTGATAAGTTAAACTTTATAAATTTTAGTTGCATATCTCAAATACATACATAAAATATATACATACACGACTAAAGGATTGGAATGGGATATAGAGTTTGAATACAGGTTAGTAGATGACACCATGAAGCTCAATCTTAAGCTAAGATTGACTGCTTCAATATATAAGGAATTTTTTTATACTGATGCTGTGTTAAATTACTAACGAGGTTTTTTGACAAAAATCAAGTCACTAGTGTCAAACTGGCATGGTCACCAGTTTCCATGTCTTACTTGGGTTTTACAACTTTGGATGATCCACACCACTCAGAGCTGTTTCTAGTCAAAACAAATAGATATAATGTTACCAGGCTTTTTTTTAAACATTGATTTTAATTTTTTGATTTTTTTTACCGAGTTTATTTTTATTTTTTAAAAATAGATGTTTTTGTTTTAAAAAAAACATTCAGTCTTTTTTTATTATTCATAAACAAATACATCTAACTTGTTTTTTTTAAAACATTTTTTTTAAAAACATGATTTGATTTTTCATTGTTTTTATATATATTTTTTAGTTTTATATTAGTATGTAATAAGCTCTATTTACGAGTATGTGCATGTATTTAGATTACGCTCTATTAATGAGTAAGTGCATGTATTTACATTGTGTACATTAATTGATCAAATCTGTATGTGTATAATAATGACATATACATAGTTATATTTTAAAATGATTAAACAAAAGTATGTAGTAAACATAGAAAGCACTTATGTACATATGCGAAGAAACTTGTAATGTGATAGATTTTGTGAACATTATAACTTTTCTAAATTATCTCTTTTAAGTTATAAGTTATTCAATTTATAAATTTGTTTGTATTCACATATAAATCTTAAATCCAGAGGTGACTGTCTTATACATATAGTAAAATGTTGACAACTTAAATCACTTTTTAAAAAATTAGAATCGAGGTCATCGGTTTCTCAGAACTAACTCTCATTAAATTAAAAACTGAGAACCAAAACTTCAAAGATGATTTTAAAATAAAATTGAAAAACAAAGACAAAATTGAACCAGCAGCTGGCTCTTTTATCTTTGCTAAAATGTATTAGTTATTAAAACTTAAGAATTAAAAACTCAAAATTATAAATAACTTAATGACTTGTGATGGGGTGAGAAAGATTTGCTATAAAAACCCCAGTTTGAATTAAAAAGCTGAGTCTCATCATTTAACAAATCAAATAGTCAGATATGCCCAAATTTACAATGTTGGCAATTGGTCTAGATGGAGGGAGTACAGAACAGCAGCCTACCAAGAAGCCAGCAAGAATGAAGCATCTTGCCAGTGAATGTTAGTGCCTATGCCATGCAAACTGCCTCAGCAAGATGATCGGTAATTAAATCTGCAGAGCTCTTAACTAAATCATAATAAATGACTCTAATAATTCTTATAAGCTAGCTATACTATAAATGTGCACAAACTGTTAAACTAAAGTCTAATCTTAATAATTAAAACTCTGTAATAAATTCATAATTATTAATTCTCTTAATGTGATTTTATTTAAAAATAATAATATAATTGTAAAATTTTGCCTAATTAAAGGTTAAACTAGTAATATTTCGGTTAAACATGATAACTATCTTAGTTATTTAATTTACTCAATCTGTGGATATGCCTTCATTACTTTGCTTATTGATATTTTATTAATTGTGCTATGCCATCCTTTGGGCAGAGATTGCTAATATAACAGTCAAGAGACAATTAGATGCTGAACTGAAAACCTACTTTTATATATATTGAGCTACTATATTTTAGCTAAGTATAATTCAGGTTTGCATATTTAATAATTATCTCAGTTAATGATCAAACTGGGAAGGTTGATCATTATGTATAGAAGACCAACAGCATTTACATAATTGACACTCCATTTCATATTTCTAACAGCACTTTAATATCATTTCCCCACCACAAACACAGTTCTTCTCTGTTGGCAAAATTTTTTTTCTGCTGTAGGAAAGCCATTATGGCTGCTTCTGTAGCAGGCAATTCCAACAACTTGAAAGCAGACTGTCTTTCTACTATTTTATTTTTTGGTCTTGCAAGTTCTCACAAAGTGCACAACTTTCACATGAGCTCTGCGGAATTGTGCTTTGCCCTTCTCATTTCTTAGATTGAGCCAGCTCCGAAGGGGAGTAGAGAGGTTTGTGAAATAGTTAGAATTTGTAGCATCACATAGTACTTCCACTAGGTTTAACACTATTTGGGATTGGGTATTGGTATAGTTTTTGTCATTGCAACTATAGACACCCTGACATGATACACTGTTGAATGTCCAATACTAATGTGTATGCAATGTCATAACACATTGTCAATAATGTTCACACAATATCGAGGTGGGACTAGGGTTGACTGCTTAACCATCAAGTATTTGAACAGTTTATAGGCCATAAGATGTATAAGCAGTCTTGTAAATAGCATATTTCTGCACTTTTGCATAGAAACAGCACCATCCTGCTACTTTTTCTGTAGCAGTATAATTGTTTTTGGCTTCCTTAAGCATCTGGCTGCAAAAATACAATATCTTGTGGTGTTTATGTTCATCAATTTGAAATAAAATTACCTCCAAACCGTGTCTACTACTGTTAGTTTGTATATAGAATGTTTGAGACAAGTTAAGATGAGCCAGAACTACTTGTTCCAGGAACTTCCTTTTGATATACTGAAACTCTTGTTCTTGTTGGGAACTCTAAATCCATTTCTGATCCTTTTTTAATAACTGGACCAAAGTTGACAAATGTACAATGGAGTTTTCATAGAATCGATGATAAAAGTTGCATAGTCCTACAAAGGATCATACCTGATATCTATTGGAAGGTATAGGAAAATGCTCAAATGCAGAGTTTATCCAGATGTGGCTTAATGCCATACTTTCCGATCAAAAAGCATAAATAGGCACTTCCTCTATGGCTAAGTAACTCTTCTGCAAATTGATAGTGACATTTTTCTGATGGCACCCTTTTAAAAACATCAGCAAATGTTTTTCTATATTTCTGGAAGCAATAACCACATTGTCCATGTATATCACAATATTCTTTACCTTTTCAGACAAAATATTTAGAAACCTTAAAATCCTGACCTAATATTAATAAACCCAAAAAGCATTTGATTAAAAACATATGTATACCTTTCATATCAAAACCCAGTACATTGGTGATTGGATGGATGAAGAGTTATAAGACCATTGTAATAAAAATGGTTTTCCCTTCTAACTTAGCTAGAAGTCAAGTTATTGTGAGGAAATATTCCTTTCTGAAACTGTGATAGCATTCAATCACTGAGCACCAAACATATTCTAACACTTCCATCTTTCTTCTTCACGACCACTATAGGGTTAATATATGATGCTTGCTTACCAGTAACACTCAATTTAATAATCTGATGTATCTGACTATACACTTCAGCTTCATATTGAAATGGAATATGGTAGGATTAACTTTGGAAATGATTTTCTTCTTTAACCTTAATTTGATGGACATACCCTTGAATAACTTGAGCTCTATTAGAAAAACAGTATAACATCACCTTAATAGCTCCATGAGACAAGGTTTCTGCTTTATCCCTTTTAGAATTGACTGTTCCACTTTATTTTTCCTCTCAATTGTGCCTATCACCTTTTGCATACACTGTATTTGCAATGACTGATAATTTTTAACTGCTCAAAAGGTATTATGCTTTCTCTACAATATCATAAACTAGCACACATTTATGCCTATCTTATATCAGCCCAGGCATTATCAAAAAGACCCGGTCCAATTCCATGCCTCCCAGGTGCAGTTGTATCCATACCTATTTTATTTGTTTGTCTTCTTTCGATTGACCATTGTAACCTGCATTGTCTGTTCCTTTTTCATTTGCAAATAAAAATGACTAGAAAGCAGGGCATCTGACTCCCTGAATCAATTAAAATCTCTGCTGAGAAAAAACCAATCTTTATGAATATAATGTGACAAGTCTGGTTAGCTCCAACTAATGTTGGTTCATCTTTACCCACCACCACCTTGAACATTGTTCCCCTGATTCTATCCTGTATATTTCTCTTATTCCCTCTCACCTCAGGTTCTTCACAGACCTGACTATGATCCATATTTGTTAATAACTTTACAACTTCTTTGACTAGGATCTTATTATTTCCCAACAAGGTTTGTTGTATGACTGCTGACATATTATTCCTTATTCTGATTATCTGGATCTCAGCTAAAAAAATGCTGTCAATGACTTCAGTGTTGCAGCTTGCTTGCAAAAAAATTTGAGTATGTTTCTCCATTCACCCAAGAATATGCTTCCTGTAACACTCTACTAAAGATGCACTGCTGTCTTTCTTCACTCCAAAAACTGCACATGATGGCATAACTATAATCTCCAAATGTTTGTGGATTTATGCTTAAAGTATGCCACTAATCTTTGGCTACATCCTGTAAATGATTACAGGCAACTGCAATCTTTACTTGTTCCTGATGTTTGTAAAATTGAAACTTTTGTTGAAGCTTTCACGATGTGCAGCCAGACTATCTCCTATATCAGCCTTGAAAGATTTTATCTGGATCAATCTTATAGCTATAAGATTAATTTATCTATATTCTACTCCATTTCTGACCTTCCCACATTCACTTTTATTTTTCACCTTGATGTCCAATATCTTTAATATTTGGTCTGTTCTATTCTTAAAGTAAAGCATATATTGCTGACATATTGTCCTTATTTCCTGATGAATTTGCCATCCTATCTTGGCACCCTTTAGCATTATCTGCCTTTCTTTCTATTGGGAAATAACCCAAAATTTACTTAATTCCAAATACAACTTTATATTTTTAATTTTTCTACTTTGGAAAATATGACTACTAATATTTATTATCTATTTATCAGTCTTCCATATGTTCAATTTTTTTTTAGAAATCCAATTAAAATATGGTAATTCATTATTTATTTATTGATTCATATTAAAAAGATAAACCCTTATTAGCATAAACTGATCCTAACAACTAATTTTGCCTCCCTACTCCTGAAATATTCCTCAACTGTCTGAACAAAACCTCACATGGGTTTTGCAATTTGAACCACATGTTAGCAGCACTAAAATCTTTAAAACTGTTATACTGGACACTCTTTTTTATCGCCAAGAGCGCCACTAAGCCATTGACAACCTAGAAAATTTGGTTTACAGTGATCAAAAAGTTAAAGTAATAATTAATGTTCTGAAATAAATGCTGCCAGTTAGACACAGGAAGAGCAAAAGATCTTAAACATTGTTCAGATAATTGAATTAAATAGGACGCTGAAACAACCATCAGCCAAAAACAAATATAACTTAATAATTTGTAAGTTTTATTAAATTCAAAAAATAGTCAAATATATATATATAAATTTGCCCTAACTTTCTTCATCTGAGAGTGCAAGTGAATATTATGGTATATCAAACATAGCAGATAATTTTGTTTTATCACCTAAACTTAAAAAAAAATTATCATTATCATTATCTTTCTGCCAGCAATCTATCAACACAAATTCCTCTCTCTTTTATTAGAGATTTTAATAAAGATGGTCTTGGATGGAAGTTAATGAACAGTGTGGAGCGACCTTTCCTTCACCAAGTAAAAACCTCAGGATAAAGCAAGGATGTTCCTTAAACTCATAAGGGCTCATGTTATGATACAGACCTTAAGGTTACTTCTGTGCAAGCAATAGAAAAAAGATTATGATTTTATATAATCTGAAATATAAGAAAAAAATCTCATACACTACATGGTGTAACAGATTGGGTTTTCCCCACTAGAAGAGGAGAATGCATCTAACGATGGTCAGATACATAGGATATTGTGAGTAATGCAATGAAGTAACTAACCAATGATCATATCCACTTCCAATGGGCTAGCTCTTAGTTTATTAATTAAATCTGGATACAATATAGGTTAGTTCATCTATCTCTCACCCCTTTTTTGGATCCCATTACGCCTCAGTAGAGCTCAGGGAGAATATCACCTTTGGCTCTCTTCAGAGATGAATTTATTTAAAGTAACAACTCAGTTTTAATAACCTATGACTCATCCAACCCCAATGTGGTGTTAGGTGTTGTGATGCTCTGTGTGTGCATGCTTATATACATATATATGCTTAAATTAAATTAATGAGTGTATATATAGATGAGTTTGATAAACAAGAGACCAAATCAATTTTTAACACAAAACACATTAACAATTTTATTATTAACAGATTTTAAAAAAATGAAAATATTGTTTACATGGCAAAAGGTGTACTTAGATGTGTTTCATATGCATCTCTACCCATTGAAGATCAAAATGTTCATTAAACCAACCCACTCCCTATGGTATGGATGCATACAAACACTCCCTATATACACAATTAATAAATCTAGTTAAAATACAACCTTCAACAGATACGCTTTAAACATGTTTATGTGACAGCCAATCAAATGTAATAATGACAGCACATGGACCTCTCTATTCTCAAACACAAGTCAGAACTATAAGAAAAAGATGGGACCCATCTTCTTCTATACCTCAATTTATATATAAATGAGCCAGACTCAAGCATTTTGAACTAAGAGTGTGAAGCTTAAATACTTTCACATTTAATTCACTAAATATTATATATAAATAAACAACGTGAAATCTTTTGATTTACTAAGAAACATTTTTTTTAAAATCTTTTTCTTATAGTTCTGACTTGTGTTTGAGAATTGAGAGATCCATGTGCTGTCATTATTACATCTGATTGGCTGTCACATAAGCATGTTTAAAGCGTATCTGTTGAAAGTTTTAGCTTTAATGTTATTACAATGTTATCTGTTTGCGCTTAATAAATTTGAAATATTTATGTTTATTAATATCATTTCATTAGATTTAAAAAATAAAAGTTGCTTCGTAGTAAATCGAAAGATTTTGCGTTGTTTATTTATATATAATATTTAGTGAATTAAATGTGAAGGTATTTAAACTTCACACTCTTAGTTCAAAATTCTTGAGTCTGGTTTATTTATATATAAATTGAGGCATAGAAGGGGTCCCATCTTTTTCTTATAGTTCTGACTTGTGTTTGAGAATTGAGAGGTCCATGTGCTGTCATTATTACATCTGATTGGCTGTCACATAAGCATGTTTAAAGCATATCAATTGCACTTAATAAATTTGATATATCTAGTTAAAATACGTAAATAGAAATGCAATAAATAAATAAAAAGATTCGTTCTTTATCAAGAACACCACAAAATTCAATATCTATTTATAAAATTTCATTTCCCTAGAGTCCCCCAAGTTAACAGAAAAGATACATTCATGCAACATAGTAAAGAATTAGAAAAAAAAAAAAAAAACATAGTAAAGAATTAGTTGAACATAAACAACAATTCTGTTTAGTCTTAATGATTGCAAATTAATATGGAGGAGTCAAAAATATTTCTTACCTTCAATATTGTATGAAAATGATGATGATGATGGACAATCAATGAGTTGGTATGGAGGGCATCAATTTATATTTTATTTACAAAAAAAATAAAAATAAACCCCTTTTAATTCGGTAAACCTTCACCCCTGCATTTCTTTGCTTCTCTTATAATGAACTCTGCCGATTACAAAATACATTTTTAAAAAAAATCAAATGTTGGAAAAATATGAACAGAATTCTACAAACAAAAAAATAAAATACACATATATCATGATAATCTTGATTTTGTTTGAAACTCTATATTTATGATTTAAATGTCAAAGTCTTTATGGATGCAATCCCGTGCTGATGACACTTCCACCGGTTTTCGAATCCTCTGGTAACTCTTGGACAATGTTGCTTCCATTTTTGACATTTATATTAGGCATTTTGAGGCATTACTTATAGAAATGAGCTGCAGCATCACGTTCTCTAGAAGCTAAGTGAGACCCCGGTCCTACAACACGTTTGTTTAGCAAACAAACATAGTTCAATAATTACAGAAAAAAATCTAAATTTTCTTTGGCTTATGGTTGATGTTGAATAACTTGCACAAATAAAAACCATATTCTATTATTTATTAGTGTGTGTTTATTATTCTTTCTTTTTTTAATTGTGCAGTTTGTCTTGGATTATCATTAACACATTATCTTGCTGCTAAAGCTTTTTGTTTCTATATAAAGCGTTTCTTTTCTTTCTTTTTTTAATTGGGCGGTTTCTGTCTTGGATTATCATTAACACATTATCTAACTGCTAAAGTTTTTTGTTTCTATTCATTTCAGCTGTCGTTAATACTCTTGTTAAACTTGATAATAATTTTTTAAAATCCTACATTGAATGGATATCATTTTTCAATACATCGATCATTTTATTCCTCATTTGAAATTTTTTATCAACTGTTGTTTTTATTTGTTGCTATAACACTATATTAGTTTTTTTTTTTTAAGCACGGACTTGAACTTTGGTTTATCTTTTATGCTCGAGCATGCTATCACTGTAGATTCCTATTGTTATATGACCTATTAGATGAAGATATTCCATAATAAGATTACATAACAAATTTATATTGTAGAATTCTGTTGTTGCTTTCCAACACTTGGTTGCTAAAACATTTACTCAATCAAAGGTCATCATCACATCAACAAACTCAATCTGTTTTTATGAAGTCAACAGATCAATAAACAGGTCACAATTGGTACGTATATATGAGAGCTTTCTAAGATAAAGTTTCTTTTTTATTAGAAAAAGGGAGTGACTCTATTTCAATCCTAGTTGGGTTTGACACTTATTCCACGTGTGTGCATTTATATGTTTGTTCACCTATTAAAGTTAAAAACTAAGTATTCGACTCATTATTTTTAGCTCGCTTTTCTTTCTGTATAGCCTGCAATGGCGAACATATAAAGGTGGGTTTGACATGGACTGTAAGCTACCCTTATAATAGCATCCAAAAAAACAGAACTACTTAATTGATAAATCACCAGCCAAAAGATCCACGGTCTGCAGATAATGCAAACACACATTAAACTAAATTAATTTCAACTAAAATAGGAAACAGTTGATATAAAAGAAACTGCTATTATCTGCCAAAGCTTCTAACAACAATTAATAATTATAATAAAGAAAGACAATGAGTATAAAATATTAACTCACAATACACTCTCCAACAAAGTGATAAATAAAATCTTAAACTAATTAATTCTCTATACTTTATAGATTCCATAAAGAAAAACACATATAATAAACATTTATAAATTGATTAATATCTGAACTTAAATGAATAAACCTATAATATCAAGTTTAGAGACTTAAAAGCCCTAGTTAAAATATTAGAATGTTCACTTACCTTTGGGGCTTCAATTTTTTAGTCTGATTTATTTCAGTGGTGTGTGCAAGGTTTTAATTCCATCAAGAGTACACTACTGTAGTTTTTGATCTCCAATAATATGGTATTGGAGTACAAAGAAAATCTTCAAAATTGATTTTGAACTAAGAAATTAGGACATGTTATGGATGACACAATTTCAAGCTCTAAGGTTCATTTTAGATGGCCAAGTATGGCATACTTTTAATATGGTTCTTTAAGGTGGGTAGTTTCTGCATTCCTTTAGCAATCTTCAGTTCACACTTAGCAAATCTTTATATATCAGGAATTCACAATTAGCGATCTTTAGTACACACTATTCTAATATGCAATAATCATTAGCAATCTTGAATTTGAAATTAGCAAAAATCAGATTATCAGCAATTCACAATTAGCAAATATATAAGACATCAGTCCACAATTAGAAAATATAAAAGTACATATCTTCACAATCAAAAAAACAGAGCATGTGCCTGCAGATCATTTTACATGTGCCTGCCACTATCCGAACACAATAAAAAATTATTCATCTGATACAAATAAATTTAATTTTTAAAATTTCTTATAAATTATTGTATTATATTGTAATCAAATGTTAAAATTTTATTTTTGAAATAAATATTTTTTTTTGTACAATATCCAACTATAAATTTACATTGAAAAAATAAATGGTGCCCGCCACCTGGCCAGTATTATAGAATGTGCTCCTAAGTTCAAAAAGGTTGGGGATCGCTGATTTATATACTATTTTTTTCTCTCGCCAGATCTTAAAATCTAACCAGGGTGAGTCTTTATCTCCCATGATATCTTAATTAAAAGTTTTGATCAGGGCTACTCTTTATCTCTCACTAGATCTTAATTAAATTTTTAACCAGAACTATTTCTTATCTTCTATTTTTACTTTTTAAATACCATTTTTAATAAATAAGAAAATAAGTCTCTGCTTTTAAAAAAGATTAAAACAAAAATCAAAAACGAGAAGAATTATCTCAATCAAAACTCTTTTAAATCAAAATATTTTTACAATTTCAAAATATAACCGAGTATGTGTATTATAGCACATACACTTACAAAAAAAAATACAAAATGTTAAATAAAATTTTCTCTTCCCTTTTAAAATCTTTATAGATATACATTTTAGTTTCGATTTTAGAAGGGATGATTTTGCAGTGGAGAAAAGTCTATTTGTCTAAGATTATACATAGACAATAAAATTATTATTATAAATTGATTTTACAGTGGAGTTATAATATATGTTATATTTTATTCCAAGCCCCCCCCCCCCTGAATACACCTTACATTTAACTAAAAAAAAACAAAAACATGAAATTTCAAAAAATTTTCATTAATAATCCAAAACCTTGTTTAGAAATGCTTGCAGATATTATTTAGAGGTTTTAAGACATTTAATATTTCTTTGGTGGGTAATTAATGATAGAAAGGAGGTGGTTTATCACAGTAGTTGTTAGTGTATAGGTTGAGTTGATCAAGATTTGTCTGTAAGACAGTGGCTGATATTTGTTGTGATTTTCTAGATTTATTTGCTTATTGATACTACAGTTCATAGTGTAGTTAGTGCAGTATATTTCTCATGGTCATTTAGGCTTCTATTTTGATCAGATTGGTTTAGTACTTATAATGCAGCATATATATATGTGTGTGTGTATGTCCGTGCCATCTTACAACTTCATTTTTCACAATTGTATACAATTATTTTTACAGAATATCATGTTTTACAGTAAAATATTTAAATTTATAATAAATATCTCTGGCAACCAATTTAAATATATTTTGAGTGATTGATGGATAAAAGGATCAGTGAATGTTAGACAGACCAAATACACTCGATTATTTTATTTGCTAAATAATTGTTTTATTTTGTCATTCTAGAAATATAGAGAATGTATTTTTTTTTTGATTCAATTTAATTAATATTATTTAGAGAACAAAATGATTTTTTTCTTTCTCTTTATCAAAAGAGAAAAAGTTATTGAATATTTTCAGCTAATTATCTCAATGCAAAAGATGGGCTTGACCTTTTTTGAAGTTGACCTTTGGGGGGAGTAACCTTTTATTGGTGGGAGAAATGGAGTCTAAGCAATAATCGGTAATAAAAGTGGGATAAAATATAAGAAAGTAGTCTGTTTTATTACAGTCTTCTTTCTCTCTCTACAAAGTGGTTCTTCTTCCAAAATCATGTGGTTAACATTCAATCAAAATTTCAAAAGTATAATTTTTTTAAGTATTAATTTTCTTATATGAAACCAGTTAAGAAAATTTTAATTGGAAGATAAAGAAAAGGATGGAAATGTAATCAACTTCAAACAAGGTATATCACTCTATATTTTCAATTAATTGACTTGGATTTAAAATCATAGTTTAAAATGCATATGTGTGTCTATATGTCAAATTTAATTTGCCTAATTTTAATCTCTAATATTAAAGAAAAAATTGAAGTGAGTGAATTTTGATGTTTTACAGGAAAAATTATGCTGAACTTTTTAACATAACATTTCATAGACTCTCGATTAAGTATTTCTTCTGGCTATAGAAAAGTAAAATTCAAATGGAAAGATGTGTGTATCTAACTTAGTATAACATGCTTTATTATTATTGAACAAGAAATATACCTAACTATTCATGCTTTATAGGGTTAGGTCATTGAATGGGTAGCTTCTATAACTAATGTGCATATAATATTAATGCAAGTAGAAGAGCATGAATGTTAAATGTGGACATTTTCTTATTATTCTCATTTATATTTAATCTATTACTAAAATATATTGTCATTAAAAAAATATGTAGACTTCAGTGAATATTATGAATTAAGTAACTATTCGCCTGATGGATAGCCTTTGATAATTTATTACAAGTGCCTTGATAAATGTAATTATAGTCAATGTTAATTGATGGAAAACTATTGTTTCTTTTAAATTTGCAAGATTGAGTGCTGAATTATAAAAGTATAAAGCCACCAATTAATTAAATAGTAAAATATTACTAAATACTGCAGCAGTAATAGTTCATTTATCATTATCAAAAAAAAATAGATATTGAATACTTCACATGCTATATTGTCAGCAATTTCAATTAGCTATCTGCTAAGAACTTTAGAAACTGCTCTTCACTTGGATCAAAAGTTGCATCTTGTTTGTCCTGTAGAAAATTGTCTATGTGTCTAGGAACAGTCTATTCATTTGACAATTAATATTTTTATACCTGTCTAAGAGACGTTATTTACAGACTGTATGAATAAACTTTTAATTTCCAGCTAAAAGATTTAATTATTTCTTTTGTTGTTAGTGTATGATAGATAGGTAGATCAATTTATTTGTCTTTATATTTTTTATTTTCTTCTTTTGCTCCAAGATCAACTCGGATATGTATAATATGAGAAGTATTGTACTGGATAATTGATTGATATTTTGATGTAATTTTTTCTATACAAGTATTCTATATGCTTATGTTAGTGGTAGAAATATTTATTTGGTATTATGAAGCTAGCAGCTAATTTTAAAAAGGGTAAATGCATAAAAAGTATTACTTTATCTTGGCATTGACAGAGATGATGGGATCTATTAAATAATTATTATACCTCAATTTTAAAACATTTAGAGTTCATCATAAGTTAAAATTTTATTTAAATTTATTAGCTAATATTAAATGCATAAAAGTATCATTTTATCTTTACATTGTTAGAGATGATAAGGCCAATTTAATAATAATTACTATACTTCAAATTTAAAACATTTATAGTTTGTCATAAATTAAAATTTGATCTAGATATATTAGTTAATATCAAATACACAAAAGTGTTGTTTTATCTTTGCTTTATCAGAAGTGATGAAGTTTATTTAATAGTAATTACTATACTTCAGATTTAAGACATTTATAATTCATCATGAATTAGAGATTTATTTGTTAATGTTGGTATAATATATATGTATTGAATATGTAAAATTATTTTGTGCTTTGTTTCGCGTATGTGTGCCTGTTTTGTGCAATTCATTTATATAATTGTTAAACTTATAGTCACTTGACTTGTTATTATTTTCCAGTCAGTTTTGGATGGTGTAATATGCCAAAGGAGGTGAAAGAAATAGGAATTTATCTAAGAATAAATTTTTTTTATGTTAAGAATGGAATGTGTTAAGGATATATATTATATGGTCAGGGATTGAGAGAACTCTCCCTTAGTTTATTTAAATACTTGTCATGAGTGGTTTGTTTTCTAGATTAAGCAGTTGTATATTATGATGATTATGTTATATGATGTGAAGCAGTGTATTTCTCTTGTTTCCATGAGACTGAGTCCACACACATATTAAACCTCTGAGTATTCACAGCTATGTGTAATGTAATTTGCTAATAAAAATAAAAGGTAGGATTGATTTCTTTTATAGAACATCTAAAGTAAAAGTAGTGCTAAAACTGTTGATTGGTCTATGGCATTATCCATATTATATTTTATCTTTAAATTTCATAAGCAAACATATGGGATGTAGCTGTGTTAATTGTATTATAACAGGTGGCATAATACACTGGCATGCACAAAATACTATTGATTCTGAAGGTGTGGAAGAAATTTATCACTGGATTTGTAAGCCTTGGGTAAATCTTTCAAATCATATCATACTAGGTTTATTTTAAATCATCAAATCCTCAAAATGATTCATCCTCATCTTGAATGAGTAAACAAAAAAAAAGGAAAAGAAAGTGTAGCTAGTAAATAAAACTGTTCAATTAACTTATAAAGAATAGTGTGATCTCTCTAACTCACGTTTAGATCATATTGCATTAATTTAATGTTTAATTACCCCAGTGTTGGTTTGGTTGACAGAAAGATAGAATTAGCTAATAGTGTGTATATGTTTTAAGTGAGAGTACAAAGAAGTTTATTTAATGTTAATTACCCCTATGTTAGTTTATTCAGTCATGGATATTGAAATTGGCCAATAATGTGTATATGTGTAAAGTAGAAGCACAAAATGTTATTTTGACTACACAATTTAATAAATGTTTTATTTATTTAAAAACTTTGTTTAAAGTTGTTCTTTTACATGTATTCATATTTTTAGTTACCACACACACATACATACCCAATGTGATATGATTGCACTATTTCATAAATTTAATAATGTACATGTTCAGATCTGATATTGTTTTCTCGATCCAAACACTATATAAAATGCTTAACTATTTGATGATCCTCTGGGTAAGTTTATGTACTTATTTATTATTTAGATGATGATTTGGAATAAAATGGTACCCTATTTCTTTTATTGTCTAACTACTACTTCATTAGAACAATGCTCAATTTTATGTCATTACCTTTTATAATGGTAATTGGTAGCTATTGTAAAGTATCAAATTCCTGAGATATTCTCTTATTGTTTCCAAGTAGATATTAATTTGGTTTTATACAATGAAAGTTGATTAGTACTACATCTTTATTTTATTTAATTTAAACCTATCATACAGTGAAGGTTGATTAATGCATTTAGATGATGGGAGGAGATAAAATTGAACTATAACTTATTAATTTAAATGGATGGAACTTTATCAATTTCAACTACTTATTTATTGCAAAACCCAATAGATATTTTACTCTTATTGATTCATATTTCTTCCTGTGTTTATTTGTATTTTTCATATTATACAACTCTGTAGCACACACTGAGCTAAGCTATAATTGGACAGTAGTCTAAGAGTCTCAATAGTAATTCAAAGTGGAGTCAGATTAGTAGTTTATTCTATTATCAATAGAATTGGCACCCCGGGTATTTATTCTTAGGAGATGTAGAATTGGTGTTGGGGGAGGGTTACAATATATAGTATCCTGCCCATAGAACAATGACCTCTAGAAAACATGACAACTTCTTAAATTTGGATATACTGTTACTTTATCTATGTACGATTTGATACTATTCATTATTTATAAACTATGTTTAATTAATATTAGAAAATGTGAGACCCACTTGTCCTATTAACAAGATTACATACCCTTTAACATTAAACAAATACCAAAGTATTTTTTCAATGGCATAAAAATACTAAGACCCTCCTACTTATTAAGTATCTAAATATTCTCATGACTAATAGTAATACTTAAATATAATAAAATATCTATAAATATTAAATTTAAGTTAACCAATAGTTGTGACTTACACCCAATGTGGCCGCTGGACGACACTGTATTACCATCAACAATCCCCAAGAAGCATGCAAGTGATAAATTTCTATCTGAAAATCACTGAAATCAACAAATTAAAAATGCCTAAGGTAAAAATAAATTGAACAAATCCTTCTAAAATACAAATAAAAAAACAAGAAAACACTATAATATTTGAAATTATAAAAATAGAAATTACTGAAATCAAAAAATTAAAATGCCTAAATCAAACAAAACCTTCTAAAATACAAATTAAAAAAAAAAACAAAACAAAAAAATGCTATAAAAATTAAATTACAAAAGTAGAAAAACTTTAAAGCTAAATGTCAAAAAAATTAACAAAGCTTCATTATTGGTGAAGCTTCATCAATGACTGATGGGGCTTCCTTCATTAATGGTGGGAGTTACAAAAATAGAATTTCATCAATATTTAGCTTTCAACAGTTGCAAATATGCATGTGTGATCAGATTCAAACAAATCCTTCTAAAATACAAATTAAAAAACAAACAAACAAGAAAATGCTTAAAATTTCAAATTACAAAAACAGAAATCGGTAAAAATGCATCAAACGCAACACCCCCCCCCCCATGAAGAATTTCTATCCAAAAATTGCTGAAATCAACAAATTAAAATGCCTAAAATGAACAAATCCTTCTAAAATACAAATTAAAAAAACAACAGACAAAAAAATTCTATGAAATTCGAATTACAAAAACAGAAAAACTTTCATGGTAATGTCAAAAAAATTAACTTTTTCCGTGTTGTTGGCGCTACGTGTGCACTTGTGCTCTCTGTTGATGACATGTTATTTTCTTTCTTTGCTGACTTAAGAAATATAAGCATGACATCAATTTAAATATGGCCATTTTGTAGCTCAATATCTTAGCTTTCAAATGATCTTTATTTCAAAAAAATCAGCTGAAATTTGGATTTTTGGCAACAGTTTTAATCGACCACAGTATTTAATTTTTTTTTGGTAATTTTTGTACTTATCAAAAGACAAAAAATGTTTTACGGGCTGCAAGTAAAAATTTCTCCAGTGTTATTCACAAACAAGGCCTACAATAGACATTCAACATAATTACTTGTTAGGTTAAATTTTTAAATTTTTTTTTAAATTTTTTGAAAAAATTATCTTTTTTATTAATTTTAGTTTGTAATTAGTGTGTGCTAATTTGTAGTTATATATTTATTTATGCTCATATAGAATTCATATCTATCAAAAAATTAGTGTGTTGTGGTTATATATTTATTTATGCTTGTATAGAATTCATAATTAGAATTCATATTTATTGTAATTTTCTAAAGTTAGTTAGTAATATATTTATTTATGTTCATATAGAATTCATATTTATCGATGAATTAGTGTGATTTAGTTTGTAATTATATATTTATTTATGCTCATATAGAATTCATATCATAATTTTCTAAAGTTCTATTTACACTAATCCTCTTATTTTTATAAAAATAATGATTTTCAAAAAGTATACTTTTTGAAAATACTTATGTTTATATAATATGGTTTACACTCAATGAGTTATAAAACTAATAATCAAATGTATACAAACACTGCATACACAGACAAATAATCAAATTCTGATTCTTGTTTATGTTTATTCTTGTTCATGCTTTGATTTTGCTATATATTTCATAATATTATTTTCAAGTTTATAGTTAACAAATTGGACTATATGAAAATAAATTATATCTACGTGGTACAATAAATATAACAAGATAGCATCACTTCTGTAAATAAAGAATATAAACATCCTTGGTGACCATAAAGAATATAAACATCACTGTTGTACACAAAAAATATAAAATGAAGAGATGAAACTCATTTTATCAGTAATATAGACAGTAGCCTACAATTTCTAGTTTTAGATAGACAAGAAACCAATTGCTATGATGATTTCTTTTGTATCTTTTATTAGGATGAATCTTTTCCTTTATAGACACCTTTGACATTTAGAACATTTGGAGTACAAGATAAAAATGAAGAAGTCATATCTAACTTCTTTTGGAGATTGTGAAGCTGTGGATTATTGCAGGTAAGACATGTTATACATGTTTAGAAAGATAATTTTTGAGGAATAGAAAGAAATTATCACTGAAGATGTATTTTGAATTTTAGTTAATGTTAATTTCCAAATTATGAACAATAAAATAATTATTTCAGATGTGAAAATTTCTTTTATTCCTTATTTTTTATATAGTTATCACTATTTATTTTAGGCTTATTGTTTTCCTTAGTTTCTCTAGTTTCTAGCAATGTAATTGTTTTTGCTCTAACATAATTAAAATTGAAGTTATTGTGAAAATTGTATCTCAGGCCAGTATTTTAAATAGTTCAATATGGCGGCTTGAAGCTGAAGTAGTTAAAGAAGCTGCATCAATGACTGACGGAACCTCCTTCATTAATGGCAGGAGTTACAAAAACAGAATTTCATCAATATTTAGCTTTCAACAGTTGCAAATATGCATCTGCGATCAGATGCAAACAAATCCTTCTAAAAGACAAATTAAAAAACAAACAAAAAAACACTATAAAATTTCAAATTACAAAAACAGAAATCGGTAAAAATGCATCAAATGTTAACACCCCCCATAAAGAATTTCTATCCAAAAATCCCTGAAATCGACAAATTAAAATGCCTAAATCAAACAAATCTTTCTAAAATACAAATTAAAAAACAAACAAGAAAATGCTATGAAATTTGAATTACAAAAGCAGAAAAACTTTAATGGTAATGTAAAAAAAAATTAAAGAAGCTTCATCAATGACTGATGGGGCTTCTTTCATTAACAGCGGGAGTTAAAAAACAGAATTTCATCAATATTTAGCTTTCAACAGTTGCAAATATGCATCTGCAATCAGATTCAAACAAATCCTTCTAAAATACAAATTAAAAAACAAACAAACAAGAAAACGCTATGAAATTCGAATTACAAAAGCAGAAAAACATTAATGGTAAATGTCAAAAAAATTAACAAAGCTTCATTAATGGCGGGAATTACAAAAACAGATTCTAAAGCGGTGATTATATAAACTAAAAAGCTATAAGAAATTTACACAGGAACTTCTATTTATCAAATTAATTATTCTCTGCTTTGAAATTATGTCAAATCATTAAAAATAAGTAGTTTTCAAAAAGATTCCAAAGCAGTGATTAATAAAAACTAAAAAGGAATAATAAATTTGCATGAAAGCTTCTATTTATCAAATTAATTATTCTCTGCTTTGAAATTATGGCATACCACTTAAATATTTTTAAACTAGATTTATAGACATCTGAAGGAAAAATATTACCTAATTTTTTTCAAGTATTTCTAGCAGGTTTGTAGCATAAACATCCATGGTATAAAAAGTAACATTATTTTGAGCCTTACTGCAGCATATGTAACTAATAATGTTCATATTTTGCAGCTTACTGGAGGAAAATTATTTAGAGAATCCTTTTTTCAAACATATTGCACAGATTAAATAACGGTCATTATTTGCTTTAAAAAAATAAAACAAAGATGGCAGAAATTAAGATCAGGCTTTTTTACTGAATTAAATCCATACATAAATACCAATTAAAGTTTTAAAAAGAGAAATCTAATCGCAGTTTAATACATTACATGTCAGTTTAGTTCCACAAAAAAATAGGCAAAAAGGTTTAAATTTTTAGGATTTCAGTGCAAAATTATTGGTATCACATTATTTAGAGAAACATTTACACTGATGGTATAGTAATAGCTTGTAATATAAAATGAAATAAATCATCATGGTGCAGTCATCGCCACATGAATTCCACTAAGTATGACTCCAGGTGAAGGTGAAAGGTCCCCCTCTCTCTTTTATTGCACCATTTTAATAACCCCCTCCCATCTTTCTATGTTTTGTGTATGCCCCCCAATAGAAGGATCAACAAAATTGTACATGTAATTGACTTTGAAATGTTCATAACCTGAAGCATTCAATTCATCACTTTGGTAAGCCTTCGAACAGTCAGAATATATGGAGGATCATGGTGCTACATGTTGTTTAATGACATCTAGTAGAACAAATGCTGTTTGACCTGGATTAACAATAATGAAACACTTTTTCATTACTCTACATAAACCACTGTTGTGGAAGAATTATTCCCTATTGGTTTTTGCATTAAATGAAAAGTTTAATCTACATCTACAATTTTCCTGGCCCTCCAATTTTGCAGGATGGGCGAGATATCATCATTTCTTTACAGGCTTCTCTCAAATATTGCTTCCATGCAATAACTGTCTTCTCGCTCAAATTCAAATCATTTATTCCCAATTCTATGGCCAATTGACTTTTACTCCAATAATAAATGATTCGGATGGCTGTGACAAATGACAATCTGCAGCCCTCAAACCAGGTGCCTTTCTGAAGTGTTATACATTTTTGACATGCACCAATGTTGCACCTCCATTCTGCATTTGGACTCAGATAAAGCTTCATTTGATGGCCATTGATCCTCACTTTTTGAGAGGGCAGAACATTTTGACTTTGGAAAAACTCCACTACTTCAAGTTGTTTGGGAGATCCCAAATTTTCTCATTTTGAATAAGAAATAATGGTAAGACACTAAACACTATATCACACTATCACATTAAATTTCAGTGTGACTTTTTGAAATGTTGCCTGAAAGTTTGTGCATGTTTAATATTGTATTCATCTGTGTAAAAAATCCATATTAACACCATCAAAAAATAAAAATAATCACAACTTCTATTTGTAGCAGTACAAATTACTTAATATGTTATAATAAAACTAAACAGATATTTCAAAAGACTAGTTCAGTTACATTTTGATTAAATTTGTCAGCTCAAGAAACTATATTTTTCATGTTCAATGTCTATTGCATCACATTTCATTTTGAAAGTATAAACTGTGACGTGTGCTGCCATAAGACTTAAAATGTTATTTTTTATACCATAAATGTTTATGCTGCAAACCTTCTAAAATACTGGACAAGTCAGCCTTGAAAAAAATTGGGTAATATTTTTCCTGCAGATCTCTATAAATCTAGTTTAAAAATATTAAAGTGATACACCATAATTTCAAAGCAGAGAATTAATTTGATAAATAAAAGCTCCCATGTAAATTTCTTATTGCTTTTTAGTTTATATAATCACTGCTTTGAAATCTGTTTTTGTAATTCTTGCCATTAATGAAGCTTCATTAATTTTTTTGACATTTAACATTAAAATTTTTCTGCTTTTGTAATTCGAATTTCATAGTGATTTCTTGTTTTTTAATTTGTATTTTAGAAGAATTTGTTCAAATCTGATCGCAGATGCATATTTGCAACTGTTGAAAGTTAAATACTGATGAAATTCTGTTTTTGTAACTCCCAGCATTAATGAAGAAAGCCCCACCATTCATTGATGAAGTTTCATTAATTTTTTTGATGTTTACCATTAAAGTTTTTCTGCTTTTGTAATTCGAATTTCATAGCATTTTCTTGGTTTTTTAAAATTTGTATTTTAGAAGGATTTGTTCAATTTTGGCATTTTAATTTGTCAATTTCATCTATTTTTGGATAGAAATTCTTCATGGGGGATATGTGTGATTGTATTTGGTGCATTTTCACTGATTTCTGTTTTTTGTAATTTGAAATTTTATAGCATTTTCATGTTTGTTTTTTAATTTGTATTTTAAAAAAATTTGTTCGAATCTGATCAGAGATATATATTTGCAACTGTTGAAAGCTAAATATAGATGAAATTCTGTTTTTGTAACTCCCACCATTAATGAAGGAAGCCCATCAGTTATTGATGAAGCTTTGTTAATTTTTTTGACATTTACAAATAAAGTTTTTCTGCTTTTGTAATTCGAATTTCATAGCGTTTTCTTTTTTTTTTTTAAATTTGTATTTTAGAAGGATTTGTTCGATTTAGGCATTTTAATTTGTCAATTTCAGCAATTTTAGAATAAAAAATTTTCATGGTGGTGGTGGTGGGGGGGGTGTTTGCATTTGATGCAATTTCACCAATTTCTGTTTTTGTAATTTGAAATTTTATAGCGTTTTCTTGGTTTTTTATTTGTATTTTAGAAGGATTTGTTTGATTTATTTTTGCCTTAGGTATTTTTAATTTGTCAATTTCAGCAATTTTCGGATAGAAATTTATCACTTGCATGCTTCTTGGGAGTTGTTGATGGTACTGCAGCATTGCCCAGTGGCCGTATTGGGTGTAAGTCACAACTACCAGTTAACCTAATCAATAAGTTATATTATCATTTTATTGTGTATTGATATTTTATTATTATTACTTTTATAGGATTGTAATTAAGATTAATCATAAGAATTATATTATACTAAGAAGATCTCAGGATTATCATTGATTTTTAATTAGCTATTTATTCCACCTATAAGATATCAAGAGGGATTTTACTTAACCTTATAGATGGTTTCGTAAGAAAGAAAAGACTTATAACCTTAATCTAGAATTAAAATTACACTTTTATATTTATGTTTTCTGCTATTTAATAATAAATAAGTATTGTTATCTAAATTGTAATCATAATTTATAACTTTAAATAAGAACTAATTCATAATCTGATTTCCTATAAATAAGCATACTTTACTAAATTTGTAATATATTCTATCAATGACATATGTGATCAAGGCAGTTTGCAATAATTTAAGATCCCATTTAAGAAATATTTTCTTAGATAATTGTTATACAATATCTTGTACTGAATTAATTTCTCATTTAAATCTCAAATCATATGTTTTGGATTAATGTGTATATTATAATTCATATTATCTGATGATGGTGTAGTGATGATGATCCCAACAAAAGAAATGAAGCTCTAGCTACTTAGTTTAACTTTTAAAACATTAATTTTAATAACAGTACTTACAAGCTTTTTCAACAACTATTTTAAACTACTGATTAACTTAATAATTATATTAATAACATTATACAATAATATCATACAGTAACATGTACAAACATTTCAACATTTATATTTCCCTTAATTACAATTAGATATTTAAAATAAAATAAAAACTCCCTGCTCATATATAATATTGTTGTGATATTTAATTTTATTTCTTATATCACAAAATCATGAGTATATATAAAATAATCAATACCTTTATTATGGATTTGATTTATACTCATTACCACTGATAGATTATATTTCAAAATACAAAAACATTTAAAATATGGATGAGTGTTTTATTTCTTAACTAAAATAATCTCATTATAATAATATGAAATATTACATATTTATCTGTTAATATTTTATGATATTCACCATTTGATCTCTCTCTTTCTCTCTCTTTATATTAATACAATAATTATGAAATCATTAATTTGTTTTCTCATCTCACACTTAACTTTCCCATAGTCTTATTATCAAACTCTATAATAAAATACAATAAATAAAACTTTTATAATGTACACCATCACATATGACAACTTATCTCTTTCTGGACTAATTTCCATTTACAATTTAAGATATTAAGCTAAATATTGATAAACCACTCTTTGGTACACCTTAAATAAAAAATAAAAAAGCAAAAAAAAATGTATATTCATTTTATCTAATAATATTCCATCATATTAATTTTTTATTTCCAATTTATACATATTTCATACATGTCTTATAAAGAATAGCCTATAAAGAATAAAAAACTAGAATTAGCTATAACTCTATTACAATTATATTAAAGCATTAATAGTTAAACATAAGATCAAACTTTAAATATCATCATTTGTCATTTTAGTATTATGTTAAAACACAGGCATATCCCCTCTTCCTATAATATATATATATAACTACTTTTATGTGTATATTTTACCAGTTCATTGTTGATATACATGTTTTAATTATCTAACAATAGTTAATAAAACAAAAACTCTAAACAATTAATTGCATAGATAAGGAAATCAAATTAATTATTAATTTTCTTATCTACTTATTTATTCCTCCCATATTGATAACAATTATTAAAAGTATAAAATTAACCATATACAAACATTATGTTAAAAGTTTTTTTTTCTAAAATACAAGTTCATCATAAAATAAAAAAAACTAATTTTTTTAATAATATTCCAATCATTCCCAATGCTTCAACCTTGTCACTCATCAACCTTCCTCCCTCTCACTTTTACTCACTTTATTCTCCTAAGAAAATTATCAAAACTATAAAATTCCAACACCATCAGGTTATTTACCATGTTTAGGTTTCCTTTTTTTCTTATCAATCAAAGATTATTTTCCATTTGTATATTTTATTTAGATACTTCCAGTATTAATTATACTTATCTTCATATTATTCTTTATGTATTCCTTGTTAATGTTATCATTTAAAACAGAGCATTTTACACCTTCTCCTTAAAGATAAGAAAAAAATGATATTATCTTCAACATATTTTATATTCTCAAATAAACTAATGTTACTTCCATTGATTTATTTCACTCTTTTTCATCCTATATGTATTTCTTATTTATTAGTTGTATCCAGTAATTATTTAATTTCTTTCACTTAGCTGATTTTTTTTTCATTGACAGTTTTAATAATTAATTCATTCATTGTCCACAGAGAACACTCTAATTTATTACAAGTATAAATATAATCCTCAGTTAAAATTTTCCTTTTTCATTGGCCTTGTATTATATTCATACATCCTTCTAACTTTTAATCCTTCATTTATCCTATATATAACTTATCATAAAACTTTTATTATGCATGAAATTTATACTCATTGATAATAATTCAATTAGATCTTTTCTCGATTAAAATTTTCATTCAGCTATGCCTTTATAAGTTTCATTTTAATACTAAGCACATTTTTCAATATGCAAATATTTCCATTATTACTCATTCCTAATTTAGTTTTAATTATCTTGAAAACTGTACATTTAACTATGTCATGAATAATTTTCTGGCTATTCAACCATTGATTTCATTTTAATCTTGCATAACTGTTATGATAGTCAAAATGTAAAAACATTTTATCTTGCTTATTAATCAAATTATGTATCAATTTAGTACTTGCAGTATTTTCCTTCAGTTCAGGCATTACTTGATAACACTTTGGCATAAATGCACAACTTTTCCCTTTCATTATTTCAATATTTTTTTCCAATATAATGATTCCAAGATATTTTATTAAACTTATTGATTGTCGAGTTAGCCAGCAGAGATTTACTTTGTTTTACTCTTTCATGTTACTGAAAACCTTATAACATAAAGTTTGAAATCCTTAAGTAGATCATAATCAATTAATTGTTTTTAAAATAAGAATAAGGTGTAAATGATTTAAGCAAACTTTTTAAAAACAAACCCAGTTATTTGTTTTATTTCCCATCTGTAATCTCTTTTTTCTATATCAAGTTTTCCCTCGATTTTCTTTCCCCTTAAAAAATATCATCTGTATGCTTTTTAATTTATTCCAAATTACACTTCCCATTGGCTAATTTTCCCACTTCTTTGATTTTGAATATTTATTGACTTGATTGTAGTTGAACTACTTTAAAAAACAAATATTATCTGTTTACAAGATTTACTAAAAAAAAAAAACCTTTCATAGACTTAATAAAATTTACCATTTACTTTAAATCAGTCCATATTATTTTAGTTTTATATTTTTTTCCCAGACTAAATCCGAGGTTTATTTTATAAATGTTTAATTACAAAATTCAGAACATGAATGTTAATTATTTATTTTGGAAATTAAATTAAGATTTCACCAGAAATAATACCAGATATGCACAGATATGATTTTCCATCTATATAATGAATATTTTCATTTATCAGATTAGATCTGAACTTCCCTATAACTTTAAATATTATCAAACAATTCCTTATTGTCAAATATTATTAATTTATAGTTTATTATTTTATCTTTTATATACCTTTGAAAATAAATATTTTACCCAGGATTTATAATATTTGTACCAAATTAAATCACTAAGCTCAAGATCATACCCTATGATAACTAAAACTGATTGTTATTTTTCATAGTTTAATAAGTAAATATTTTTGATTTTATAAAATTTAAACATTCATTTTAAAATTTATTCCCAATTTGTTTTATGATGGGGTGAACCAATAAAAAGAGCACAATATATATATATTATACCCCCCACTCAACACTGATCCTACAAATTATATGAACAAATGCCCAGGGCACCAATTCTATTAATGAATAGAATAAGTTAACAGTTATATTTTTGCATTGAATTAATATTGAGACTCTTCTACTTTTACCTGACTTATAGCTTAACTCAGTGGAGGGTTATAGAAAGTTAAGAATCTACAGAATATAAATAAATGAAGGAATGAATAATACTGATCATTAAAATAAAATATATGCCTCATTTGTTAATCAACCAAATGATAACAATCAATAAAGTTTCATTTATTCAAGCTAATAAACTATAATTTTAATTTGATCTCTTTTATCACCTAAATACACTCATAGATTAACTATAATATAACTTTAACAGAAAAACATGATATTGAATAATTCACCTATCTAGCATGTCTTAATCTAAATTGATATTAATTTGAAACTAGGAAATCAGATCTCAGGGAATCTTTAATACAATTTAATTAAAGTAATTCTATTACACAATAACTTATAACTATTGTAAAAAAAATAATGGAAAAAATTGAATGATGTTTCACTGAACTAGCAATTAGATAATGAAGGGAATTGGGTACCTTTTAATCTCACATCATTGTCTAAATAATAAGCAAGTATGCAACCTTCTTCATAAGTTCACCAAATGGTAAAGTATTTCATATAATATTTGGATCAAGAGAACAATATTATTATCAAATTTACAAAGTAGTGCATTTATGTTGCAATAGATATGTAGAATGTGGAAACTAAAATATGAATGCATGTAAGAACAACTGGAGACAAAATTTTATATAATAAATAAAGCATTTATTTACATTTGCAATTAAAATAGAAATAATTAGGTCACATTAGGACTATTTGTCCTAATTCTAAAATTTACACATACATTTAATAATCTAGGTTCGATATCTCTTTTGTTATACACTTTTTATCATTTATTGACTAGATATTTACAAGACATGAATTACAAATAAAATAATGCCCTCATATTCTAACTTCGAATATATTTAGATTGTTAATTAACTCTAACATCTTTTTTTTTATTAGCAAACAACACTGGGTAATTAAATATCGTATTATGGGCACAAATATACAAGTTGAAGAGGTCATGGGATAAAACAAAATAATAATTTTGGCTGTCAAGAGAGTAACTTTAAATAGCTCAATTAAATAATCCCTTTAAATATCTATACTTTTCACGCATTCAAAAATAATAAAAATATCATTCTGATGATTTAAGGCTTGTTGTACATTAATATGATATAATCAAAAATATTTAATTCCTGATGTATAAATTTAATAGTATTATACTTTCATGTCTGCAAGATTATTTACATTACGTGTGTGTGCATCTTATACTATAATTAAAACAAAAATCAATATATTTACATCTTATCAGTTTTCGTAGAATTACTAAATAAGTATATAATACAGATAATGCCATAGACCAACTAACAAATATAATACTATTTCTGCTTTAATATTCCATAAAGAATTTAATCTTACCATTTATTTAATCACCAACTAAATTACATAGAGCTATGATTCTATGATAACACAAAAATAAACATTCAAGAAAAAATTAAACACATGAGGAATAATTAAGCTTCTTGGCTAATAAATCTAACGACAACCAATGGATTCCACACCTAACTTTGAGGTACACTATTGGTGTGAAACTCTGTTTCACCACCAGAATAAAGGGGAAATATATCACTTAACTTCATAAAATATCATTTCATAATGCATATGTATGCAATCTAGGAATATACTTCACTCATGCCAAATGCTTAGATATAATAAGGGAGACAATCCTCGATCCCAATCAACATAGAACATATCACAAACAACTTTCTTTCTCACAGCTATTTAATACATTTCATTCCATACATTGGAAAATAAATACACATACAGATAGATCACTAATTTCTTCAAATCTTTTAGCATATGACATTACCCAAAATTACCAGAGAAAAACAGTTATAAAACTGAATATTTACTAAGTACATAAATGTAAATATATTAAATTTAAGTGTAAACAGATAATATAATAACGTGAAAGTTAAACACCTTCAAACAGATACGCTTTAAAAATGCTTAAATGACAGCCAATCAGATGGAATAATGGCATCACATGGGACTCTAAATTCTAAAACACAAGCCAGAACTATTAGAAAAAGATGGATCCATCTTAATCTATGCCTCAATTATATTTAAATAAGCCAGACTCAAGCATTTTGAACTAAGAGTGTGAAGCTTAAATACCTTCACATTTAATCCACTAAATATTATATATATAAATTAACAACGCGAAATCATCCGATTTACAACGAAGAAATATTTTTAAATCTAATGAAATGATATTAATAAATGTAAATATATTAAATTTAAGCGTAAACAGATAATATAATAACGTGAAAGCTAAACACCTTCAAACAGATACGCTTTAAAAATGCTTAAGTGACAGCCAATCAGATGGAATAATGGCATCACATGGGACTCTAAATTCTAAAACACAAGCCAGAACTATTAGAAAAAGATGGATCCATCTTAATCTATGCCTCAATTATATTTAAATAAGCCAGACTCAAGCATTTTGAACTAAGAGTGTGAAGCTTAAATACCTTCACATTTAATCCACTAAATATTATATATATAAATTAACAACGCGAAATCATCCGATTTACAACGAAGAAATATTTTTAAATCTAATGAAATGATATTAATAAATGTAAATATATTAAATTTAAGCGTAAACAGATAATATAATAACGTGAAAGTTAAACACCTTCAAACAGATACGCTTTAAAAATGCTTAAGTGACAGCCAATCAGATGGAATAATGGCATCACATGGGACTCTAAATTCTAAAACACAAGCCAGATTTAAAATATTTCTTCGTTGTAAATCGGATGATTTCGCGTTGTTAATTTATATATATAATATTTAGTGGATTAAATGTGAAGGTATTTAGCTTCACACTCTTAGTTCAAAATGCTTGAGTCTGGCTTATTTAAATATAATTGAGGCATAGATTAAGATGGATCCATCTTTTTCTAATAGTTCTGGCTTGTGTTTTAGAATTTAGAGTCCCATGTGATGCCATTATTCCATCTGATTGGCTGTCACTTAAGCATTTTTAAAGCGTATCTGTTTGAAGGTGTTTAACTTTCACGTTATTATATTATCTGTTTATGCTTAAATTTAATATATTTACATTTATTAATATCATTTCATTAGATTTAAAAATATTTCTTCATTGTAAATCGGATGATTTCGCGTTGTTAATTTATATATATAATATTTAGTGGATTAAATGTGAAGGTATTTAAGCTTCACACTCTTAGTTCAAAATGCTTGAGTCTGGCTTATTTAAATATAATTGAGGCATAGATTAAGATGGATCCATCTTTTTCTAATAGTTCTGGCTTGTGTTTTAGAATTTAGAGTCCCATGTGATGCCATTATTCCATCTGATTGGCTGTCATTTAAGCATTTTTAAAGCGTATCTGTTTGAAGGTGTTTAACTTTCACGTTATTAATTACATAAAATAACTGCATAAGACAGAAACACATACGCATGAATAAAAGCATGAAAACAATTTCAAATTATATAATATATAAATATTACGATAAAGTAAATGGTAAACTAAAAATAAATCTTTTAGTTTATGAAAAATTATTAACTATTTTAAAATTTTAAATAGCAACAATTATTGTCAATGATGTTTTACCATCTCTGACACAATATTTCTTTCATATATTGGCTACTCTGAAAGCCAAGTGCTTGCTTCGAGACATAAAATAACCTCTTCAATAAATCCAAATAAAAATGTGTATATAACATACATAAGAAATCACATTTAAATAATAATCATTTACCAGTATTCTAGAAGTCAAAGAAATATAAATTAAATAAGAAAATAAATAAATAATAAACATATCTATCTATGTATTTATAGAATACTAATAGCAATAAACAAAAAAAAAGTCACTCTTCTTCAAGTTAAAAAAAAAATTCACTTGCAAAGTTGTTTTTTTTAAACATAAAGTTTTCTGAATAACGCTAAGACAAAGACAATTATTCCAGACGAGTATGTGTTAGTAAAAAAAAAAACATGAAAACAAATTCCTATAGATAAACATTCACAATTTTAAACTTAATTCAGCAATCTCCAATGTTTTTAGAAATAGCTAATTGAGCTTACTTATATGATGTATAAGTAAAAAACTTTTTTTTTATGATGACGGAGATAACAGATAGATACTTCAACTATGTATTTCTTTAATATTTCTCATTTAATTAATTCTGGAAATATTTTAATTTAACAGTAACTTTAGCAGGATTCCAACAAAAAACATCTTGTCATAAACTTTATAAATTATCACAAATGTAATTATTTTGGTCTGTTGCTAATTAATTATTCATGTAAATCTACAATTCCAAAAGCAATAATATTTTTCTTTTATAATTAGTCCATATACCAAAAAGAACAAGGAATATATAATATTAATGTCCTTCTATTTGATTTAAACATGTACACATTAAATAAACACAAGTAATTAGTTAATTATTTGTAAGCCACACATTCACTTCTTTAATAAAGTATTTTATAAGCATGAATAATAACAAGCACAATTATTATCATGTAGTAGTCCAAAATATAGCATAATAAATTATATATGCATCCTCTCATTTTAAACTTAACTTTTATATAATTAGAAGAGAATTTAAATGTAGAGTCAATGGTAGGTTTTGTTAAACAGTCCTGCATAAATTTCCTTAAAAGATTATATCACACAATTTCCTTAAAATATTATAAAGTTTATGCAATTTCATTTTTTTCTTAATAATAATAGAAGATATAAGCAAAGTGCATTAAAGTTATCAGCATATAAATACATTTTAGAAATGATAGGGTTAATTTTATGTTTAAATGAGTGGCGAAAATGAAGAAAATATACTTTTTGTATAAATTAGCCTAACAACCTTCCTAAAAGCTGTCTGGTAGCTAGAATTCCCACACTGAATTTTATAAAGAAAATAATGTTGAAAAATGTAAACTTTGAAGTTTAACTGATTTGATTTCTGAAAGAGATTTAAAAAATGCACAAAGAAGTGGCAGAAGAGGAATGAATAATATAATGTGTGATACTGAATGAATGACTGAATAAATAATAATGACTATCCCTTAAGTACATTTCATTTCCATCATTCAAGAGGTCATCTTATCCTCCAAATTTTAGCTCCACCCTTTGCACTCAGTTAATTAAGCAATAAATATTCAAGAAATCTTTTCTCGAAAAAAAAATCATTTTGATTTTCTACATTAAATCAAACCAAATAAAACAAATTAAAATAAACTTTTTACATTTCTGAAATAAATATTAATTAGCAAGTAAATAAAGTGGCTGATAACACAATTTAGTTTGTTAAATAATTTACCAATCCAGATATTCATTAATCACTCAAAATATATTTACATCTGTTATTAGAGATATTTGCTGTAATTTAGAATGTTTTATTGCAAAGTGTGAAATTCTATTCTGTAATTAAATATGAAAAATGAAATTGGAAGATGATACAAATATACAGTCTCGCACATATGCTGCTATATGAATACTAAATTATCCTTACTAAAATATAACTAGTATGGCTATGAGTTAAACATATTTCACTGATTATATTACTTATACATGGGTGGGTGTGCCAATGAATAAACAGATCAGAAAACCATCTAAACAAACAACAACCACTATTCTACAAATAAATAAACAAATTTACATCAACTTAACTTGCGTATCAACAATTCCTGTAATAATCCATCCCCCTTTCTACCATTAAATATTTCACCAAATACAATAATAATTACTAAATGCTTATAAGATTCTCAACTAACATCCATAAGCAACTCTCATATAGTTTTAGACCATTAACCAACATTTTTTAAAAATTCTAGCGCTATTTCTTTTTTTTTTTAGTTAAATGCAGTTATTCACCATTGATACAATATAATTTAATTAACATTCAGAGGGTCACAATATATATATATATCTGAAAGATTAGACAAAGATGCATCAAATCTAAAACTGTTTTATCAAATTATTATTAGTAATTTTAAATGTTTTACACAGGATCCTGGAAGTTGCTGGCAGATGGAGAAATGAACTAGTGACTTGCGAGGTGGTGAAGCATCATGCTGAAGACTATAATGATGTGGAACTAGAAAAAGGAGTAAAAGAAAAGATATATATTGTAACGAGCATAGACGTTCGTTACATTGTTTTTTGTTTTTTTTTTAAAATTTATTAAACATGAAAGTAAATTAAAAAGTTCGCATTTAAAAATTTTCTTTTAGAATTAAAAATTGAAATTAAATATCATCTTAAACTCGTATATATTAAATCGCACAGATATAAAAAATTATTAAAATAAAACTGTATTAAAAATAGAAAAGGTATTTTAAAAACAAAAACTTAAAAAGATTTGGAGATAAAATTATATCTTTAAATTTATCTTTAAATATATCTTTGATTTGGAAAACAGGTTAATTAATCAGAAATGGAAATGATAAATTTAATTAGTCAAATGTAAACCAGCCTTGGGCATTTAAATGTAAAAACATGGGTCAGATAGGAAAACAATAGAAACAAATAGCCAATGAAAGAAATCCATTGGGAAATCGGACCTCAACGAAAAGGATCATCGCATCGATGACGTAATGTAAATGCAATCCTTCAAATGAATATAAAAGGACAAGGTTGAAAATTATTAGTGACTAGTTATTGATTTATTACGATGTGAGAGATATGAGTTAGTGCGGAAGTGAAGGAGAAGGGATTGAAAAAAGACGCACGATTCAATCCCTTCAGCTTTGCTAAGAAATAAAAAAGAAATGAACTATCGTTCTACATTGAGGACCAGTTAAAGCAAAAAACCTCCGGATGGATAAATACATCGGCCAACAGAATACCAATTTTAGGACGGCGTGGGAATTCACGTTCATGGCAAGCAACGGATACGGTTGGACGTTTTAAAAATCGTAAGAACTTTATATTCACTTGAAACAATAAGAACTCTAAATTTTAAAACCTTTTAGTAAATAATGCAATAGAATCCTATCTGACCAAACTAAATTCTTCATTAATAATGTTATTTGATGTATTTCTTTTTTTATATATATTTAAAATCATTTCCATTTATTTATTTACTTTTTTGTTCTTTAAGTTTTATTATGATTTCTGTTTTCCGTTAAAGTAAATTATATAAATGTTAAACTTAAGTCGGGCGTGAATGGTTGTATAGATTTGTAAAGTTATATTAGGGGAGGGTAATCTTAGGTTATTTGTTTCGTTGTTGAATTGGGTCAATGGATTGGATACATTGATGTAGTTAGTAGATGTAGTCGGAGATTCGCTACGGGCAGAATCGCTTCATACGCCACACTCTCCCGTTTGCCTATGGAAGGAATTATAAGACGCAGAGCGCAGTTCCTTTCTATGGAGTTTTTTTTTATTGTTCTTCTCATTGGATAGAAGTAATATTCCTGTCTAATGAGAGTCAATATCTTCTCTTAACCTTTTTGGTGCTGCCATATTCCGTATTACATTGAATACATCGATGTATCAGATGGATTGATGCCAGTTTGACTGCGAATTTTAGCCTAAGGTTAAATAGGGACAGAATATTTTATTTTCAAATGCAAATCTATGTGGTCTATTCATACTTGACCCTAAATAAAAATGCATTAAATTTAAGTTGTTTATAGACGCTTGCATGGATTGGTTATCGGTTAAGTATGTTTTGGGTTTTCATATTTGATCAAAATATATAGACATTCAATAAATAATGATACCTTACGGTGAGTATCTAAAATGTATTTATTCGGATGTCTTTTAAGTTATTGGTGACAATGCAAGTATCTTATGGTGAATACTATTGGGTTACGTATAAAGTTCCCTTCGCAATTGTCAGTAATCAATAATTTTGTATTTTGATCGTTTATGTTTACTTTGAAATGTTTTTGACCGTGAAATCTATGTAACCGATCTATATTCAACATTATAAACAAGCTTTCATAAATTTATCTGTGCGAACTTAATTAAAATGTAAAATTAGAATATAATAGTAATTAAATGTAAATTAAAGTCAAAAATCAAAGTTAAAAATAATGTTAAATGTTAAAATGTAAAACTAATACTAAAATAATTTTAAATCTTATATATATGTGCATAAATAAATGTTTGTATGTTAATTACTGGCAGTGGCTTATTTTATTCCTTTTTATATATATACGCTTAGATTATCTTATTAAATCTCTGCTATTCCACTGAGCTAGTGACATGGGCTAACGACCGGAATCAAAATTTAAAAAAAAAAAAAAAAATTTTTTTTTTTTTGACTTACGTATCTCCCTACTTTATAAATTTTTCTAGGTTCAAATGCCTAGATGGCGCCCTGTAGTGCAGATTACGTGAAGTCGCTTTCTCCGGATCGTTACAATATATATTGTTAATTTTAATGTAAATGTAATTAGATGTGATGCCTAGTAAGAAGATAATAATATTAGATATATTTCATTTGAATATTTTGATATATTAATATATTTTAGATCTTTGGTATATATTTTTAAAAATGATGATAATAAGAAGTATACCTAGAAAGTTAATGTAGTATACATGAGTGTTAAGAAAAAAGAAAGCATAAGGAAAGCAATACTTTATAGTTATATTAGAAGAAAATATTTGAAATACAAGCACTCTTCACATACCTGGAGCCTCATTGTAAATATAGCAGATTTGAACTCAGACTTTCAAGCACCCTTCAACTATCCACACTAACTTATACCACTGATACACATGACCACATACACATAGAAAAGATAAATAATCACTAACATATGTAATTCATGCTAAACCAGCATTCATCAGTTGATCCAGATTATCATCTCACACAAATATATAATCAGTGATCATTTATATTAAGATAGAAAATCTTCATATTCTAATGGCAGGCTTCAATCCATTCCAGCCTCCAACTCTTCAGCCATTCATACCATTGAAAATCTGATGACGGAAAGCCCAAATCCCATGCTGATGCCAATATTATTGCCATGCCCATGTTGACCTCAAGTCACTCTGACCCTTCAAGTACAGAACCGTATCCATTTAAATACATAAAAGAAGGATGGACAGGGTACAGGTTTAATGTGCAAATATTTGAAATACAGGCACTCTTCACATACCTGAAGCCTCATTGTAAATATAGGCGATTTGAACTCAGACTTTCAAGCATGGATAGTTGAAGAGTGATTGAAAGTCTGAGTTCAAATCCCTTATATTTACAATGAGGCTCTAGGTATGTGTGCCTGTATTTCAAAAATTTACACCTTAAGTCTATATCCTATCAATACCTCTTCTATGTATTTAAATGGGTAAGGTCCTATAGATGAGGGGTCAGAGTGACTTAAGGTAAACATGGGCATGGTGATAATATTGGCATCAGCATGGGACTTGGGCTTTCCATCATCAGATTTTCAAAGGTATGAATGGCTGAAGATTTGGAGGCTGGAGTGGATTGAAGCTTATCCATTAAAGTATGAAGATTTGCTATCTTAATATAAACTGAGCACTGATTATATATGTGTGAGATGATAATCTGGACAACTGATGAATGCTAGTTTAGCATGAAATACATATATTGCTGATTATTTATCTTTTCTACAAGTATATGGTCATGTGTATCTGTGGTATGTGTTAGTGTGGATAGTTGAAGGGTTCTTGAAAGTCTGAGTTCAAATTCCCTATATTTATATTAGAAGTTAAAATTATTTAAAATAAAGTTAGTAAATATTTAATGAATAAATTGATGTTATAATGATGAATCAAGAGATGGGATTCCTGGGAATAAAAAAATATCTATGCTATTTGAATCTTAAATGAAAATATGAAGGAATGCAATGATATGAATGGTAAAAGTAACAAAATAATTATGATCTCAATTTTGTATGACATTTATCATAAGACATGATTTGTTTTATAATATAATTGTTAATATTATAGAAGAATAAATATGAGATCAAAAATAAGAATGAAAAGTGAATGAAAAGAAATAAAGAGTGAACAAGATGAATGATCATTTATTAGTGTGGAATATTGATTCAATTTTTTATTTTAATATATCAACATTATATTGAAAGTTATAATAACATAAACTAAATTTTTATATGTAAATTTTATGAATAGAATTTATGTAGACTTATATTATGAAAGATAATAAAGTATTGGTATTTTCCTGAACGTTTGTGATGATGGTGTTCTAGTTGTATTTTTATATTGGACTACTAACAGTTGAATGTATTTGAAATATTTAAATAAAATTATTTTTCTAAACACATTTAATACATATATTAGATAATAAAAATAGTCCAATATAAAAATACAATAGTAATAAAGGATTGTATCTTTATGTAAACATTGCAAAAAGACACTTATCAGTAGATGAAAAAAGGATTTAAAAGTTGAACCTACAAGAAACACTCATGGATGGTAAAATTAATTATCACATGAAAAAAAATATACATGTTGATAATGGAAAATTTAATGTTTGAGGAATAGAACATTTATATGATACAAATGTTAAATTGAGAAAAAGTATGTTTATTTATTTTTCAATGTAAATAATTGTGCATAGATTTTAATAATTTTAATTATCTTATTTATTGTTTACTTATTGTTACTACTGTTAAAATAAACAGTTATTTTAATATAAATCTTGAACAAGTGACTTTATTTCTACTTAGAATTATTTTTATCACAAAGTCATATCAAAGCACATAAATCAAATATAAAAATGATTACCATTAAAATATAATTATTGAATAATTTATGCCTAAGATGTTATAAAGAAGGAGAACTTGATAAATTAATTATTAATTACTTAAAAATTATAATTATCTAAGAATTGTTATTTAATAGTATCATTTCCAAAGAGCATTAACTGAAAATGATATCTTAAGAATCACATTATTACTTTAAAATCAATTTAAATTCATTCTTAGAATAAATTTAATTATATTAGTTTAAAAGATAGATTATTAATAGAATATATTATAAGGTTTATATATATTTTTAAGATGTAATTTAAAAGAGTAGATGCTAATCAAATTAATGTATTAAAGTGAATGAGAGGGGAAGATGTTACAATTGTATTGTAAAGCTTTTCACAATAGTAAATTATTATTCTGTTTTATAATTAATATTTGCACAATGAAGATATTTGATATTCAAGTATAATTAAATCATTTAAGGGGAAGTAAGGTAGTAAGTAGTAAATGTTAATGTTATTGTATTGGGATTATTAGAGTTATGTTAGTTTTAAAAAGAAAATTTAATTTAGGTTTATAATGTTAGATGTGATTATTATTAAGATGATTGGATCTTAGTAAAATCCTTCCTATTACCCAATTATCTTACTGTTAATAATTGTTATTTTATTATAAGAGAATAATTATTATTCTTAGTATGCATTTGATTTCTTTTTTTTATATAGTTTATTAAATAAGTGAAGGGTAGAATAATCATTATTTTTAACAAAAGATTATGTTAGCCCTTGTCAGTTATAGGGATTTTCTTAATGATTATACTAGGATAATAGTTGGAAATTTTCTACAATAGTAATGCCATTGAGAAGCATATTCTATATGCCTCTCAATGTTAAAACAACTATATTGTACCGGTCAAAACATATATCCATCTAACATGAGCTGGAACTCACAAAATGTACTTCAAACCCAGTCAAGCCCGAGATTTAGGTCAGGGACCAGCCTGAATTCGAACCCACTCTCTATGCCCCAGATCAAATATCCAGTGGATAACATAACAATGATGGCACATGGGAATTAATTTTAAATCTGGCCCACTGGCAGAGCAGAGAAGACAATGAGACATTTATTAACGATGACTTAACTAAAATATGTATACACATGGCTGTACGTTTGGAAGTGGAGAAAAGAGGAATTCGAACTACTCAGACAAGTAAAAATTAGTTTAATATACTGAGCAGAGAAGACAATGAGACATTTATTAACTATGACTTAACTAAAATATGTATACACATGGCTGTACGTTTAGAAGTGGAAAAAAAAGGAATTCGAACTACTCAGACAAATAAAAATTAGTTTAACATAATGACAAATTATTTACATACATTTATAAATTAACAGCTTACATTAGGGTGTGCATGAATGAGCAAGCAGTATACTAAATGATAGATAATTATATATTGTCATTCATGCTATTATTTCTTAAATGCTCTATTATTAGCTAAATAATATATTATAAATAAACACATCTTTGATGGATCCAATATTAAGATGCCAATCAATTATTAGAAAGAATTTACATAAAATTGCTATTAACGCATTGGGTTATGGTTCTTAAACATGGTGACTAACATTATTTTGGGGAGCAATCCGAGATTCATTTCAGACATAATATAAACCATTTTCACACCATTACGGTCATGAAAATAAATAAAATACATTTGAAAACATATTTGGTTATATGATAAAATACTTAATGAAAATTCTTTTAATTAGCACTGGTAAGAAGAAAGCTTTATTTTCCCTAACGCAAATACTCTTAAATAGATAAATAAAAAATTATGACGATGGGATTGTATAATAAAATTAAAATAATATTAGTAATTAATCTAGCTAGTAATATTTGGCATTTATATATATATTTTGAGCACAGCGCAATTTTGATATTATTACAGCACTAAAATTAGGTCATAAGTGAAAAAAATAATAATAATATGAAGTTTGAGAGGTACTGACATAATGGCAAAGAGCTAAAAGGAAAAGGTAGTGCTTCTGGATGAAAACGAAGTCTAAGACCCCTTCTTGGGCAGTGCTTAGAGAAAAGTGGATAAGGCATGCTGTGGACGTCACCGACGTGCAGGCCTTGTATATGAAGACAGTAGATAGGCATAGCATGTGCCAGACTTATGGAAATCACCACCAGAGGCCTTTTTATATGAAATAAATGGTCCTGGGAAGGTCAACTATCCTCAGGACAAGGCTTGAGAAGAAATATATGGGTTCAATCTTGTCGCAACCCCCATATTAGAATATTAGAAGCACATAATATATATTTTCATGAAGATATGCTGAATGTCAGTATCGCAGTATGGATGAATGTCACTAATGACATGAAATATAATTTACTGCTTTAAAATAGACGACACTTGTTTGAATGCCACAATTTATATAAATAATATGCTATGCCACTAGAATATATATATTATATATATATATATATATTTTTAAGAAGAGAGAGAGATTTAGATTTCATTTAATAAAATATATGTTAAGATTTGACCCCCTCCTTTTCTGCTATTTAAAATAAATCAATACCCACCTTTGTTGATTTTATAATAACTGGAATATTTAAGTACTGTATTTAATATTTTAAGAGTATATAAAAAAGACTAGTAGTTATATAGAAAACAAATAATAAGTCACCCTTTTAGAATTGAATAAATAGCATTTATAAAATAAATAAGTTTCAGAGCGTTAATTAGCCTAAGTTCTGGATTCAACCCAGGTAGAACCCAGATTTAAACAAATAACAAATTTTTACACTAAAACATAAACAAAATGTTGATTCATAAAAACAATCTGGCAAGTATATTAATTTATCATACATTATATTTTATGGGGATGTTAATTCACGGAGATTTACTTAAAAAAAAAAAGATTTTAGAAATTCAACTCGTCAGTTTGCTTGAGATTGGCATGACAATAACTAAAATAGATATATAAAATCAAGTAATAAATACATATAAAGAAATAACTGCACCAATGTTAAAAAGTTAGAGAATATGAGAGAGAATTAAATTTATAAAAATTACTTGAGAGCAATTTACATATTAGAAAAGTTACAAAGTTAATAAATAATACATTAGGAGAAATCTTAATAGAGTTTGAGACTAGTTGGGCAAGCTGGATTTAGTTTCAATGGTGGCAGTTTGAAATAATTTACCTAGCACCATCTAACAGACCATTTTTCAAAGTACAGCACTTAATGGATCCATGTAAATTCTTGGTGACAGCCAGTTTCTGATCAGCATTCCAAAGTTCTTTTTTTAGGCTTTTCTTCATTTCAGGGCAGCAGTTAGATGGTACATTAGTGGGGAAAATGACCCACAAGGGTCAGAAAGGTGATTGACGTCTACTCTATCATTATCTTAAATTTCAAAGTTGTGTCGAGTATTGATGACAACACAGTTCTCTCAGTAGTAGTTAATCTGTTGGTGATTTAAAATTGGCCCATTTTAAACTCCTGCCCAGGTATTTCTGGAATGCTTTTAATTACTTAGTTTTAGCTTAAAATCTAATCCGATCTTGAAAATTCTTACCTTTTCTTTATCGATTGTTTTTGAAGATGCAACTGTAAGATAATGTCCAAAAATAAATTCAAATCTATTTCCAGATTAGAAATAGCTTTGACAAAAATGTTTATAACAAAAGAAAATAGTTAATCTTAATCCCCATTTTATTTTAAGTAAAAAGTTTAACTAAAAATTCCTTCCCCAGATTAAAACAATAGTGTTTCCAACCCTTTAATTATTTTTGGACAATTAATGGTTGCATCTTCCATCTTGGATTTTATAAAATATACATTTTAATAGGAAAAAAAAAAGTACTTTAAAAAGAAAAAGTTTAAAAATGACGTATAATAAAATATTTACAAAAAAAAAATCAATACTTTGTTAGTATTTTGCTCCTATATATATATTTCAGCTGCACCTATGTATATTAATAAAAAATAATTAATAATCATAAAATTAATAATAATAATGTTATTGAAAGTTAAAATTTATAACTTCTAGGCACGCATCTCGAATATATACATAAAATTATATACATGACAAAAGGAGTGGGATGGGATATAGGGTTTAAACACAGGTTAGTAGAAAGACCCATGAAGCTCAATCTTAAGCTAAGATTGACTGCTTCAATATTGTGACCATCTCTTAAGTCTACCTTATTTTATGTATTACATGTTTATAGTTAATTATTGAGTCTCATAAAGTGGCATTACTGTATGCTTTATATTTTGATATTTGAGTTGAGCTAAGGAAAGAGATTGGAACAGAAGGAAAAAAAAGTTACAATATATATGTATATGTGATGTATATTTATTCATATTTTTTAAGAATTATTTTCTCTGAAAAAGACTATAAAATATGATCAAATATTTAAAGGATTTTATCTAAAATGTATATGTTGCAATTTATTGAACATACATTTAAAAAATGGTGTTGTAATATTAATTTTGCTACAAATCATTATTTTAATTGAGTCTGATAAAGAAATTATTAAAACAGTAGTATCTCTGATATGGATAATGAAACTTTTTATTAAAACAATCAAAACATTACATGATCACCATTGCATATGCTTGCACATGCTATTAATAAGAATATCAAACTCTCCATACAATATTGTCACCAAGTAAAAGTTTTAAGCAATAAATTGATGCAGGAAAGTTTGTGCAAAAAATCCCTATCTAGTGCCTACTCATCCACTGATGAAAGCCACAACCTAGAAACTAGTGGAAAAGTGGGATGAGTGTGCACTAGATAGATATTATGCATACACCTTCTTGAACTAATTGATTATTTAAAGCTTGCACTTGTTGGCAATATTGTATGGAAAGTTTAGTACTCTTATAAAACTTTTTATTACAAGGAGTGTATAACAGTTTATACAAAAGTTAATCAAGAAATATGATTTTTAAAGAATGTTTATGTTGTATGATGAATTACATTTAGTTCAAAACAATATTTTTGTTACCTAAATCTAGGAGTGGATAGGATTATGGTCATTTTATAATAATTGTTAAATCAAGTTATATTATTACAAGTAGTGACATTCAAATTTAGAACATTTGAAATAGTTTAATTATCATCAGTTTTCACATCACAAAGTCTTTTCATGGTTTGAGAAATCCATGTTATTTATACTACTTGTGTTTTCCCACCATATACTTTTATATACATATGTATATATGGGACTTGGGTATTAGATTCAACTAAATATAAAAATCATATAATCAGTTGTCAAAAGCTAGAACTGAAGTTGCAGGCAGACCAAAGCATAGCATTGTCATTCAATTAAACAAATTGATATTTGTTTTTTCATTTTCCTTGCCTAGAAATTGATCAAAAACTTTTGGTTGCTGTTTCTGCTGCCTATGTCATTACCAAAAAAATTTTTTTTTTCTTTGAAATATGTAAATACTGCTGTATAGCGATTTTCAATTTTTATTATATTTTTTTCATTAATGTATATAATTTCAATATATAAATATAATTATTAATTCTCGATTTACATTAAAAAAAGAAAATCACAGGCCTGTAAGTTGTAACAGAAATATGTTTTTAACTTTTAACTTTAAAAAAAAAAAACTCAAACAGTTAGTTTGCAATTTAAAAAGCAAACATCAGTATAGTGACAAACAAAATGTAAAGAGAAAAACTAAAAGATTATTATTACTAAGTTATAATCTAATTAATTATTTATAATTAATTAGATCTTTAACTTTATAATACTGTCGTCAGATGTTTTATCAATCTGGAATCAAGCCAGAATAGATTAAAATGAAATTCTATGCCAATAAGAAAAGTGTCTTTTTAGCTTCCTCATTATAATAGCAAGAATATAGCAGAAGTTGATAAATACTGTTTTAATAAGAACTAACTTGTTACAGAATGAAACAATCTTTAAAAATATACACAATGAAATGGATTTACAATATATAATTTTGCTAAAATTTATATATTTACTTTCTTTTTTAGTTAAAAAATAATAATTAAGTATATTATCTCTAATTCATCTGTGGCTATAACTTTCTTTTTTAAAAAAAAAAAAAAAAAGAAAGATAAAAAATAAAAGTTTGTGGACACATTAAAGAGAATAATTAAACTATGAGTTTTTACACTATATTTAGATATGTATAATACATGCTTATACATTCATATCTGTACGAATAATATTTATTTCATCTTTAATTAAAGTAATAATAATCTTTTCTTATAGGTATCAGACCATAAACTAAATCCTTTTATAAAAGAGCAAATTATTTATTAAGCCAGCTTATATTTTATTCTTATAAAAGTATGACTTTGAAGCAGTCAATCTTAGCTTAAGATTGTGCTTCATGATTCCATCTACTAACCTGTGTTTAAACCTTATATCCCATCTCGCTCCTTTTGTTGTGTATATATATTTTATGTATATATTTGAGATGCGCGCCTAAATTTATAAATTTTAACTTTCAATAACATATTTATTATTATTAATTCTTTTTTATTAAAGTACATAGGTGCGGCTCAAATATATGTATAGGAGCAAAAACTTACCAACAAAATATTGATTTTTTAAAATATTTTATTATATGTCATTAATACAACTTTTTCTTTTTAAAGTACTTTTTCCCCCTACTAAACTGTATTTTATAAAATCCAAGATGGAAAGATGCAACCGGTAATTGTCCAAAAAATAATTAAAGGGTTGGTAACACTATTGTTTTAATCTGGGGAAGGTATTTTTAATTAAAGTTTTTACTTAAAATGGGGATTAAGATTAATGATTTTCTATTGTTATAAACATTTTTGTCAAATCTATTTCTAATCTGGAAATAGATTTGAATTTATTTTTGGAATATTATCTTACAGTTGCATCTTTCAAAAACAGTGACCAAAGGAAACTTAAGATTTTTGATTAGCGATTAGATTTTAAGCTAACACTATGTAATTAAAAGCATTCCAGAAATACCTGAGCAGAGTATAAAATGGTTGAATCTTAAATCACCAAACGATAAGCTACATTTAAGAGAACTGTATTGATGACATGATACACGTTGCTATGCAACTTAAAATGATGTAGTAGTAAGTCCACCACCCTTCACGGCCCTGTTGGGTCATCATCTTCTGTGGCCGTACCATTCTGCTGCCCAAGAGTGAAGTAAAAGCCCAACCTAAGAACTTTAGTATGCTAATAGAAGCTTGCTGCCACCGAAGAACTTGCATTTCAATTGCCATGCATGTGCCGTACCAAATTGGACTCTCAAAATTGCCAGGTAATTTTTCAAGCTGTCACCTCAAGCTAAATTTAGCCTAACTCATCTATCAAGATTTCTTCTAATGTGTTATTTAACTTTATTTTTGTTTTAATATGTAATTTGCTTTTAAGTGATTTCTATAAATTTAATTCTCTCTCATATGCTCTTATCTTTCCTTAACTTTGGTGTGGTCATTTATTTATATGTATTTATTCTTTAATTTATATTTCTGCTTGTTTATTATTAGTATGCCAATTTCCAGCAACTTGGCAAACTTAATTTCTAAAATCCTTTTGTCTTTCAATTAAATCTCCATTAATTAAGGTTTTTAATGTTCCCTCAAAATATATTATATGATGTATGTTCGCCAGTTTGTTTTTTTATGAATCAACATTTTATGTTGGTTTATTATAAAATTATTTGTTCAACTCCAAATAGAATAAACTAATTCTACCCAGGGTAAATCCACCATTCAAGCTAATTAACGCTTTAAAATCTTTTAAAACATTTTTTTTATTCTGAAAGAGTGACCCATTAATTATTTTCTATAATTGCCAGTCTTCTTTTATTTTCCATATTCTTAAAATTTCAAATATTGTATTTAAATATTCCAGTTGCTATAAAAACCACGAGGGTAAGATTGAATTATTTTAAATATCAGAAAGAAAAGTGGGGTAAATTGTACTATTTTACTGTTTTAGTTATTAAGTAAAATCTTGTTTCTGTATATATTATAATTGCATAGTGTATTATTTGTCTAAATTATGGCATTCAAATAAGGGTCATTCATTTTAAAGCAGTAAAACTTATTCAATGTCATTAGTGACATTTATCATTACTGTGTTACTGACATTTGGCCTGTCTTCATATATATATATAAATAAATAAATAATCAATCAAACAAGATTGAAATAAACAACTATTAACAATTATATTTAAATATTTATCAAACCGGCTTTCATCTCCATTGAGACCTTCTCAAGATATTACATTATACAATTCATATAAACAAATAATAATATTCACTCTATCTACTGGACATTATTTACATTATATTTCATTTTCTTTTTAAACATGTCCATATATTATAAATAAATAAATTTAACATATTATACATCTAAAAATTTTAACAATATCCCCCCCCCCAAAAAAAAAAAAAAATAAATAAATAAATAATAATAATAATAATTAAATATATATTTTACATCTTTTAAAAAATAAAAATAAATAAATAAATTAGTGTTTACATATGTACAACCACTTCCTCCACTTTCCAATTGTTTAATAAAGCCCATTTCCCACCTAATTTAGCTGGACCTTTTACTATATTTACACATTTGGCTAAGTTTTCTTGAATATATAATGTTTCATAATATATTCTCTTATGGTAATTCTTCACATACTTAATAACATATATTTTCCTTACACTTCATTTTATGCCCTGTATCCAAATAATGCAAATATGGCCCTGATCTCATGTCTTTTCCATTAATTGCTCGATCATGTTCCTTACCTCTCTCACCTGCCGTTCTCCCTGTCTGTCCTATATATATTTTATTGCATTTTCCACAGCTAATTTTATAGACCAGCCACATCGTACTACTACTATCATTTAACTCTTTTGCATTATGTAACCATTTACCCAAGGACTTATTATTCTTCCAAGCTATTTTTACATTATTTGGCAATTTATCTTTCATTAATCTTTTATATACTTTTTCTGAATATGGAATAGACATCCATTTTCTATCTCTATACCTATTCCTGTTATTCTCATTTACTTTATCTACCTTATCAGCAAAAATTCATCTGATTTCCTTTTCTTTGTAACCTATTTTTACAAAATTATTTTTGATCTTTAATTTCTGTTTATATGCCTATGTTTTATCTAATGTTAATCTATCATTCTTTACTTTAAATCCCTTTAAAACTCCCATTTTCTGGCACCATGGCTGATAAAAAGTTGGATCAATCAACCCTCTGGTCTTTTCATCTTTAATATAATGTTCAACAACTATCTCATTCATTATCCCTCTTCTTAAAAAATATCTAAATACTTTAATCCATTTTCTTTTTTCTCCATTGTAAATTTAATATTATACTTATTCTCATTCAATTCATTAAAATTTTTACTAATACTTCTACTATTTCCTACAATAACAACATCATCAACATATCTACAATATTATTTAATCTCATTATTACTTATAACTCTATCAATTGTACTCTCTTCAATACTATCTACCAACATTGATGATAAAATACCACTAACTGAACATCCCATTACCCATCCTTTGCCTATATTCCAAAACTCTTCCTTATATTTAAAATATAATGCCTCATCTATTAATAATAATGCTTCATAAATAGTATTCATCCATTCTTCTGATAAAACATTACTTATTTTTAATTTTTCTATAACAATATCAATACTATCCTTTCTAGGCACACTTTGATACATCTTTTCAATATCAAATGATGCTATCATTCCATTTCTATTTAACTTGATATTATTTAACTTGTTAACAATTTCTTCAGAATTTTTAATATAATATTTTCCAAATCCTATTGTTTCAACAATTACCCTATACTGGCAAACATAAATCTTTAAGTATATAATTACTAAAGTCCAAAATTACCCTTACTGGCAAACTTTCTTTATGAGTCTTTACTTTTCCAAACATACATGGATGTTCAAATCGTGATGGATATAAATTCTTATATTCCTTTTCACTAATTAATCCTTTCATTTTCATATAGTTTAATAACACTTTATATCTTGTTTTTATTCCTTTACTAGGATCCTTGTTTAATTTTTTATATCCTTGTTTATCCATATCTTCATATATTTTCCTTTCATAGTCTGATTCATTTAAAATCACAAATCTTGAACCTTTATCCTCATTTGTAATTATTAATTTTTCAGTTCTTGCTTTATCAATAATTTGTTTTATAATACACTTCTCCTTCCATTCTTTTCTATTATACTTCACACTTTCATTTATAACACTATTAATTTTTGATTGTAAATCAATCTTTACGTTATTATTTATATTTGCTGCCTCCACACATACTAGTTTCCTGCTGAACATCTTTATTTACAAAGGGAATATATTTAACACCTTTATTTAAAATTCTTGATTGTTCAATATCAAAATTAGTATTTGACAAATTTATAAAATTATAATCTTCTTATTCTTTGCAATTATTTACTTTATTAACATTATCCTTTTCTTCATTCGACTTTGCTTTATTATATAATAACCATTTCCATTTATTACCATATTTTTTCGAAAGTTTATTCTTTAGACTATTATTATGAAACATTAAAGCATTCTTTATATATACACACATACCTTCCGATAGATTCTTCTTTAACATACAGTTTATTCTATTATATTTCTTAATACAATAATTTATTTCCCCATATTTTTCTTTCAAAAACCAATTTAGGACCATCATTCGAAGTTTATTGCATAATCCTTTGTTCTTATTGATTTTTACGTTACTAATTTTAAATTTACATGACATAGGCATTATTGCATTATTTTTACATTGATTCAAAAATAATAACTGACATTTCAATTCCTCAATTCTTCTTTGAATATTCCATATTGCTTTGAATCTATTAAAATCAATATCTTTCAATTTTAAATGTAAATATTTCTATATATTACTTGAATTATAATCCCACATTTTAATCTTCTATAATAATGTTAAAAAAAAACTTTTAGAATGCCAATATATAAAAACTAAATCACTATGATGGTCAAATATCCAATATGATTTATTTGGCCATAATGTTGTCATAAACAGAAATAAATAAATAATCAATCAAACAAGATTGAAATAAACAACTATTAATAATTATATTTAAATATTTATCAAACTAGCTTTCATCTCCTTTGAGACCTTCTCAAGATATTATATTATAGAATTCATATAAACAAATAATATTCACTCCATCTACTGGGCATTATTTACATTATATTTCATTTTCTTTTTAAACATATCCATATATTATAAATAAATAAATTTAACATATTATGCATCTAAAAATTTTAACAATATTTCCCCCCCCCAAAAAAAAAAAAATTAATAATAATAATTAAATATATATTTTACATCTTTTAAAAAATAAAAATAAATAAATAAATTGGTATTTACATATGTACAACCATTTCCTACACTTTCCAATTGTTTAATAAAGCCCATTTCCCACTTAATTTAGCTGGACCTTTTACTATATTTACACATTTGTCTAAGTTTTCTTGGATGTATAATATTTCATAATATATTCTCTTATGGTAATTCTTCACATACTTAATAACACTTATATTTTCCTTACACTTCATTTTATGGCCTGTATCCATAATGCAAATATGGCCCTGATCTCATATCTTTTCTATTAATTGCTCGATCATGTTCCTCACCTCTTTCACCTGCCGTTCTCCCTGTCTGTCCTATATATGTTTTATTGCATTTTCCACAGCTAATTTTATATACCAGCCCCATCATACTACTAACATCATTTAACTCTTTTGCATTATGTAACCATTTACCCAAGGACTTATTATTCTTCCAAGCTATTTTTACATTATTTGGCAATTTATCTTTCATTAATCTTTTATATACTTTTTCTGAATATGGAATAGACATCCATTTACTATCTCTATACCTATTCCTGTTATTCTCATTTACTTTATCTACCTTATCATCAAAAATTTGTCTGATTTCCTTTTCTTTGTAACCTATTTTACATAATTATTTTTGATCTTTAATCTCTATTTATATGCCTCTGTTTTATCTAATGTTAATCTATCATTCTTTACTTTAAATCCCTTTAAAACTCCCATTTTCTGGCACCATGGCTGATAAAAAGTTGGATCAATCAACCCTCTGGTCTTTTCATCTTTAATATAATGTTCAACAACTATCTCATTCATTATGTCTTCTTAAAAAAATATCTAAATATTTTAATCCATTTTCTTCTTTCTCCATTGTAAATTTAATATTATACTTATTCTCATTCAATTCATTAAAAATTACTAATACTTCTACTATTTCCTACAATAACAATATCGTCAACATATCTACAATATTCTTTAATCTCATTATTACTTATAACTCTATCAATTATACTCTCTTCAATACTATCTACCAACATTGATGATAAAATACCACTAACTGAACATCCCATCACCCATCCTTTGCCTATATTCCAAAACTCTTCCTTATATTTAAATATAATGCCTCATCTATTAATAATAATGCTTCATAAATAGTATTCATCCATTCTTCCGATAAAACATTACTTAGTTTTAATTTTTCTATAACAATATCAACGGAGATGAAAGCCAGTTTGATAAATATTTAAATATAATTATTAATAGTTGTTTATTTCAATCTTGTTTGATTGATTATTTATTTATTTCTGTTTATGACAACATTATGGACAAATAAATCATATTGGATATTTGACCATCATAGTGATTTCGTTTTTATATATTGGCATTCTAAGTTTTTTTTTTTTTAACGTTAATATAGATTAAATTGTGGGATTATAATTCAAGTAATATATGGAAATATTTACATTTAAAATTGAAAGATATTGATTTTAATAGATTCAAAGCAATATGGAATATTCAAAGAAGAATTGAGGAATTGAAATATCAGTTGTCATTTTTGAATCGATGTAAAAATAATGCCTATGTCTTGTAAATTTAAAATTAGTAACGTAAAAATCAATAAGAACAAAGGATTATGCAATAAACTTCGAATGACGGTCCTAAATTGGTTTCTGAAAAAAAATATGGGGAAATAAATTATTGTATTAAGAAATATATAATAGAATAAACTATATATTAAAGAAGACTCTATCGGAAGGTATGTGTGTATATATAAAGAATGCTTTAATGTTTCATAATAATAGTCTAAAGAATAAACTTTCGAAAAAATATGGTAATAAATGGAAATGGTTATTATATAATAAAGCAAAGTCGAATGAAGAAAAGGATAATGTTAATAAAGTAAATAATTGCAAAGAAGAAGATTGTAATTTTATAAATTTGACAAATACTAATTTTGATATTAAACAATCAAGAATTTTAAATAAAGGTTTTAAATATATTCCCTTTGTAAATAAAGATGTTCAACAAGAAACTATAGTATATGTGGAGGCAGCAAATATAAATAATAACTTAAAGATTGATATACAATCAAAAATTAATAGTGTTATAAATAAAAGTGTGAACTATAATAGAAAAGAATGAAAGAAGTGTATTATAAAACAAATTATTGATAAAGCAAGAACTGAAAAATTAATAATTACAAATGAAGATAAAGGTTCAAGATTTGTGATTTTTAAATGAATCAGACCATGAAAGGAAAATATATGAAGATATGGATAAACAAGGATATAAAAAATTAAACAAGGATCCTAGTAAAGGAATAAAAACAAGATATAAAGTGTTATTAAACTATGAAAATGAAAGGATTAATTAGTGAAAAGGAATATAAGAATTTATATCCAACACGATTTGAACATTCATGTATGGTTGGAAAAGTAAAGACTCATAAAGAAAGTATGCCAGTAAGGGTAATTTTGAACTTTAGTAATTATATACTTAAAGATTTATGTAAAATGGTACATAAGAAAATTGTAGAAACAATAGGATTTGGAAAATATTATATTAAGAATTCTGAAACAATTGTTAACAGGTTAAATAATATCAAATTAAATAGAAATGGAATGATAGCATCATTTGATATTGAAAAGATGTATCAAAGTGTGCCTAGAAAGGATAGTATTGATATTGTTATAGAAAAATTAAAAATAAGTAATGTTTTATCAGAAAAATGGATGAATACTATTTATGAAGCATTATTATTAATAGATGAGGCATTATATTTTAAATATAAGGAAGAGTTTTGGAATATAGGCAAAGGATGGGTAATGGGATGTTCAGTTAGTGGTATTTTATCATCAATGTTGGTAGATAGTATTGAAGAGAGTATAATTGATAGAGTTATAAGTAATAATGAGATTAAAGAGAAGTATTAGTAAAAATTTTAATGAATTGAATGAGAATAAGTATAATATTAAATTTACAATGGAGAAAAAAAAGAAAATGAATTAAAGTATTTAGATATTTTTTTAAGAAGAGGGATAATGAATGAGATAGTTGTTGAACATTATATTAAAGACGAAAAGACCAGAGGGTTGATTGATCCAACTTATCAGACATGGTGCCAGAAAATGGGAGTTTTAAAGGGATTTAAAGTAAAGAATGATAGATTAACATTAGATAAAACAGAGGCATATAAACAGAAATTAAAAATCAAAAATAATTTTGTAAAAATAGGTTACAAAGAAAAGGAAATCAGATGAATTTTTGCTGATAAGGTAGATAAAGTAAATGAGAATAACAGGAATAGGTATAGAGATAGTAAATGGATGTCTATTCCATATTCAGAAAAAGTATATAAAAGATTAATGAAAGATAAATTGCCAAATAATGTAAAAATAGCTTGGAAGAATAATAAGTCCTTGGGTAAATGGTTACACAATGCAAAAGAGTTAAATGATGATAGTAGTATGATGGGGCTGGTATATAAAATTAGCTGTGGAAAATGCAATAAAATATATATAGGACAGACAGGGAGAATGGCAGGTGAGAGAGGTAAGGAATATGATCGAGCAATTAATAGAAAAGACATGAGATCAGGGCCATATTTGCATTATTTGGATACAGGGCATAAAATGAAGTGTAAGGAAAATATAAGCGTTATTAAGTATGTGAAAAATTACCATAAGAGAATATATTATGAAACATTATATATTCAAGAAAACTTAGACAAATGTGTAAATATAGTAAAAGGTCCAGCTAAATTAGGTGGGAAATGGGCTTTATTAAACAATTGGAAAGTGTAGGAAATGGTTGTACATATGTAAATACCAATTTATTTATTTATTTTTATTTTTTAAAAGATGTAAAATATATATTTAATTATTATTATTATTATTATTTTTTGGGGGGAAATATTGTTAAAATTTTTAGATGTATAATATGTTAAATTTATTTATTTATAATATATGGACATGTTTAAAAAGAAAATGAAATATAATGTAAATAATTTCCAGTAGTAGGAGTGAATATTATTTGTTTATATGAATTGTATAATATAATATCTTGAGAAGGTCTCAATGGAGATGAAAGCCGGTTTGATAAATATTTAAATATACTTATTAATAGTTGTTTATTTCAATCTTGTTTGATTATCTATTTATTTCTGTTTATGACAACATTATGGACAAATAAATCATATTGGATATTTGACCATCATAGTGATATATATATATATTATGTGCTTCTAATCTTCTAGTCTGGGGGTTGCGATAAGTTCAAACCAATAGATTTATTTCTCAAGCCTTGTTCTGAAGATAGTTGACCTTCCCAGAACCATTTATTTCATATAAAAAGGCCTCTGGCGGTGATTCCCTAAGTCTGGCACATGCTATGCCTATCCACTTTCTTCATTAAAAAAGGCCTGCACATTGGCAATGTCCACAGTATGCCTATCCACTTTGTCTTTTGTCCAGAAGCACAACTTTTCCTGTTATTTCTTGGCTAATTATGTCAGCAGTGCAAACTTCTTTGTATTATTATTTCTTTTGCTTCATGACCCAGTTTTAATGCTCTAATATTAAAATTGCGCTCTGCTTAAAATATATATAAATGCCAATTACTTCTAGTTTTATTAATTAAATTTATTTCAACCTTATACAATCCCACCATCGTGACTTATTTCTGTATTTAAGAGTATCTATAAGCCTTGGGGAAAATAAAGTGTTCTTCTTACCAGTGCTCATTAAAAGAAGTTTCATTAAGTATTATGTCATATAATCAAATATGTTATCAAATGTATTTTATTTATTTTCATGACCATAATGGCATGAAAATAGTTTGTATTATATCTGTAATGAATTTCAGAATGCTCCCTCAAATTGTTAGTCACCACATTTCAGAACCATAAAACAAAGCGTTAATGGAAATATTATGTAATTATTTCTAATAGTTGATTGGCATCTTAATATTAAACCTACCAAAGATGTGTTTATTTATAATATATTATTTAGCAAATAATGAGCATATGAGAAATAATAGCGTGAATGACACTATGTAATCATCTACCACTTGCTCATTCATGCACATACTAATATTTGCAATTATTTTATAAATGTATGTAAACAATTTGTCACTATATTAAACTAATTTTTATTATCCAACTTGTCTGAGTAGTTTGAATTCCTCTTTTCTCCACTTCCAAAAGTACAGCCATGCTTATATATATTTTAGTTTAGTCATAGTTAATAAATGTCTCATTGTCCGCTTTGCTAGTGGGCTGGATTAAAATTAATTCTCATGTGCCATCATTATTATGTTATTCATTAGGTGTTTGATCTGGGGCTTAGAGAGTGGGTTTGAATCCAGGCTGGTCCCTGACCTAAATCTCAGGATTGACTGGGTTTGAAGTACATTTTTGTGAGTTCCAGCTCATGTTAGATGAATAAACATGTTTTGACCGGTACAATATATATTAAAAAAATAAATTAACATTTGCCAGTTTAACAATAAATGAGTTTAAATTTTAATAAAACAAAAATATTAAAATTGCTTTCTATATTCAGAATGTTGAAAAAAATACTTATATTTCTTGATAAAAAAAATATTGTACCAATCAATATCAATAGATGACAGAACATTCATTCTTTCTTGGAGACTTTGATGCATGTGTTGGTAGATATAATAAATTATAGTTCAAATTATTGGAAATAATAATACTGTGTAAACCTAAATGGTCAATTATCATTGTATTTTTGCAAAATATATAAATCTAATTACGTAAATATTTTATTTATACAGAAAAATTATATTTAAAAATTTAAGACATATCCTTCCTAAAAATAATGGAATATTATAGAAAGTGACATAGCTAAAATTTATGAGTCCCTATAAAAAAATTGCAAAAGAAAAAAAGCTTTTTAATATTTATAACATACATTTTAATATTTTCCAGTAAACAAATATACAAAACAAAAGAACGATAAAATAACTAATAATATTTAATAAACTTTATTAATCAATTGCTATTTTTTTTTTTTTTTTAAATATTTAACTGATTTATGCAAATGCTATTTATAGGAAACTTTAATTGGAAAACTTTACAAAAAATAATTTGATTAGGAAAAAATTATATAAGATAGAGTGGATGATTGATAGAAGGTTGAAAGCCTGGGTTCAAATCCCTCTTAATTACATCTAGCTTAAGTATATACAGTGTAAACTGTACATATATTTAGATATTAAAAAATAATTTAATAAAAGAAGAGGAGAGAGGGAGAAGGGTAAACATTTTCTGTTACTACTTAAAGTTATAAAAATAATTAAAATAAATATTAAAATTAACAGTTGCATTACTACTATAATTTAATATTTACATTTAACAAATTTAAGTTACTGGGTTCACTTTCAAATCACTCAAATGTTTACACATTAATACAATCATAAAAATTAAACACCGAATTTTAAATATAAATAAACGAACTTCTCAACTTATATACTATACATCGTTATTTACGATAAAAATTAAATATATCCTAAAATTACAAATTTATATCTACGAAGGCATATCTTTTCACTTCCTATTGATATAGGCACACATTTTATAAAATGGATTTTTAATTTATTAATACATAAACTTAACTTTACAGTAGAAACAGAAAATTTAGTTTAAACCCTCCTAGTAAATAGCATGGAATAGTAGATATTATTTTTATTTACAATTTTGTACTAGATGTGTACAGAACTTTTCAATACATACACGCATATATATATGATCAATAGATGGCATTTTACCAAAACCACCGAAACAAGTGTAAATTTGTTTACATAAATGACAAGAGTCAGAATTCACTATCTCTTTCATTTGCTCACCCTCAGATCAGCTGATTTCAAGCTAATTTTGCTATCATCAGTGAAGGATAGAGTTAGAAACTAGATCTAAACACTGACTCCAAGTGTTTATGCAAAACATTTCTATCAGTTTGCAAGCGTGAATTTTTTCGGACCAGTAAAGTCTTCAAACTCAGCCTAACAAGCCACATAGCTATATGGGTCTGATCTCAATTCAGTTTCACCACATAGTCAAAGCCTCTGCAATATATATCATTGCAAAAAACCTTTAAAGGTACATTTATGAAAAACAAAAACAAGTTATTCATGTAACTTGCTATCATTTGTTATTTATGATCAATAGATGGCGTTTACCAAAACCACCGAAACTAGTGTAAATTTGTTTACATAAATGACAAAAGAGTCGGAATTCACTATCTCTTTTATTTGCTCACCCTCAGATCAGCTGATTTCAAGCTAATTTTGCTATCATCAGTGAAGGATAGAATTAGAAACTAGATCTAAATACTGACTCCAAGTGTTTATGCAAAATGTTTCTATCAGTTCGCAAGCGTGAATTTTTTCGGACTGGTAAAGTCTTCAAACTCAGCCTAACAAATTTACACTTGTTTCGGTGGTTTTGGTAAAACACCATCTATTGATCATAAATAACAAGTGATAGCAAGTTACATGAATAACTTGTTTTTGTTTTTCATAAATGTACCTTTAAAAGTTTTTTGCAATGATATATATTGCAGAGGCCTTGACTATGTGGTGAAACTGAACTGAGATCAGACCCATATAGCTATTTGGCTTGTTAGGCTGAGTTTAAAGACTTTACCGGTCTGAAAAAATTCACACTTGCAAACTGATAGAAACATTTTGCATAAACACTTGGAGCCAGTGTTTAGATCTAGTTTCTAACTCTATCCTTCACTGATGATAGCAAAATTAACTTGAAATCAGCTGATCTGAGGGTGAGCAAATGAAAGAGAGAGTGAATTCTGACTCTTTTGTCGTTTATGTAAACAAATTTACACTTGTTTCGGTGGTTTATGTAAAACGCCATCTATTGATCATAAATAACATGTGGTAGCAAGTTACGTGAATAACTTGTTTGTGTTTTTCATATATATATATATTGTAATAAGAACTGATATTCAAACTAATTCAAACCGATAAGTTGAGGTGGTGCCCCAACAGTTATTTCCAACGATCTATTTAACACTTTATATTTTTATTTTTATCTATTTTTAATAATCATTCATACCTTAATCCTATATATGTATTGCTTAATTACTAGATATGTGGATATCACTTTCCTATGGAAAGAATATTTTGGATGAGCCACTATCCAATGCCCATAATATTTCCCCATCCGCATGCCAGCTAATAATTCAGCCTGAGAACTTTTTTCTCTGGAACTAAGATGAATTCTTACTTACAATTAATGAGATTGAAATCATGCAGTACAGATAAATTTTAATATGTTTTTTAAGAAATCATACACACACAAACAAATACTAAGTGTGACAATTTAATTCTCAGAATACACCTTTATAAAATATTCATGTGGAAGTGACTAACAGAAGCTACTGCCACCTTCAAAGTAGTTCACTTATGCATCTATACATTGATTTTAAAAATGTTCTCATTTCTGGCAGCACACCTGAAACTCATTTTCAGAAATATAGTTGAGTAGTTATCTCATATTCTACAGTTTTATAGTAGACAAATTTCATCCTTTCAATGCAGTTTTTAATTTTGGAAATAACCAAAAATGACAGGGAACTAATTCGGGTGAACAGGCAGGATGATCTAGTTGGGTAATTGATTTTTTGGCCAAGTCTCTCACAATGAGTGCACTTATGACTTTGCAAAAATTTTGTAGCAATATTTCTCATGTCCAATTCTTTATTTAAGATTATCCTGTTTCTTGATTAAGCTGCAATTCTTCACCTACCAATCTCACATTTAATCATTTGGTGGATCACCTTGCATCTCACACTGTTAATATTAATGTCAGTCAAGGTTGTTTTAGGGTTGTCTGCTTCTGGGATCATCTGTTACAGCTTCTTGCCCATCTTTGAACCTCTTATTCCATCCTAATGCACTTAATTTCTTCATAGCATCTTCATCATATGCCACTTGCAACTGTTGTAATGTTTCAGTAGCATAATTGTCAATTTTCTAGCAAAATTTAATATTAATGTTGTAAGAATCACAACTTAGATAAACGCTCATGTATATGCTTATTTGCAAGTCAGTACTCTAAGATCAGCTTAACATATAAATAATTGAGTTCAATATATCTAAAAAATTAACTTACACGTATATTAGTAATGTAGAAAGCACTAGCTTTAAATAAAAAAAATATTTTCTTAACTATATATAACAGTACTTGGTTATTATTCCTGCACCCAAGGAAAGATAGGAGGACTTTTCACACTGCTAACTTTTTAATGTTGTTATTTTGGCAACATCAAACATTAGAAAGTTAGCAATGCTTTGATACGAATGTGAAAAGTCACCCTATTTTTCCTTGGTTGCAGAAATAATACTCAATACAGTTTTACAAAGACAAAAAAAAAAAATATTACGAGATAAACACGTATTTATGAATTCTACACGGACGCAAGCTATCCTTTGACATTTATTTAATTTGAGCAATTTCAACAAAAAAAATGTGGTCCGTGTTGCAGGAAAAAAAAAGCCAACATAAATATATATTTTTATAAAAGTAAATATATTCTATGAAATATATACTTACACAGACGATTCTTGCATACAAAATGGTGATGGTCAGTAGCAACATCCCACCACCACCACCACCATCCTTCCTCCTTCTCCGAAAAAGTTGTCGAACAAGTGATTGACCAATACATGCTCTACAAGAAATACTGCCAAGCAATCTAATTTTTAGAATAAACAAATAAGTCTTTCTATCTTTTCTTGGTTGCAGAAATAATATTCAATACAGTTTTACAAAAACAAAACAAAAAATATTATATAAGACATACACATACTTTTACAAATTGTACACGGACTCAAACTAACTTTTGATGCTTCTTTAATTCGATCAATTTAAAAAAAAAAAATACGTGGTGTGTAAAAAAAAAAGCCAACATAAGTATATTTTTATAAAAGTAAAAAAGAAAAAATATTCTATGAAATATACACGTATGCAGATGATTCTTGCATACAAAATGGCGATTGTCAGTAGTACTCCACCCCCCCCTGCCACTGTCCTTCCTCCTTCTCTGAAAGATTTGTGGAACAAGTGATTGCCCAATACATGCTCTAAATGGAATTCTGCCAGGCAATCTAATTTTTGGAATAAACAAATAACAAAGTCAACGTCTTCATTCAATTACAATTAAATAAACTTTTAATTCAAAGATTCAAAAACGCAGAAGTCAGTCAATAACCAAGTTGAAATTGGGGGAAAAAAACACAGAAGTAAATAATGCAGTTGAAATTAAAAATGTTAAACCAAATTCACAATAATAACAAATGGTAAGTTTAAAATGTACAAACAACAAACTTTTGAATCAGAAAAAAAATATCAAAATGTCCAAAAAAGCACCTATATAATAGTTTCGGTTGACACGTTTCAAAGCACATTTTGTGCACATCCAAAAATACGTTTTTTGACAAGGAAAAAAACTCAAATCGCAAGAGTTTATTTAATGTTCGCAACATTATGCCTTTATCGCATATGTAAAAAGTCATCCTATCTTGCCTAGGTTGCAGGAAAATACCCAAGCAATTAATGATCTCACATATAAAATAAAAGTTAACCTATTGTTTAATAACCATGGAAACTAAACCAGGACTTGAACTTTAAAACATAAAGATGATCTAGGTCAAGCATTTCCAAGCAACCCATTGTTCAGAAGATAAAAGTTTATGATTTAATTACTTAATTAAAAATATTAACTAACTCAATAATCAATATATATAAACCTCTTGAAAAAAAATAAAAAATTATTCTTTTTCTCTATGGGATTTGAACAAGAAAAATAACTGCAAAGATGGTTAACTAATCCAAAGGAATTATTAGCTTATATAGCCTTTATCAGCAAGAAACTCTTTTATAAGATCACAAACCTGTACACAAAAGAATTTCATATTGTTAGTAACCATTCTGAAGAATAGAAATATTATCAATTGTGAAAAACTATAAAGGAATAGCAGTATATTATTCGGAAATTATTAAAAAAATAACTTCGTATCTCCTATCATATATACATATTGCAGAACTATTTTAAAGCTTTTTAATGACTTCGCATATATACATATCGTAGAACCGCATTTTAGAGCTTTTTAATGACTGTTAGCATATATATATATATATCGCAGAACCACATTATAAAGCTTTTTAACTTTAAATAACTTATAAACAAGAATATTCGAGTTATTTAAAGGCTATTCCAATGTTTTTTGTGTAGACGCTTACCAGGAGATGTAAATATTGATTCATCCATCAAATGCTTAAGATGCCAAAATTCTATAAAATGAGATTCTACCTTAATTCCACTATATCAGCTTGCAGAGAATGGAATGAATGCTATTAGAATTTGTGATAGAGGAGATAATGATTAATTGCAAAATGAGATCTATATTCAGAAAGGGATTGGGGTTGATCAAGGTAAGAATAGTGGAATAAGAAATTATTATCAGAAAAAGAATAATTGTGAATTGAAGATGAGTTTGATCAATCGATTTTATATAATGCACTAGAATTTTATAAAAACTTATTTAGTGATCAAGTTAGGTGTAAAATGAAATTTGCCACTGAACAGGGAAATATATTTTGGTTTTTCTAACATTCATCAAGAAGCAGTAATAGAAAAGTGAAGTATTTAGTATAAAAATAAAATTTGTTTTTCAGGGGAAAAGTTTATTTTAATCAAGGTAATTCTTAGAAGAGAATATTTTTTAAAGAATTTAAGTTGGTATGAAAAGGGAGTTATAAAGTTTATATTATTACATAGTAGAGATGTCTGCACACCCCTTATATATATATATTAAATGGATTATGTCCTGTACATGAGGGGTCAGATTGACCTTAGGTCAACATGGGTGTGACAAGAATCTCAGCCTCAGGGTGGCCTTTGAGCATTTCATCATCAGATTTTCAATTGGATGGATGGTTGGAGTGTGGAGTAGATTGAAGCCTGTCCATTAAAGTATGAGGATTGGCTATCTTAATGAATATCTGAGCACTTATAGCATATATGTGTAGAGATGGTAATCTGGACCAACTGATGATTGCTGGTTTAGTATGAAATACGTCTATTAGTGATTATTTATCTTTTCAACATATATGTGTTCAAGTGTATCAGTGTTATGAGATAGTGTGGAGAGTAGTGGGTCATGTGAAAGTCTGTGCTCATATACTCTATATATTAATAAAAATAATATCTAAGGTAGGAGATAAACTGAATGTTTTCTTATGATGCCGTAATCCAAAAATTTGTATTGTCTCATTTTGTCTAACTTATGTTGGATTAAATAAAGTTTAAAGGAAGATATTAAATTCAAAATTTTGTTTTCTATGTGGGGATGGGAGATATCAAGGAGAAATGGGATGGTCAAGTTTTTATATGAGAGATGCAAAAAGTAAAATGAAAATGTTTGGTAGATTGCAGTTTATGGATAATAAAAGAATAGCCAAAATAGTCTTTATTTGGGTTATGAGTAAAGGGCAAGCAACAAAACAGGTGAGAAAGGTAATGTGGTATGCAAAAGATTTGGATAAAGAATTTACATCAGTATATTTGTACAAAAGATGGGAAGATTGTGTTAAGAGGATTGTTGAGTGTTATAGTGGTAAGGAATGGGATAAAAGAATGGATACATTAATAAAGAATAGGGAGTTGGAGAGATTGAGAAATAGTATGGAGAGTAAAAAGAGTTTAAATATATATAGAAGTAAACAGAACATTAGGTGCGAGTTAATGTATGATAATAGCAAGGAAAGTAGTTTATTGTTTAAGGCTAGAATGGGATCTTTAGCAACAAGAGAATATACATGTAAATGGAAAAATATAGGTGATTTAGTCTGTAAATTGTGTAAGGAAGGAATAGAAAATATTAGACATTTGTTAATTGAATGTAAATGCTTGAAAGCAGAAAGGGTACAAATAATGAAGTTATGGCAAAATAAATATGAACAAAGTGATTATAAGAAAGTGGGTTATTGGTTTTTATGCTAGGTTTGGGAAATGATAAGGGGGATTTAGATATAAAGGACATATAGTTGGCAAACATTATGCTGTAGAAATAGGATGGATCAGAATATGGAAAAACTTAGGGTGGGGAAGATAAAGTGGTTAACAGGTTTCTCTGGGCATAGTTGCTGAGAGATTCCTGACTTCATTTAAGAAGTCACAGTGCATCACATCACCTCAACAGCACTCACTCTACCAATGTCTGAATTTCAGAAGGATTATGAATCTACAAGATCAAGAGACTTTGCTGTGAGATTTAGAAACATTTTATAGGACATTCTCAAGACAAAAGTGTTGTTCAAACTATCCAAATTGACAGTCTGAATTTTAAACTTTATCTCTGAACAATGGGGAAGCATATGTCTAGTTTAGATCAGTTTATTTATCAAATAATGAAATGAAAAGGGGATTTCAACTCATAGGGTGAACAAATAATTTTATTTGTAATTAATAAAATGTAGGTTTCTCTTCCTGAACAAACTTGGCAGATCATCCAACTTAATATGGGAGATAAAAGTTTATTTTAACCACATTAAGAACACTCACTATGTAAAAGACAGAATTGTTTGTTAACTTGTTTTATTAATTAACTAACACTTATTTTTTTTTTTTTCGGTATGAAAAACTAACCTTCTTGAATGCAAGTGCTTTACTGTCAATAGTAGATTATTAATATGCAGGGGGTTTCTTTTCCAAAAAAGATAGACTTTGTTAGTTGGAACAAACTGCAAGTACACCACTCATTATACTATTGTTTGGGTTTAAATTTAAACTTGTTAGAATTTTTATGTTAAATTTTAATAAATTCTTTAATATTTAGTGTCAATTATGCATGCCTAACAGGGATAGAAACAGGATGGTTTGAATTATCAATTGTCTTATTAAATGTTAGAGATGCATGTCTGGCACTTTTGAATAGTTATCAATATTTATTTGTTAAAATAAAATATGTTAAACTATTTTGACACTTTAAGAAGTCTCTGATTTATCAAAACCATTCTATTTTAGTATAACCACATATTGTTTAAATTACATACACACATTTTTTTTCTGATTTATCAAAACCATTCTATTTTAGCATAATTGCATATTATTTAAATTATATGCACACACACACACACATTATTTTTCCTTATGTCATAATATTTTAGCAAGGTTGTTTGGAAAATTATTAATTCATTGTACTTATATAGAAGTAAGGATATTGTTATGTATGTAGACTCACCCCTGAAGAGAATCAACCGCAACATCTCCCTGAGTTTGAAAGCTGTGGTATAATGGAACGTGAAAGATGGGTAGGGAGTGGATGAACTGGTCTAAATTGTGTTCAGATTTAATGTGCAATTATTTGAGCTAGCCATTGGAAATAAATGCAATCATTGATCAGGCTGTTCATTGTATCACTCATTGCATCCTACAGGAAGACCCTATGTCCAACCATAGTAAGATGCAATTCCCCTTTCCCATGCGAAAACCGGATTGTTACAATATATTGCTCAAAATTTTGATCACCCATTTTTTTACACCAAAGCATATGCATAGATATTTATTATCTTCTCAAATAACTAACTAATAACTAGCTTTATCAGCTTAAAATTTACACACGTGTTAGCTTAAACATGTTCAAACGTGAACACTTAAGTGATTTCGATATAATAACGTCATGGATGGGACCACACGGACATTCTGGAAATTAAATTGTCTCACCTTGCAAATTATTTACACATATGTGAATATAAAACAAAAATATGAAATATAGTTATTATGATAATTGAACAAATATTTATATAAACAAAATATTAAATGTGATTAACAGTTTATAAAATATGAATTTGATGATATGTCTATTTTAATAATATTAAATATTAACTGTTTAACATGAATTAAACGATACTAATAAACATTAAACACATATATAATAAATAAGACCTTCTCACTAAAGATATATTTATAAATATCTAACCAGTGATTTGTTTTTACCTTCAGTTATAAAAGAAGTATGATCACACTATCTTTTTATTTCTTTTAAAACAAGAAGGTTAAGTAAAATAACTGTTTTTGACTTTAATTGCAATTCATATATAAATTTTAAAGATTTTTTCTTCAATGTTACAGTTTCTGGGCTGCGAGTTTTACAATTTTCTAAATAATAAAAAAAAAACTGTCTTCTTGATAAAAAAAAAAATTACAATTCTATTAGATTCACATCTTAGCATTATACAAATAGAGACAGATTTATCACAGGTTGGTAGTAGCTCTAAGAGTCAGCTTATTACTTCAAATTCTTACGTATTGCACTTTTCAAGGAGCAATCTTTACATAATGAAAGGCTTTACATACATCAAGGATTAAAATAGGTACACTTTAAAAAATTAGCCAGCTAAGAGTTTATTTTCCATAAAGCACATTATATAGAAAAATGGCATAATTTAACAAGCAAGTTCCTTTCAAATTGCTATAGAATTTGCCTTTTTTTTTTAAATATTCACTACACTACATTATAATCCAGCATATGTAGCTGATTAATTTTTACAGTCACAGACAGTATAAGTGTCTTGAATCCCTGGAAGATTCTGTTTATCACCTTTCTGTTTTTTAATCCCGTTTCTTTTCAAAAATAAATAATAAAAATTTTAATTAAACTATTATATCCTTAAGACCTCCATAATTTAAGGAAAAAATGTCTTTATCCACTCTTCTAATTACAATGTTTTTTTTCAATTCTTTGTTCAGTTCTTCCCTGTTAAATTAAGGTTTTATTATATATTTTTTTTGTTATGGTAAATAAAGTCTTTATTTAAAATATGTTTTTCTTCTTTAAAAAAACATTTTTAAACTTATAATCTAAATAAAAATGGATTAGTATTCGCATTTGGAATGCAGATTCATTCTTTTATAAATACAAATTTTATCATTTTCTATTTACAAAATCATTGGATGAATGAACTACATAAAAATACAGATAAATTCTTGCTTATCTAATTAATTTATTAATTCACATTCCCTACACATACACAAGAAAAAAATATTGACTCAACATTAATTTTTAATATATATTAGTAAGTATTGAATCCATTTATACAAGCATATACAATCACCTGTGAATAATCAATTATTTAGATTATAATTTATGCTTTTTGTTTTGTGGTCTAAATGGTAAAATATTATTTGCTGTTATTATTTTTTATTTTTAAAAGCTGAACATCTTATAATGCCGGATGACTCTAAATTCAGAGTTCCATTCACTCAATATTATATATATACTTATGATGCAACTTTAAAATAACGTTATATATATATTAAGAATATCAACAAAAGTAATTAAACAAAATAGAATTTAGCTAAGAAAATGACAGCGAAGTATTAAACTGAGAGAATACATATACATATTAAGTCATGGATGTGTGACTGTACACTGAATCACAAAATAATAGTAATAATAAATAGAGTTTCACTGCTGTTAAATACTAGTTCTGAAAATTATAACTTTTTTTTAATAACTTTTTAAAAGTCTACTAAGAACATAATCCAACTTTCTCTAATAATTTTGATTTTAAATCAATATTGATTTCTGAATCTATGAAACTACCATCATTTGCAATTTTAATCAAAAATTCTCTTAATGTGAATAAAATCATAACTGTTTCAAGAGCATAACAAGTTGAAACATCGATTAGTTTTTCTTTCATTATCTCATGAATTGTCAATGACTTATTAAATAAACAGTTGACTTGAGACATTTTTAAAATGTATTTTAAGTCTTAATTTTTTCACTTAAAAAAAGCACTTTGTGAATACTTTTAAATTTGGCAAATTGATATGACCCCAATCTTTATTTTTGAAATCATTTAAAATTAAAATTTTACATTTTGAAAAAAAAAGAAGAGATATTGATCAAATGGCATTTTTGACTTAAGATTCCAGAAACATATCCAGATTAATGCATGTGACTCAGTCAGGTGTGAGATTTACAGAAAACACACACTTGAAAGTAATAAGTCAGCATAAATTTTATAATTTTCCAATTAATTTATAAAACTTAATATTTTTTTGTTGTCTATTATTATTATTTTGAATAGTATATAAGTAGATTACTGGATAATGATACAACAGATGAGATGAATGGCTGCACTGTACTTGAATAAACCATTAGCAAAGATATGATATAATGAAAATTCCCTCTCCCTACAATGCATATTTTGATTGAAATTTGTTTGTCTTATTCAGATAACTTTTGGCTTTCTATATCATCTAAGCAAGACTGGTTTTAGTCAAAATATACATTGTGAGGATGATTTGCATTTTTCAAAAATGAGATTTTGTAAATTATTAATTCAAACTATAATAATCAAATGTCAGATGTTATCAAGGAGAAAAAAGTAACTTTGACTCATAGCAATTCATATTACCCAGAATTGAAAGGTACTATCACATTTCCATTGATTTGTTTTTTATTTATAATTCTGAAAATAAAATAAAATTACACCTTTTTTATTACATTATTAAATTTGTGTAACATTTTAGAGCAAATTGGTCAAGTAAAACATTATTAATGTCAGAGACTAAAAAAAAAAAAATTCCTACTGTCAAGAACTGTTTTCACACTTTTCAAATATTTCACTGACTTTTTTTATAACTTCAATTTTAATGTTTGTTTTTTTTTTAAATTTCAATATGAAAAATAAATTTTTTTGCAATAATCAATATTTATTCATTCCTAAACATTTTTTATAGTCAGCAAGCTAAATTAGAGCCATTTATTAGTGACAGTTTACTTCTATTTATATTTTTAATAGTTATTTGTATTAATTTGCAAAATTAATACTTTATTTTTTCAACTGATTTCATTTATTGAATTTATGTCTAGAACAAGAAAGATAAAAACTAGAGACTGAGAGCGGAAAGTAAATCTTTATTCATTTCAATAATTTAACCAAAAAAAAAAAATCTGAAAATAAAATTAAGTACACATGTGAATTTATTGGATTAATATATTTTATGTCTTTTGCTAATTGCTTCATGAGTAAAAATAAATTTGTATATTAATAATATTAAAATGCATTTATTTATATTTAATAAACCATTAAAAAGAGAAAAAATGTTATTTTTTAAATTAAAATGCTGTAGCATTATAAAATAAGTTATTGTTATTATTAATGTTTAATATTTGTTTAAATCTTCTCCGACATTTGAGTTCTTTGAAGATACAGAAAAATTTAAATGGTAAATTATATATGCTCTTAATATTGAAAAGCTAGAAAATCAATGATGATATTAGTACTAATGTCCTCTTTGTGATTGATTATAGAATAGTAATAATATATATATTGTAACACTAACTGTCTCTGTGCATTTTTTGTATGACAGTAGACAGTTTTTAACCTGAAATATATATAATCAAAAATATATACACTTATATAATGAGATCTTCAAGATGTGTACCATAAATTTTGGTTCAAATAAATAATAAGTTGAATGGTTAATAAAATTCAAATAAAAAATGTAATTCAAAAATATAATATTAACTAATGTGATGATGACGATCAGGAGTTTAGAAGTATAAATATTCCCAAAAATATTTTATTTGTTTTTCAGTTGCAATAAAAAAAAAACTCAAAGATGCCAAATCTCTAAAAAGAAAGTTTACTCTTGGAAAACCTTTAAAGGAACAATCATCAAATATTATTATCACCATCCCACCATGTCCCCCAGTGAATTACATGATTTCTCAGGGATGTGGATAATGTGTAAAAAGCATATATTTAGATTGGGTTACAAACATAAATTAAATGGACTAATAATAAAAAATGTAACAATTTATTAATAATAAATAAATAAAAATGATGCTTAGATATTCACAATTATTAACACATAAACAAAATATTAAATATTATAGTAACAAAAGATATTTTAAGTTTAATCTATGTTTAAGTTTAAGGCCTTATATTATTCATAATGATAAGATCTTACAATGTTAAATATTATCAATGTTAAATATTGAAACAGTCACTAACTATAATTTTTCCAGGTGCTATTCATTTAATATTTTACTATTGTCTTCCTTAGTTTTTATAATGACAATCTTCTGCTTGAAGAATGTTGATGTTCTATGAGATATACTATATGTATATCTTGAGTAATTTATATGACACTATCCATTTCTTCCTTCATGAAATTATAATGGCATTGTACGAGCTGTTTTTTTTCAAACTTCAGTACTAATTTCTGGATCCAATTATAATTTCCAGGCTGTTTTATCTTATGTGGTTTTTCGTTATCTAGTCAAACATGGTAGATGGATTTCTTCTAAATAAAATCACCATACTAATTATTGCAACTGGAGTATTGAATAAATACAATCAGTAAAATATGACTTATGATGAAAGAAGCTTTAATCAGTGGTTGTTTTTCTCTTTAGCATGGATCACATCAACATGGTTTCAACAATAGACTGCACTCTAATGAAAAGCAATATGGAATAAACTGCTGGGTTCCTAGAATTAAAATGATAGCTGTTTCAGAACTGTCTATGTTGTCCAAACAACATATTTTTCAAACAATGTATAAATCACCAGCTAAAAAAATATGGCTTTTGCTCATTATGACAATATAATTTTTTAAAACATATCCTGTTTACTCTCTTCAAAACATCTTGTGGATACAAATTTTATGTACATTATATTCCGATATTTTATACATAATTATGTGGGGGGGGGGAGAAATTTTTTTTTTCCCTCTTTCTTTATTTACATTTTGTAATATAGAAAGAAAAATTATTGCTGACTTTAAAATTTTTAATTATAATTTCTAAAATATTAACAATTCCAAAATTTTAATATTATTTTCAAATCCATCATGAGATTTTCTATAAAAATGGACAAATTATTTAATTAAAATTTCCATTTCAGAGGCAGATTAAATAAGGTTGAATTTTAATTTTTTTAAAAAAAAAAACTACACAATTCAAATTCTTTTGTCTTCTTCTTTACAATGTAATTTATCATTTGGTTTCTCACATATTACAAAGTAATACTTAATAATCTTTCATAATGTGCATGAATTAATTTTTCTTTTAACTTTAAGACAATTTATACTTTTATTTCTCAAGAGACTAACATAAATGTGCATAAATGTAAATGACAGTTTATATATTTATTAGTCAGTTCACATAACTTATTAGTAAAAACATTTTCTCTCTCTGCATATACAATCTGGACTTCATCAGATTTCTTATAGCTATAATATAGTTACCTTCTTTAAGTTTTGCATGCATCCAAATCTTATATAAAAACTATATAATTGTACAGTATCAGTCATCTATTAATATATAATAGAGTCAAATAAAGAGCTATATAAAAAAACTCGCTTTATCTTTTATAGTACTGTAAGGGATAACTTACAACTCAGTCATTCCTGCCAAGATTAGCCCACTTATTAAATTAAATCCATTTTAAAACTTGCACTAATAATGGGGGTGTTATTTGATTATTATTAACATGTAAGTATATGTACAACACATATGTTTATTTATATGAGCATTTAATCAAAGAAGTCATGATAAATTATTGCTTTTATAGTGAATCACTTAATACAGCAAAATATTATAGGAAAATATATATATATTATTTGATAAGCTTTAATAGATTGTTATACATTGTAAACTGAACAATAGTGTGACGCAATTTGAAGTTAAGTAACTTGGAAATGACCCAATGGCAAGTTAGGTAGCTAAGGAACAGAATATGAAAATAAATCTATGATTTTACTACTTTATTTTTTTTATTAATGAAATGTACTTAACAATAGGCATTCACATATATCTAATAGAAAATAAAAATCTTAGTGCACCACGAGAGATAAACACGTACGGAATAAAAGCAGAAATCTTTTAAAAATCTTTCTTCTTGAAAATAATACATATGCTATCATGAACTAACAGTAATTGAGTTAAAATTTCGAATACTAAAATGGAGTCTTTTATTTGAATTACAGTATTTTGGTGCTTTTACCCATGTACTGGACAAGCCACCAGATGAGGCTGCAGAACCACCAAGAAGCCTGCAATTGATTTTTTTTTTTTTAATATTCGCTAAAAATCGCTTAATTATAGAAATGGTAGACCCCCCCCCCGCCGCACAAGACAAATCGGTCAAAATCACTGAAATTGAAATGCAAAATAAAAAAATCACTAAAAATCACTTAATTCCAGAAATGGTTGGTAGCCCCCCCCCTCCCCGCATGAAACAAATTGGTCAAAATCGCTGAAATTGAAATGCAAAAAAAAAAATAGCTAAAAATCACTTAATTTCAGAAATGGTGGATCCCCCCCTGCCGCACGAGACAAATTGGTCAAAATCGCTGAAATTGAAATGTATAATTGAAAAAAAAAAACTATAATAAAAGCCTACAAAATTAAACAAAAACATATTAAATGTCAAAGCGATTTAAAAAAGAATCAGTCTTCAGTTATCTAACTAACAGATAATTCAAACCTCGTATTAACCTGTAATAGCGTATTAGTTTATATCAAAAATTATTGCAAATAAAAAATTGCACATATATAAAATCAACAAAACAGAAATAAAATAATCAGAATAGAAAAATGAAATTTAAAACAAAAGTTGATTATAATACCTGAGGCGAATAATGTTTATAAATCACTCTCCCCTCCCGCACGAAGGGTTCAATGAAAAATAAGTAAAGTGCAAATTATGAATGCTATTTTAAAATCCTATGAAATAAATGAGAAAAAAAAATATAATAAAAGCCTACGACATTAAACAAAAACATACTAAATCTCAAAGCGATTTAAAAAATAAAAGTATTTATAAAATGCAAAAATAACAGCACGAAAAATGGCAGGAGATGTCTTAAAAAAAGAATCAGTTTCAGTTATCTAAGTAACAGATATAATAATAATTCAAACCTTAATAACAGACTAATACATATTAAGTAATCATTGTTCCTATTAATCTATAATAGCGTCATTAGTTTAAATTCAGTTAACATGTTACTCTATTACTAGTTTATATCAAAATTATTGCAAGTACTTGGATTAAGTCGCACATATATAAAATCAAGAAAATAGAAATAAAATAATCAGAATAGAAAATACAATTTGAAAGTAATTTACCAATTTCCCTGGAGAGTGAGTTCATCTGTCAGCAGGGTCATTGAATTTTTTCATCCTTGAAAATTAAACTTGGGCATTCTAGATTTCTCCATTAGTAACAAAATATGGATATATATATTATATTGTTCCCGTGTATTGATCGCATTTTCTTTCACTTAAAGTTTGTTATTTTTGAAATAACTTACGCACAATTTTGAAATGTAGATAGAAACTGAAAAAATAGCTAAACATTTTTGGTACTATATGTAGTATAAAGAAATTTCCAGAACTCAGGTCACGTGATTGATTGATGTTGCAAGTTTTGTCACAGGAAAATTAATCTCTATGTTTTTAAAATAAACAAGTGTATTTTTTTTACAAAAGCACCCAATTTTTTAAAAAAATGGAAAATAATACTTTTTCTCATTTTAAATTATAAATCAATAATATCAACAAATTAAAAATTCTTCTTTTTCTTTTGAAAAACTTTATTTTCTTGTATCAATACTGAATATATATTTATATAATACAAAACTCCAATGTTTCAACAGTTTTTATTAAACACATAGGCATATTTCCTTTTAGTATAAAGTTATTTCTACCAAAAGCACTCCAACCAAGTTTAATTCTATTATTAATTTCATCCATTATGTTTCCATCTATATATTAATAATCTGACCAAGATATTTGCAATTGGTAACTTGACATTAGAGGTCATCCTGCAGATGTTTATAAAAATCCCAGTCGTATCTCAAAAGTGCACTCACTAGTACACTTTGGAAAAGATCACACGCAACAAAATGTCTAATGCTGAAAATATTATAGTCTGGCAGTTGCCTGTCACTGAGGCTGATGCAGTGTCATTTCTGCAGGCCAACAACATCTTGCCTACCGTAAAGCAATGTGTTTGCAGCAAACAAATGACATTATATCAGTTAGTGAGTTTCCGCTGCCCCGCAAAATTGTGCCAATGAAGAATCTCTATTCGCCAGCAGACATGGTTCGATGGTTCAAAGATATCATTTTTAAAAGCCGTGCATCTGGTAAATTTTGGAGCCGTGACGAGATGACGATAGAATGTGGTCTCACAGATCTTCAACTATCGCGAAATGCTATCGTCAATTGGACCACAGGCCTAAGAGAATTATGCCATGAGAGCCTGGAGTCTCAACAACACACCAAAATTGGCGGTGCTGGCCTGATAGTGGAGGTGGACAAGACTATGTTCACTCGAAGAAAGAACCATCAGGGCAGAATGCTTCCACAACAGTGGATATTTGGAGGTCTGTGCTGGGAGACCAAACAATACTTTGTGGTGGCAATCCCATCTCAATCAGCAGCTGGGCTTTTGCAGGCCATACAAAACAACATTGAACCTGGCTCTGTGATTTACTCCAACTGTTGGAAGAGGTACAAGACCTCGAAGCTGCAGGATTCATGCATATGAACGTGAATCACCACTACAACTTTGTAGACCCCAGCACAGGCATCCACACTCAGAACATAGAGCATCTTTGGGGAATGCTGAAGTGGCATAATAAGACATCGTGGCACAGCCCGCCAATGCCTCCCCGACTACATGGCCGAATTTATGTGGCATCGCCTCCACAAAGGGGAAAACTTGTTCAAAGCCATACATGCCGAGATGGCCATTGCAACAAGGTCTTAGTTGTTTTTTTATTTATATCAAGATCTTAGTTTAACTTGAATTTTGTGTTTTTTTATTTATTTATTTATCATAAATAAACGTAACCTAAAGAAATCACTAGTCTTTTGCCTTCATTTGTTTGCATGTCAGTTTTTGATTAAATGTCTGTTTATTGGTTGTTTTAATTCTAATTTGTTGTGTGTGTGTCCATAAAAAGCTGTATAAACTTTAAAACTTATGGAATGTGTACAGCAGATTTCATTCGAACTTTTTGAAATGCCGCATTTCAAACAATAAATAAAAAGTATTACATCTTAGGGTTAAGTTTTGTCTTCATTAAAGCACAAACTAAATAGAACAGTAATGTTTTCATTTTACTTCCTTTCATCCCAAAGCCAAATAAAAAGTAATAACAGAGGAAGCCCCTCCCAAAAAAACCCAGAAAGCTTGATGGATCAATATTTTGAGAAAATGCATATATATAAATTATTTGATTTATAATCATATATTATAACACTGCAAATGTACAATCACTTTTTCTTTTAAAATATATATGTTCTCCAATAATATCAACAAATTAAAAATCCTTCTCCTTTTCAAAAACTTTATTTTCTTATATCAATACTGAACATATTTATATAATATAAAACTCCAAAAATAACTGTAAGAAGATAAAAACAGTTGAAACGTTGGAGTTTTATATTATATAAATTGTAACATTTACCATTTTCAAACTCCCTCCACTCACAACTTATAAATATATGTTCAGTATTGATACAAGAAAATAAAGTTTTTGAAAAGAAAAAGAAGAATTTTTAATTTGTTGATATTATTGATTTATAATTTAAAACGAGAAAAAGTATTATTTTCCATTTTTTAAAAAAATACTTTCACTTTCTAAAAACGTAGAGATTAATTTCCCCGCGACAAAACTTGCAAAATCAATCAGTCATGTGACCCGAGTTCTGGAAATTTCTTTATAACAAACTTTAAGTGTTCTGGAAATTTCTTTATAAAAATGTTTAGCTATTTTTTCAGTTTCTATCTACATTTCAAAATTGTGTGTAAGTTATTTAAAAATAACAAACTTTAAGTGAAAGAAAATGCGATCAATAGATGGGAAAAATATAATATATATATCCATATTTTGTCAATAATGGAGCGATCTAAAATGTCCAAGTTTCATTTTGCAAGGATGAAAATATTCAACGACCTGCTGAAAGATGAACTCACTCTCCAGGAAAATTGGTAAATTACTTTCAAATTGTATTTTCTATTCTGATTATTTTATTGATTTTATATATGTGCGATTTAATCCGAGTACTTGCAATAATTTTGATATAAACTAGTAATAGAGTAACATATTAACTGAATTTAAACTAATGACACTATTATAGATTAATAGGAACAATGATTACTTAATATGTATTAGTCTGTTATTAAGGTTTGAATTATTATTATATCTGTTAGTTAGATAACCGAGACTGATTCTTTTTTTAAGACATCTCCCACCATTTTTCGTGCTGTTATTTTTGCATTTAATAAATACCTTTATTTTTTAAATCGCTTTGAGATTTAGTATGTTTTTGTTTAATGTCGTAGGCTTTTATTATATTTTTTTTCTCTGATTTATTTCATAGGATTTTAAAAAAAGCATTCATAATTTGCACTTTACTTATTTTTCATTGAACCCTTTGTGCAGGAGGGGGGTTTATAAACATTATTCACCTCAGATGTTATAAACAACTTTTGTTTTAAATTTCAATTTTCTTTTCTGATTATTTTATTTCTGTTTTGTTGATTTTATATATGTGCGATTTTTTATTTGCAATAATTTTTGATATAAACTAATACCTATTACAGGTTAATACGAGATTTGAATTATTATCTGTTAGTTAGATAACTGAAGAGTGATTCTTTTTTAAGTTGCTTTGACATTTAGTATGTTTTTGTTTAATTTTGAAGGCTTTTATTAAGTTTTTTTTTTCATTATACATTTCAATTTCAGCAATTTTGACCGATTTGTCTCGTGCGGCGGGGAAGGGGGGGTCTACCATTTCTAAAATTAAGCGATTTTTAGCGAATACTAAAAAAAAAATTATCAATTGTAGGCTTCCTGGTGGTTCTGCAGCATCACCTGGAGGCTCATCCAGTATGGGGGAAAAGCACCAGTATTTTTTTTAAATCAAGTACTATATTATAAACATTATCAAATTTAGCAGAAAGAGTTATAAAATGAAAATTAAAAACAATTTATAGATTTTCATAATAAAATAAATTAGTTTCTAATTATGAGTGGAAGAGTTTTGGTATTATTTTTAAGTCTCATCAGAAAAAGAAAAGTAATTCTGCTAATAGTTGAAACAAAAATGGAATAATTTATTTAATGTACATTTGTAAAAATTCTTCTATATATAAAAAGTAATTTATGATTATAAATAGGTATCTGATGTTATCTTGAGATGCAAATGGGGTAAAAGAAAATGTGCTATGGTGTGATCGCTTTCTTCCCTAACATGACTGCATAAAACTTCCATTTTTTCCTACTTTATTATAACACCCAAGAAGATGCCTACTGTCCAAGAAGAAGCATGCACAGGAATATTTAGAGATGGATCAGCTATGAATCGATATGTTTTATTTTCAATGATGGCAGGAGACATCACTGCATGATCAATCCTTTGCCAAAGAAAGTGATATGGTGAGCTAAACTGCTTTTTGGAGATTTCCACACCTAAACATCTTGAACTATTATTAAGATGATTCAATGGACTTTGTTTTAACTATTAATTTTTATCAAGAGATTAATATTGCAAATTTTCTTTGATTTTTTTATCTGATGTTTTATTTTCATATTCAGATGGTGAACGTCACAGTTTATGCTGTAAAAGATTTCATTTTTAGAGTTAGTAGAGAAGAAGAAAGGGGATGGTTAACTTAGTTATTTTCTTTTTTTCTAATTGTAAACAAAATCTAGGTTAGCTCATCGAATTTCTAGTGCTTAACATCAGGTTGTACATTCGCGTAACAGAATCTAGAATCCAGAAAAAGAGATCAAAGCTGACCAGACCAGGATTGTGATGTCCCGAATCCGACTACACTTCTACTCATTTGCCCGTACTCCATGACTCAAGACCCTATGAATGACCACACTTGAAGTTACACATAGTATATCCATTTTTCGTGGCCAGCATAGGATAGGGAGAAACATGAAACTCGAGACTAAATATATATATTAACTAATTTAATTTCTACCAGCACGAAAATTAAATATAAACTTTCATGAATGGTAATTAATGCATATATAGTTATATCACATGTATAATTAACTAAGACTGAATTGGATTGAAATAGCAATGAGAAATAACACAAAACCAGAATAAATTTTATATATTTATTAATCAAACAGAACATACTTTAATATGGAAAAAGCACGCAGGCTTTATAAGGTGAGGATTTGACATTTTCTCCTCATCAAATCTTTAATTATTAATATGAAGATACATTTAAAGAATCACTAAGTTGTGCCTAAATAAGATTCTTTAATTACTATTGAAAGTGGTAGCTACTAGTATCCTTTTAAATATCTTTAATTAAACATTTAAATAAATATTTTAAGCAAAATAGTTATTGCAACATTATTACTTTAATAAAGTATAAGTGTATAATTCAGCTCAGAGTAGAGATTGAATGCAGAAACCAAAGATATAAATTGCAGTTTAATACTGAATAATTAATTAAATTATGGGACTCAGAACTGGCTATAACGAGATTACTGACATGCTACAGGACTGGAAAATTACAATAACAGAGCGCCCTGCAGATAGATTAGAGTCAAAGATTTTTGTGACAAACACCAGTATACCCTGGAACCAAGCATCCTGCTGCTAAAAAGGTCAGGGTGGCTAACATGATTGCAGAGAATTATTACATCCAGTCTTACTAGAGTGAGCCCCGAAAGAAGGTAAGATGGGGTGGGCTTTCCCAAGGTCCCATCTTAAGAAGAAGATGCAGCAGAATGTTAAACTTTGAACTTGAATTTAAGATATCTAATCCGCCAAGCGAAAGTATGACATTAATTATTACAAAAATATGGGGCAATAGCCTGGTCAGTATTACTATCATGAGCCAATTCTAACAATGATATATAAAATCAAGTGATATTAGAAAGATAAAGAAAATATAAACTCTGGTTTATAAGTTTCAATCTATATATATAATTTATTACAAAGGAGGGAAAGCATATTTATTGAATGGCCAAATAATTTCTAAATATACTTTCGTATTATTACTAAGACCAGTACATTGCGCTATTTAAAAATATCAATAAGATGAAAATTCAATAGCAGGCCATAATATATTTAAAATTAAATAAAATTATAAAAATTCGAACCAGCGAGCATCAATAATGTTATTAAGAAAATAGCTATAGGGAAGATATTTGCAATTATATCTTCGCATATTTATTATGTTTGAATGCTTGCTGCTTCGAAGCATTGGCATATAAATAATAACAGTGAAGAAATATTATAGGCACAGCCACAGTGATTGACTAAGAAATTAGCGTAGGTTACATTTAGTTTAATTAAGATATAGACAAGTTATACAAATGAAATATTTACTTAAATGAGAATTTATAATAAACATTTATAAAAGTTTTTTAAAAAAATTACATTATTTTATAGTTTGCTAGCTTTGAATTTTGAAGTAGAAAATTTTAATTTAGAAATAGTTCGTTAACACAGAGCTCTGAGATTATGGATTGGCATTACCGATTAGTTGCTGGACTGGATAAGGTGTTGACTATCAGGTATTGTAGTCTTCTTGAGCAGACATAGCTGGATGGTTTCTTGGGGCAGCTCCGGTGGTTGAAGCATCGGCTAGCAGTGATCGCACCATTCTTTCATTGGGTTTAGAAGCAGCCGTCGCCTTTCTCCCATCAGATTTGTCAAAGATCGATCTGATGTAGATTCAGCATGGCAATACCTTTCTAAAATTAATGACATCTCTTTACAAGCTTAAAATGTACTCTATTTATACTTTTACTTGAAAAAAAAACCTGTTTTGCCTGGAAACCCATTAACTCTATCTAAAAATCACACTAAAATGTAAGATTTCTCAATTTGATAAAAATTCTTTTATTTAGGTTTCCATGATGCACAAATCCTCTCCCAGGTGTCAAAAAAGTTTTGCTACAGTGAGTTTAATGACTATTTTTGCTATAAATAAATTTGAGCATAGCAATTATCAACTTTCTAACTTTGATTTAATCACGGATGCATTGGATTTAAATGCAAATCTGTTTATGGCTAACTTCTTATTTTTAATTAATTTAACTAAAAACTTTTTGCTCTTTTACAAAACTAAATCATGCCACTCTATATATATTATTATATAAGATGAATCATACACCCACATACGAATTTATATTTACCAAATTTAATAAACTGACATTTCTACTATTTAAAATTATAATATTAAACTTTATAAATGATTTAACATTATAATCGCTGCAACAACTACTAGCCTATGTATGTACAGTGTTTATTCATATGTGCATATATAATGCTGCGCACACAGCCGTGATAAAGGTTTATACGTTTATTTATTAAAATATTTATTTTAATAGGGTTTGAACCCAGCACAGATAAACTTGATGGATAAACTGAAAGGTGCAACCAGAAGGGCTTGAACCTGACCATTGCAATATATATATATTGAGGCAATATTTCCATCTATTTTTATACAGATTAAATTACAACACTTGATAGATTACAGAATTCATATTATATGTTATATATTGTTGATTAACCACTGTTATATGTTATTTCAGTGTGAATGACTAATTAACTAGTATAATTTTTTATCTATCATATATATATATGTAAACTGAGATTGGAGGGGGGGGATGACTTAAATCAAATAGATCATTTTCTGTGGGGATAAATCTCAATATTATTATAAAGCAGACTATAGATGTTTAATTTAGTAAGTCAATTATTTGAAATCATTAAAATTTATTTATTTTTTGTATATTTCATGATTTTGTAAATAATGAGTGTCATAAATGGATTTCTACCATAGGGTAAAAGGGTATGGAATTATAAAATTATCAACTGATAGAATGGTAAAAGTTCATATTTGACATATACATATATTATTTTCTTTTATTATTGTTTAAAATACTTTATTTCTAAATTCATTTTATCATTGTTAATAAATGTTAAATAGTTTACATTATTCCAGTCTCTGGTTTATTCAGTTATCATGGCATTCAACTGTCAACTAATAATCATAATACACACACACACACACCTATTCCATTCTTATATAATAGTTTTATGATATATTAAGTATTTAAATTGCTACTTGTAACCTGTATAGAGGTGTGGACATTGCTTCATGTATCTGATCATATCTGTTAAGACAAAGGCAATATTCTCCCTAGATTAAAATATTAGGGCATAACGGAATCAGAACATGGTGAACTAACATATTTATTAAATAGGTATAGAGCTAGTCAATTAAAAGTACATGCAATCATTGGTTAGGCATTTCATCAAGTTTTTATCAGCATCCTGCCCAAAGACCCAAAGTCTGACCCTAGTTAGACGTGACTTTTTCCCTTTCCCAGCCTGGTAGAATTCCATGGACCGTTCACCTGGGGCAGCCAATCAGGATGCATTAAATCATAGTTTCCAGATTGTTACATATGCAATATATCCAAGATATGAACTGTTCCATTCATTAGAGTACATATATATAAAAAACAAAATTTAGAAAATTCACTGGGATCAGAATAATAAACACATCATTTCCTTAACCTAGGTATTATGAGTGATGAATTAATAACATAAAAAAATAATAAACATTTCAAAACTATAATAGTATTTAAAATTCTAATGAAATTTGAATCTCAATTTATGCAATTAAAATTAATTACTACAAAGTTTCATGCTAAAGTTGTTATGAATATATAAAGATTTCATTATTCTTTAGTATCTAGTTTAAAGTAATTTCTTTTTGCAGAACTATATTTTTAATTTAATTTCTATTATTAAGTATAAAACAACTCCTTTATCCTGTTCTTTGTAAATAACTTAACCTCATTTTCTAACTATCACTATGAAAAAATAATAAAATTTTGCATACAATATTGAGTATACATTTTTGTATATGCATTAACACAAACAATTATTCACATTTTGCAATTATAAAATAAAAAATATTAAAATTTTGAACAAAATTTATAAATGATACTTATAACAAAATTTATCCTGTTGTTTATTTTAGTATTTTTCTAATTCATTCCAAAATAAAAGTTTTTTCATTCTCACAACACTTTCTAAACATTTATCATTAAAATAATTAATTATATATACTTTGTTAGTGAAAACATCTTTAGTTAATAAATGATTAATAATAATCAAAAATGTGTTTACCTAAAGTAGTTTTATGAATTTTTAAATTTTTTTAAAAAAATTTGATTATCTCCCTCACTTCCACAAGAATAAATCTTAAATAATTTAAATTACATTATATTAAACTACAATTCTTTAAATTTATCTTCAAAACTTTTATTTATAGTGATTATCTTTAAACTATTACTAAATAATGGCCTTATAAAATAAATAGAATTAAAATATATTTCTAAATTAATGAATAATAATTTATGTATGCTATGATCAATATAATAACAAAATTATTAAGTACATTCATACTTATCACTATTTAATAAAATCATTCACTAAAAGACAGAGAAGAGTAGGAATTTGTTGTTCAGTGATGGAGCATTTCATTACAATTGATCAAACTGATTTTTTTTCATCTGTGAGAATCTTCAACTCCTGAGTCTACCACTCTTGGTGTTACAGTAAATCATAGAAAACATTTATTTATTCATTTTTCATTAGTGATATATAAAGTTTATTTATGAATTATACCATATATAGTCACAATTGATTCAGTTATATTTATTTCACTGGATAACATTTTCAAACAATATATTATTCAAAAATATTATAACTCAATTTACTAGTATGATATTTACAATATTTAACTCATTTTTGCTAATATCATTTTGAATAAATATATTAAAGATTATGAATTAATTATTTTATTGGGTCATAACTTATTAAATTTTTAAACCCAGGTATAAACTAAATTCATTTAAAGTTTAAGATATCAATTATTAAATTCGAGCAGGAATATCATTCATTTAAGTTCATCCTCCTCTCTTATTCATACTTGCTATATTTAATATACAATAAAATTTATGAACTCCATACAGTTTTAAGCATATGGATTTAAAAGAGCAAATTATTCCCAGGGTACACTTCTGACAAAATCAAATCCTTGTCCTCATATGTATCTTTATCACTACAATTTAGTATTTGTCCATAATAAATTATTACATTATTTGAATATAATCGTTTTTGATTATACCATTTTGGATAAACATGTTAAAGATTATTATCAATCATTATATTAAGCTATAAATTATTATTTAATTTCTTTAGCTGTTATAAACTTTAAAATTCAATTAAAGATTGATGTATTGAGACAGAAATTAAATAAATAATATTTATCAGATATCAGTATAAAAAGGAGTGTGTTCAAGTAACATCACAGATGTCAAGTGAATTATAGTAGTTTGCTAGAGATAAATATTAAACTATGATAATAAAATTTCAATGGGCAAAAATCTCAGCCAACATATAAAGACTAGTTCTTCCAAAAATACACTTTGAAAAACATTTGTCCTTTTCTTATGTCTTTATCAAATGTTTAAGAATATATAGAGGTTGTAAGATTTACTGCATATAGAATATACTATATATGAATAGAAAATAAAAAGGAATTTAATAAATGATATATTAATCTTTAAGTGAGTTTAATGTTTATATCTAGTTTAAAAATATTAAAAAATAATTTATAATCTAATAAAACATAGTAATCATCTTTTAATATATCTACCCAAAATGATGTTATCAAAAAAATGAATGCATTCAAGAAAACTCACAATTGCAAACTGAAATACTATAATTCAATCCATTGTAAAAAGTAGCGAGAAACTTACTTAATTTCTGGACATCCTGCGATTTTACTTAAAAATTAAATATATAATCCTTTATTATAAAATACTTTATATATATATCATTTTAGAGTTTTTAGCATTTAGATATTTTTTTGCAATTATTCCAAATGTCATCTAATTAATTTTTGAAAATAAAATCACATATATTAAAGATCATTTACAGTATAATTTCGTTTATTTGGAAAACATTTTTAAAAAATCAACTTTTACAATCAAAAAAAAAAATTCATACACTTTTTCAAAAATGGAAATTTTACAACCAAGATTTATTTTTAACCATTCTAACTACTGTATGAAAAATTTTGCCTCTGCATAAAGATTTGTTTTTATTTCAAATTTAAATGATCACTAAAACACGTTTTAATCTAAATTTATATATTGTAACCATATGGTTTGGCTCAATTACACTAAGCTTTATTCAAGTGATCTAACATGTAAAATTTTAAATTTTAATTAATAATAATTATAATATTGAAAATCAATGTATAAAATCAGTAATAGGTTGAAATGTTTGTTGGATTATAATTTTCCAATTAAATAAAAGATCACCAATAAATATCCTGAGAGGAGGAGGAGGAGTAAACAATTACAAAGAAAACAATTTATAATTCTTCAGAATTTTGTAAACAATCTTCAAATATATTGTATTGCAATTTAAATTGATATGAAACAGTCTATGTAGTTATTAGAGGGAGAAATATTAATGTATTCATTGTTCAGTTATTGGTCCATTTGGTACCATAATGCAATGTAATACAAGGTATAAATAATATAACAAAGTTTGTAGGGGGGGGGCTATTAAGAAAGAAAATCAGAATAAACAGGAGTTCAAGATCTACACCTATAAAATAAAGTAAAAAAGAAAAAGATGAAAAGTAACAACCTTGTGGATTGAATTGAATAAGATTGCAGGATAATGTGTATTTAAAAATATGGAGTTACAAAAACTTTAAACCTTGTATTCTTTCATCACTATTTTCCATTGATTTTATAATTCCAGAGATGCATAACGGAGAAGGGGAAATGACAGCCATATGGATAATTATTTGCCCCAACAAATACTACTTCAAACTAGGAACAAATCCAGAAAGTGTAAGCAATTACTTTTATGTTATTTATATTAGCCAGTTTTCCTATTTTAAAATGACGCGCAAATTATTTAGATTGAAAAGAAAAAGAAGAAAATGTTTTGGTTTTCGCAATCTTTGTAATAAAGAAGAAAAATGTTTGCTTATAAATTATAATCTTCATAAAATATAATTAAAAATAATTTTGAAGAAAAGTGTAAAAATATAAAGTAAACAAACTAAAAAGTCATTTTTAAGTTGTATAAAGTTTAATCAATTTTTAAAAAAAAATAAATACGTGAACTTATTTCTTATTCTTATTAAAGAAGAAAAATTGTCTGCGAGTTTTGTTTCAGCGCGATTTTGCTTAGTTATTGAAAATAAAAAAATTAGTGCTAAAATGTCCAAGGATATCTTATTTATAATTGCTAATGATTGAATAAATTCTTCCTAATATTATTAAACACATATTAATTTTCTGATAGAAATGAAATAAATAAATACTTACTTCTTAATCTAATTAGTGTAACATGCAAATTAATATTTTAAAATGTTTTAAAATTTCCAAGATCATTTAAAATTATTAGATATCACCATGGATGGAAAAACAAAATAAATAAATAAATGATTTTAAAAAGTTGATATTGTTAATTGTAATAAATCTATAAATAAATTTTTAAAAAAATTATCTACAGAAAGTATAGATAAACATTATATTTTTAATTGTGCTACACGATTTTTAGAAGTGTTTGAATTTTATTTCATTATGCTGGCATCGAATATAATAATCATAAAATATATATGTGCATTACTTATGAATGTTTTCTCATATCAGTTTCCTTATCATTCAGCTCCTAATGATGGAACAAACTTTGAATTAAGGAGGATAAAATATAATGGGAGAAAATGTTCATGTTTTTTATTGCTTAGGATTATTCTTGTAATAAACGGTTTGTAATGTGTTATTCAGAGAATTTATTTTATTGAGGTATGAAAATATATTTAGTTAAGGACAAATAGATGTATAAAGATACATACATTTATTATATTATATATATATTCTGTGTGTTATTTTCCCAGTTGCGGGAGAAAATAATCTTAAATATCATTTATCTAGAGAGATATATATATTCATCTCTCGCACTTTTAAAACAGATTTTAATATTTTACTGAAGGGTATACAAACAGACAAAATTTGTCAAAGATATAGTGTACTGACACAAATGTTTTATTATATAAAATATTGGATATAAGCATTTTGCATTTATTAAATTTTGCCTATGAATTAGCATGTCCACTTTAAATATAAAATGTAGGCTAATCTCCATTGTCTATATGTGTATTGCTTGTTATAATAAAAGTATTATTATTTTTAAAAATAGTTAATAGTCATTTGACTTACATGTTGGTTTATTTAATACACTAATAGTTTCTACATTGTGAAATGGAATATTTATGTTTCCACTTTTATTGTTAGAATTATTTTATCTTGCTATTGTATTGATAAGAATGTGTAACAGCTTTCAGCTGATAATATGTGCCACATATAATGGCATCAAATATAGTATCATTGATATTGTGCATAGGCAGATGGAGAATTCACCCATTGCTGATTCCATGAGGATGATATTGTCAAAACTGATCAATAGTTAGTGCTTAGTTAGCATAATTAATCCCAAGAGAGGATTGTATCCATGGTCCATATTCTATTTCCTGTGATGAGACAGTGTCCACATCTTGGCACCTATGAAAAGGTATTAGAATTGCCATATTATTGTACAACTATCATGTTGTTTTGTAGAGCCTCCCTTTATTGTTTGATCCCACATGAGGTTATGTAGTTAGTTTTCCACCATGTATGGAAGTTTTAATATTTTAGAATTAAAGAGCAACAATGAGATAAAGTTAGATTCAGGGATACTGGTTTATTTATAGTGTTTGCCTAATTGGAATAATGTCTTTATGATGTAGTAGGATCTTCATCAGTTTATAAGCAAATCAACCAAAACTTATTAGTGATTGTAAAACTTCTATATAAAAGAACAAGAGATACACATGGACAATGTTGATTTATTTTCATCAAGCAGTGATTCGCCGATGGATCAGTAAGATAGATTAACTATTAAATTGATTATGTTGTGGACATAGGCAGTGTTTTGGTGTCATGTATGCATTTGACTTCTGATGTCTATCCCCACAGTAATACAATAAATCTTTTCATATTAAATAACAATAATTGTTAATTGTGCTGAATATGATAATTGTTCTTATCATATTCTAATAAATAAAATAGCTATAGTATAATACACTAATTTATAACTTTGAATTTTAGATTTAAAATTTGCACATATCCCAAAGACTTAATTACACTTTTGTTTTATAATTTGAGTGCTAATTTAGTTTAAATGAAGTTTAACCTTCCATTCTATAAGATAAAATAATAAAAACATAGCCAATAATGAGTGATAATATGAATATTACTCTACTATATTATCTTATATACTAGGTGTGTAGTCAACGGGATACAAATTATTTTCCATACCTGATTTTATATAATATCTGTCTTATTTCATACAATGTGTCTGAAATAAATTTGCAAATAGTGTAAATAAATCTTGTTGCGAAAATTTTATTTAATTGTCTGTAGACTTATTGCTAATCGCCACACACATTATTATTGTTATTGCTATCAACATACTATCTGATTATATTGAAATCATCATCAATCAATATAGTATAATTAACTATAAGTTGGTATATCATAATAATTTTGTTAAACCCTATAATTTACGAGTACATCTAAGGCATCATCGCTTAATAATAACAATATTATTAACCTAGAGTACATATTATTTTAAGTGATATACTAAAAGATAAACACTTAATGTTGATTTAATCAGTTTATTTCACCCAGCAGATCGATCATTCACCAATCTTGATCACATTGTTCATAATTATTTGAAAAAAGGAAGTTGGTAAGTTATTGTGTTTAGTTAGTAAAAAGTTATTCATATTTCTTGAAGCTTAAAGTTTATAATAATTATGGAGTTAATTTGATTTTATATTAAAAGCTATTTTGTGCATTATATTTGGGTAGTGGCAAAATCCCTCTCACTGACTCAAGTATATCTTGTATAACAATCTATAAGTTGTTTGAACCCTGGGAAGAATAAGTTATTAATCTGCAATTTAGAATTTGAATTTATGGTAAATTTTATATCTAGTTATTTATTGTAGTTGGATTTGAGTTATGTTATACTCAGTGTTTTATGAAAGTCAACCAAACTTTAGGGTGTCAATTGCTTCTTGTGTCTTAAAATGTAAGCTTGTTTTGACTTTATGGTGAATATTCTGGTTTTGCTAAGCTTGGAATCCCATTTTATTTAGTTTATCTTATCATTTAATTCAATATCAGTTTATAGTTCTGGATATCATCTTTCATCATCATCATTATTCTCATCTGTCATCTCAATCTTTCTTTATTTCTTCATTCTTATTTCATCATAATTCATCATCATAATTAATTCATCATTCATTAACTCTTATTCTATCATCATCTTAATCATTCATTATTCTTATACATCTTCATTCTTTTCTCTTCATTCTCAGACTCATTTCATTTTATTATTTAATTATTACTCATTTTCATCATCCATTTAGTCATCTACATTCTAATTTAATTATTACTTAATTTATAATTTTAATTTCATATTCATTCCATAGATCTAATTAATATTTATTTATTGGTTTGATGAATATTAAATTTAGTTCATAACATTTTGTTTGTGGATTTTAAAGCAAGTTTGACCAGAAGTTATTCTCTTCATTAATCACCTTGTAATCTTCTTGAGATTTATAGTTTCATGCTAGTTTAGTTCAATAAATAAACCATCTCTTTAGTTTAACATTTCTTTTAGGCATATATTCTTGATGATTCGGGTAGTGTAGATTACAAAGGTGAATTCAGCACCTAAAATGTAAAGCTTGATTAGTTACAATTGCTAGACATTCTAAAGAGAGGGTTACAAAAGCGGATTTGGTGCCATGAAACATGCGGCCAGGTTCGTATATGATTCCAGCGTAGAAGAGGTTACAATATATGAATATATATTTTATAATGACCTGATTACCTTCTCTTATGCTAGCACATAAATGTTATTAAACAGGCAAAACTCTCCATACAGTAGTGCCATTGTGTGTCAACAAAAATAATCAATGGATGCCAGAAGGCTTGCATAAAATCTAGTGCCTACTCATCCAATATACCCAGACAAGTTTCTGAATTTAAGATATTATTGTTTTCAATTTCATTCTCATAGTTTTGTAGTTAAGTAGAGATAAAAGGTGGCTGCTGGAGGGTTGAATTCGATCCTAAGATCTAGGTGCAGTGCTCTCAGATCCAAGGCTCCTCACTGACAAAGGTCACAAGCCAGAAACTAGTCCAGGGATATTGGAATGAGTAGGCATTAGATGTGGATTTTATGCACAAGCCTTCTGGCATCAGGATGACACTACTGTATGGAGAGTTTTGCCTTTGTTTACAACAATTATGTGCTAGTATAAGAGATGGTGATCATGTGATGTTTAGTGGTTTAACACCAATCCTGCCTAATAAAATAGTGGTGGCTATGGTTGTTTAAGAGCCAAAGACACCAAAATGTATAGGTGCTGAATTGAGTTCAGACCCATATGACTATATAAGCTATTGAGCTTAGATTAAAAATATTATTGTTTTCAATTTCATTCTCATAGTTTTGTAGTAAAGTAGAGTTAAAAAGATGGCTGCTAGAGGGTTGCATTAAATCCTAAGATCTAGGTGCAGTGCTCTCAGATCCAAAGCTCCTCACTGATGATGGCCACAAGCCAGAAACTAGTCTGGGGATATTGGATGAGTAGGCACTAGATGGGGATTTTATGCACAAGCCTTCTGGCATCCATTGATTACTCTGGTTGGCACAGGGTGGCACTACCGTATGGAGAGTTTTGCCTTTGTTTAAGATAAAATACTCTGATAACAGGCAATTTAAATAAAAATGAGAGCAGACCTAGGAAAAAATTTAACTAAATAATAAAACATATAGTTTAAATTACGTAACTGTTGACAAAGATAGGTAATATGATTTGTCCAGGACAACCTGGGGTCAATATATATTCCCAAATAACAATAATTATCTACCAAAGGAATATTCTCACAAGTACATATACTATTAAAATGCAAAATATACTTACAGCAAATTTTAATCTTAAGAGAGAAAAAAGTACGCTTGTAAGCAAAAAGAATACCTTTTGTTTATATTGACGAACAATGAATTATATGCCAACCATTTACCAACTGAGTCCAAATCCTCATTCACTAATTTTTCAACATTATAAAAAACAGCATTACAAGATAAAGCAATATCATCAGCAAAAACAAAAATCTTAGAATGTAATTTCAATAAAAATAAATCATTAATATAAATTAAAAACAATAGAGGACCAAGTACTGAACCTTGCAGAACTCCAGAATTAATCAAGACCAATGCCAGGTCAAAAACAAGCCTAAAAATAAATTTATTTTAATTAATAAAAAACATTAATACAAAAAAAAATCTTGGCACCTCAACACTAATCACAAATATGAATTTTAATCCTTCCCAAAGATTCAGAAAATCTACAATCAATGATATTGAAAATTTACACTTACAAAATCAAAATAGTGAAGAAAGACAAACCCCTCCTTCTGTAATATAAATTGCTGATATTCTAGATAGCATTTCTGAAAAATTCCATAACACTATTCCTAATGGACTGTTTAACACATTCTGCTGCTTTCCACAGATCACTCAATAGTTTTATTAGCTACAGATATTCACTGTTCTTTGTATAAATTCCTAAGAGCATTACAATATATAAAGAACTCACCTTGCACAATCTATGGGAGTGTTCTAAGCTTAGCTGATTATCCCAATCAAAAATATCTGATTATAGAATTCCATGATCAAAACCATAGAAATAGATTTAAATGAAAATCAAAACACTGTGCCATTTTGCTCTAATTGTTGTAGATGAAAATAAACAGATACATAACTGGCATATTAAAAGATACATACATATGCTACTCCACACAGAATATTCAAAAACTAACAGCCTTTTGGGAAGGTTGACTCATTGCAACCAGTTTACCTAAAGCCTAAAGGACACTTCAATTCCAATATACAGCAATAGCTATAAGTTTTAAGTCAAGCTAAACAAAATCACTGATCCAACAATTATATTTACTTAGATTACAGAAGAAGAGGCAACACTTTGCCTATATATAAGAGAATTAAAGCCACAATGTTTCCTTGTCACCAGAATGTTCATCTAGCAATCAACTACATAACCTCTTGACACTTACAGTGTAATCAAGTAAGTAACCAATACACATAGAAGCATTTACAATCAAAACAAGACAATATTGACAAAATACCTAATACACAAACAAATTCTCCCTGAAATGAAAATGCTTCACCAATTGATCTTTCCATCAATCAGACAAATCAAACAACCAGCAAACCCAACATCATCAACAAAACTGCTCAGGGTGATGACAATCAAACTCTCACCTCATCAGCCAAATCATGTAAACAGTTAGATTCAACTAATATAGCTAAGGTACTACATTCAATACTTTACAATGACAATACTAACCAACAAGACCAGCATTGATGTCATGGATACACTACCATTACCACTAGTTGAAAGCTGTGACAGATTACATGAACAAAAAAAACTTTTGACACTGAAATTAACCCGACATGCTCTAAAAACAATATTTGTAACCTAGAATCCTGGGTAGAATCCTGTAGCCCCCTTTAACAGATACTCAACAAAAACAGCAAACTATAATTGAGTCCAAAAATATTCATCATTCACTTACTAAAACATCAATCTTAAGCAATGAACCAAAAACAAACTTTGAAGAAAAATATATTTACATTAGTATACCAAAATATATCAAACCTTCCCTGCTTAAAAAAATAATGCAAACAAAACAATTCTTAAATATTTTGATACCCTAGATGCCAGTCCTGAAAACATCAATTTTTATAGATAGCCATTTATGTTCATTCAATCCCTTTTCTAGACCATATAAATAAAACAACAAATGGAAATCCCAATCCTGTCAATATAAAACAGCTGATTCTCAAAATATAATCTATTTTTTCTGTTCATTTACTTTCAACATGAAAATAAAGATAGGAGCTTTCAATGTTCGAGGTCCAAACTCAATTCAAAATATCCTCCAGTTAAGTAAATGGATTCAATTTATGCAACTATATATCCTGGGCCAGCTGAAAACAAAAATATATAGTGATTCTCAGATTGACCCTGTAACATATCTGAGAACCCAAGGCTTTTGCACCTGTTTCCAAAATTCATCTTAACCATCAGTTGGCACTGGTCTGGCCATCACAAGAATCTGTCATTTTCATCATTTAAAATCATATACATCAAGTCAAACCTATTTATAGTCACTTTTCACCACTGTACTATTGCACTCAACATAATTTTTGTTTACATACCTCCTGGAACAGTTGTCATCTCAAGATTACTGCTTACCATCAACTCATTACTATCATCAATCCTTTACCTAGTTGTTTTACTGGGCAACTTTAGCATGAGTTATCACACTTTTGTTCTGAAGTGGCTACATCAACTTGCAATAATCCTAATATGTGTTGAAGATTTCTTACCACCGAACTCCATCTCATTCTACAATTATCATCACACCTCACTTATTGACCTATGCTCTTATTCACCCATGCTTCATCACTTAATTGAGTGAATCCCTCACCCTTTTCTGATCACTCTAGTCAAATGCTCGAAGTCAATCTAAGTGCAATGCAAACATCAATAATTCAACTTCAAAAACCAATGAGAATAATTAATTCTTCCTGCACACAAATCTGAATTTTTTACTTTGAAACATACATCATGCTATTTAAACTTAGCACTATGCAACTTGATCCTGTTTAATAATACATTTTCTTTATTAACATTCTGTCATTCAATATTAATCATATTACCCACCCCACTACTCTCAAGACTCCTAACTTTGATGAATTACATAAAAGTATCACCATATGTAAATCTCTGCACTTACACAGACATGAAACAACTTATACATGTATAGAATAACTCTTGAAACAACCCAAAAAAGCACATGGCCACAAAAAAGAAAAAAAACCTGTCTTATAAAACAACACACCTGGATATGAAGGTACATTACATGGGTTCTGGGATATCTTTCCATTGTCAAAACTTCCCAAACATTTGAAACTTGAAGATGTCAGAAAATCTGAACATAATATGTTGGAACCAATATACAAATATTTCAAACAAAAGCTGCAGTCATTGTGTGTCTTCACACCAACTGAAGATCTCTTTGGTCAATCAGAATTAAATAAATAATTCTGGGCTACTGATTTCATGCTGAAACTAACCAAAATACCAAACTCTTGCCATCCAGGGCCACATGGAATTCCTAAATTTGTATCCTTACAGTCAGTTTTCCATGACATATCTGTGTGATATAGCAAATTATCTATCACAAAGATTGTTTAACATAAAAGTTCTCTACCCCATCTTCTTAGTTCCTTTTAAAAAAAACAAGCTTCAATATCCAAAAATCAAATCTATCTAAACTGTGACCTCTTGTTATTAAAATCCTGAAAAAGGTTCTAAAAGATCAAATCAAATCATATCTGCTCCTCTATTATCACCTATGAAACATGCAAAAAAATGCTTCTCAAAATAGGCCAAACTGCCCTCATTTAAAAAACCATCTCAAATTCAGTTTGAGAACAAAAAGCATGTACCAATGGTTGTTCAAATTGATGTTGAGGGCTACTGACTCAGTTCCTATTGGAAATTTTAATTCAGATACTTGCAGGTACCAAAATATCTTGTTCCCTCTTATACTTACTAACCAACATACTCCTTAATTGAGAATCCATATTACCATTAATTGTAGATCATCATCACCACTCATCCCTAACCAATCCACACCTCAAGGATCTCCAGTCAGTTCTTTATTATTCATCTTCAACATTAACCCTCTGATAGATAAAATGCAATAAAAATTACAAGAAATTTAAATTCCACATACTGGAATATATATACCATGTATTGTATACAAGGATAACCTTACTGTTTTTATTACCTCCAAAAAGCAACTACCTACTCTGGAAAAAATACTTAATGACTATACCTTCAAATATGAACTCATGATCAATATTGATAAAACATGACGTTGGTTTATCCACACTAGCAAGATAGGTACACAAATTTATGGTAAACCAACTAATTTCTTCAGATTTCCTTTCTACCTATGGACCTTTGGAATGAGATAAAAGACCAAAAAACTGACAGATGCTGCAGGGTGCATAACCAACTCTCACCCCAAAACCTACCTCTCTCACTATATGCAAAAATATGCCTTTTCAGGCAGCTTGTAACTAGAAGATAACCTACTACTCACCAATCATAAACATCACTAAATCTTTCACTTCATCCATTTTACTCTGCAGCAAGTTATTATGGTGCAGAAAAGTAGTTTCTATCTCTGTAAAATGATGTAGTCTCCCACTATCCAGAAATGAATTATTATTAGGTCTTCATTACATTTAATGTTTTCATATACCTGGCTGGACTAATAAGAAATTTTGGCAGTTCTCAAATACATCCTTCAAATAACACCCACAGACCAACCACTACCTTCACAGATATATATCTTTGCTCATAAACCAGCTCCAAAGCATTTAAGATGGTGTCTGTTTTGGTTGTTGATATACATACTTACTGGAGCATTTATAATATGATGTACCTACATCTAATCACTGATCCAGTCACCAATGCTAAATATGAACAGTCAGTTGATGCAGTGATTCAAAAAATGGTCATTAAAAAACTATTTTTTTGGACATTCTCTTAAGGATAAATCTTCATGCCCTAACTACCTTTTATTTACTAAAACATCACAGACTATATACCAATATTGATGGATTTAATCCTTGTGCCACAGTGAAGAAGAAATACAACAGCACCTAATTCACATCTGCACAGCTCTGACAAATACCCAAGAGATTATGATTACAACATATAGACAAAATAACATCACACTTGATAACCTAATAGAAAACCTAAGCAAAGCCTTAATTCCAGCAGCCTGTGCAGCAATGCTTTGTTCATATATTTGGTGATGCACCAGTTGTACTTTTTGCCTTAGAAACAAGACCAGAAGGCACCCAGCCATTTCCTCTAATAAGCATGAACAACAGAAGACCAGAGATGGCAAAATTTCACAACAAGATATTTTTGCTGCTACATAGTCACTATTAAAAATCTGAGCCAGACTGTAATCAAAAAACAACAAAATGACTTTTGCTGTAACCAGAAAAACTTTTTTGTCACATACCTCATGCTCAGCAATTTATTAAACACTTCATCTGTATATTGATTAGTCAAAAAGATATATTTAATTCAATCAAAAAAAGTATTTTGTAAACTGATGAACTATCAGACAATGAAAATAGAACCATAAACAAATATAGTATCCAATATCTATTTTTTGTTTGGAAGTTATCTAGTTTCCAAACATGTATTTCTAACAACAGAATTCATTATGACCAATAAAGTTTGATTTAAAACATGATGATGATGATGATAATGATAGTAATACAACACAGTCAAATTCTAACAGAAACAACTAATAAAAACATGGCTTAAAATAAAAAATAAGAATGTACACCATCTTCAATTTATTCAGCATTACCATGAAAAATGTGTATTGATCCACCAAAAACCGGAATAAGGTAAAGTACCCAGAGTCTGACCATATACAAGATATATAAATCATGTACATTGTGGATTCTGCCCTATTTACCTATATCCCCAGTTCAAAAATCTAATCAATAACATTTCTCAACAATATCATCGCACTCCTTCACTTTCACCATCCCAGAGCTGAGCCTTCGAGCACGAGATTCATAACAATTCTATTTAATGAGCTTTGGGTGATTGCACTTATAAATATAACTTAAAATAAAATATTAATTAAAATAAAAAGTAAATGAAATGATTCGAACACACTGGAAATTTACTTTTATACATATATTTTAACTCATTAAGGATTTTAAATTTACAAAATTCTTTACATTAGTTTTATATTTATACAAGTAGACTTCTATAAAACCGCATCAGGTAAGACATGTTTAGAGAGAGCGGTTATCTTTAATTTTTTATATTTTGCACAAAATTATTTATTACATTACTTAAACAATAAGAAAAAAATTACTTGACCACGGACATTAATATATGTATCGTTCACATTTATCACAAAGAAATGGGATTATTTTGATCAATCAGTGTATTAAAAATTGATAAACTGATTGTATAAAAAAATAAACATTTTTCTTTCTTATTTAAATATTCTAAGACATTTTATGATAAACTGATACCAGAAAAAACAAAACAATTATAACAAACTAATTTGATGTCTTACTCAAAATGATGAAAATAAAAGAAAATTATTTCATTTCACTTTTCTTGGCGAGTAACAATTAATCTTCACTAAAATAGCATTTTATTTATTTTATGAGAGAATTTCGCTGGAACAGTGCTAAGTTAGTGAAAAAAACTTTACAGTAATTAGAACTGTATGCTATTAATTCTTATTTAGCTTTTTCCGCTAATCCATGTCAACAGCTTTCAGTCACTTGAAATTGGCCACTTTTTGAGCTATGGTACTGTTTTACACTTCTTTTAAAGCATACAAAGTCCCATAAAATGCTGCCCTCTTGAATTATTTTACAAGTAAAAAATCAATATATGTGATGTTGATGGAGTTTGCTATTAAATGAAAGGAGACCCTTTGATTCCTCTTGGAGGCCTTAAAGGAACCGAGCAGGGCAAATTCCTAATGTCCATTCCATACGTTCTTGTCGTTGCAGCTGTTATTACTATGTGATTATTCATATAGTATACGAACATGGATGGGCTGCTCACCAACACGCATTAGCCAGCGTGATGAGTTTATTGGCTTTTTACCTCTGAGTTTAAGATCAAGAAACACCATGGTCTTTCTTCTCAGTGCCTGATAAGGCAGAATGAATGAATGTTTGTGTAAATGATAAATATTTTTCCAATACGTATATACAATTATGACAGACAAAAATAAAGCATGGCCCTTATTCCCAGGAGGCTGTAAAGTCATCAACCAAGGCAGTGGTTGGTGGCCGAAGGCGGAGGGTGCTAAGAATCCCCTGATTGCGAACCCAGGCTGCCATTTGATGACGACTTTTTATTTAGGTACTTACAACTGCAGATCACTTTCAAGTGAAGGAAGATTGCAAGAATTAGAAGAACTGTCTTATATTAAATGGGACCTTATTGGACTTTGTGAAGTTAGAAGAAAAGAAGAAGAAACAATTGATTTAAAAAGTGGACATATTCTCTATTATAAAGGCACACATATTGGAAATACAAGTGGAGTAGGATTCATTATAAATAAAAAGTGGAAGAACAATATTGTGGAGATTGATGGTGTATCGGACAGAGTGGCAAGATTAGTTATACAATTTAATAGCAGATACCAAATGCAGATAATTCAGGTTTATGCCCCAACAAGTTCTCATAGTGATGAAGTAGTAGAAGATTTTTATATGGATGTACAAAAGGCTTTTGATCAGAGTAAACAACATTTTAAAATTGTTATGGGAGACTTTAATGCTAGAATTGGTAGACAAATGAAAGATGAAATTGCTGTAGGTAATTTTGGTTATGGTAATAGAAATGAGAGAGGACATAGACTTGTGGAGTTTGCAGAAAAAGAAAAACTTTATATTATGAATTCATTTTTTGAGAAAAATGTTAAAAGGAAATGGACATGGAAGCATCCAAATGAAGGTACAGCAGAATTGGATTATATGTTGACTAACAGAAAATACATATTTCAAGATTGTAATGTTCTTAATAAATTTAACACAGGAAGTGATCATCGATTAGTAAGGTGTAAGTTACGTGTTAATGTAAAACTAGAGAGACAAAAATTATTAAAAAAAACAATATTTATAGTTGATATTCCTAATCTTCAGAAACATTCTAATGAATTTAAATTAGAACTTACAAATAGGTTTCAAGTGTTAGGAGATTTTGAACATGATTCAGATTTGAATGAAATTAATATGAAAATAACTGATACACTTTTAAAAACTGCAACAAACATAGCTGGTAGAAAAAAGCAGCAATTGACTAATAAAATTTCTACTGAGACTAGAGAATTTATGAAGAAAAGAAGGAATATGAAGATATACAAAAATGATGTATTAAAAAGAATTGAATATCTTGAATTTTGTAAAATGGTACGGAAAAGAGTTGAAAATGATATAAGAAAGTATAACTGTGAAATAGCAAGGAAAGCTGTAGAAGAAAATAAAATTCTCAAAAATGTTAAACAACATTTTGGTATTGGTAGGAAATTTATATCTGCAATAAGAAAAAAAGATGGAATTATTACTAAAAAGAGAGATGACATCATGAAATTGGTAGAAGATTTTTATCAAGAATTATATAGTAATAAAGAACAAGTACCTCCTATATCTATTACATCTTCCAAATTGCCCAGAATTTTAAATGAAGAAGTGAGACATGAAATTAAGTGTGTGAAGAAAGGAAAGGCTCTAGGAAATGATGGAATTATAATTGATATATTAAAAGAAGCAGGTGAAGAAATAGAAACAATTTTAGCAAAGTTATATACCAAATGTCTAAATGATAAAGGTGTACCGGAAGATTGGAAGAATGCAGTAATAATATTAATATTTAAAAAAGGTGATAAAGAAGATATTAGAAATTACAGACCTATCAGCCTTTTATCAGTTTTATATAAAATTTTTACCAAGATAATTACAACTCGTCTACAGAGAACTTTGGATTTCCACCAACCAAGAGAACAAGCTGGATTTAAAAGTGGTTTCAGTACAATAGATCATATCCAGGTATTGAGAGAAGTCATAGAAAGGGCAAACGAATATGAGTTGTCATTATGTTTTGGATTTGTAGATTATGAAAAGGCATTCGATTCTATACACATTTCTTCAGTGATTAAAGCATTGGATCATCAAGGTATAGATCCAGGATATTGTCATATTTTAAAGAATATTTATAAAAATGCAACAGCAACAATTAGATTACATAATGATACTGAAAAAATCAACATTGAGAAAGGTGTAAGACAACGTGACTCCATATCTCCAAAACTCTTTACAGCAGTGCTGCAAGAAGTATTTTGTGGATTAAAATGGGAAACTAAAGGAGTGAAAGTAAATGGAGAGTATTTAAGTCATTTAGATTTTGCAGATGATGTAGTTGTTTTTGCAAATAATGCTTCAGAGCTGCAGGAAATGTTGCAGGAGTTAGCAGATGAAAGTAGAAATGTAGGACTAAAGATAAATGTTAAAAAGACTAAAGTAATGTTTAATCGATTTGCTCAAAATATGAAAATAAAGATTGATTATGAAGAATTAGAAGAAGTTAACAGTTACAAATACCTTGGTCAGATTATTAATACAGATGGAAACATAATGGAGGAAATTAATCATAGAATTAAACTTGGTTGGAGTGCTTTTGGTAGAAATAACTTGATACTAAAAGGAAATATGCCTATGTGTTTGAAAAGGATGTTTTTTAACAAATGTGTTTTACCAGTTCTTACTTATGGATCTGAGACTTGGACACTTAATAGAAGAGCAATACAGAGACTTCAGACAACTCAAAGGAGTATGGGGAGATGTATGTTGGGAGTAACAAGAAGAGATCGAAAATGCAATGTATGGGTAAGACAACAAACAGGTGTTACTGGCCTTATTGAAAAAATTAAAAGATTGAAATGGAGTTGGGCTGGACATATTGATAGAAGAGATGATAATAGATGGACAATTGAAATTTTAAACTGGATTCCAAGAGATTGTAAAAGACCCAGAAAGAGACCACATGTGAGATGGATGGATGAAATAAGAAAATGTGCAGGGGTGTTGTGGAGAAGAGAAGCTAAAGATCGGAGATGGATTAAACTTGGAGAGACCTTCATCCTGCAGTGGATTGATAATGGTTGATGATGATGATGATGATGGTCTAACAAAAACAAAGAGCAGTCCATTGTAAATGCTGATTGGATCATAATTATTTAGTCAAAAAAGATCGCGGATAAATAATTTTCACAGCTGAAAATGAAAATATATGTTTTAGAGTGTTTTTTATTATTTTTCATACATATTAAAAATTATTTTCATAAAATATGCTGAAAATATAGTTGTTTTACAAAAATAGTTAGAATTTATTAAAAAATTATATACTTTACACGAACATAAATTGAAAAAGAAACCAGTGAATAGCAACAATTTTGACATCCTGTCAAAAGTTTAAATTGCCTGAAGCTGTTTATTTGATTTGAAAAAAAAATTAATGTTGTAGAATATTATTCTGGCATTTATTTATATACTATAATGTATTTTGGTAAAATATGCTGAAAATATAATTTTTAGAAAAATTTTAAGATTTCACTAAAAAATTCTTAACTTTTCTAATAATGTAAATTGAAAATGGAAATCAATGATAATTGCATCACTTGTAATTTGCTACAATCTTTTTTTTTAATTTTTTCCACTATCGAAAATTTTTATAATTATAAATAAACAATAGTTGAGGAGGGACCATACTGCCACTGTCAGATGGCACCGCGACACCATCAACAACCGGCCTGAAGCCTGCAAGTGATAAATTTATTTATGAAAGTGGCTCAAAATTGACAAATAAAAAAAAAAATGCTATGAAATTCAACTAAAAAAAAAAAGCTATGAAAGTGGCTGAAAATACACAAATAAAAAGAAAACAAATGCTATGAAATTCAAAAAAATAAAAATTAAAAAACCATGAAAATACAAGAAAGAACTACCCCCCCCCAAACAAAAATTCTTCAGTTAAATCAAAAAATAAAAATGCCTTAAGATATATATATACACACAAGAAATATAGCGAAAGTACAAATTATTAAAAAAAAACAAGAAATGGTATAAAATCCAATAATAATTCAAATTTAAAAAATAAAGAAGTCCGTGATTAATCCACAAACATGGCAGACAAATAGAGGAAATCCAAAACATCAAATTATTTACCTTTCAACATAAATACACATCTATGATCATGTTGGAAAGCAATTAATTGTTCTCTGGCTTTCAAATTATTGCATATCTAAATTGAGCCATAATATTTAAATAATTAAAAAGCAATACCAAAAAAAATAATTATCACCGTAAAATCCATCCTTACCCCCAAAGTAGCTGAAATTGGCAAACTAAGTAGCTTTCAATATTTGCAAAGAATCAGATTTAAAAGCAGCAGTTATATAAACTAAAGAGAATATTACATGAGCGAATCTATTTCTCAAATTCATTTTTGACTGGTTTGAAATTATGGCACATCAGCAAAAATAAGTCAAATGTAAATCATACCCCTCCTCAATGAAGAGTTTCTATCCAAAAATAAGTGAAATGGACAAATTAAATCAAACAAATGCTTCTAAAATACCAATTAAAAAAAAAACAACCCCAAAAAAATACTATGCTCAAGAATTCGATCAAAAATAATTAAAATGCAGATACAGAAATTGGAATTTGGTGTTTTACTAAGAGATAAACCCCCCCTCGCACATGAAGTTATAGCAAGTTATCCATTATTTATTAATTAATAATTATATAGAATTTAAAATAATCATTGATTACAGTTACAGGAAAAAATATTATATTTATTGGCAAGAACTTTACAAGATTTTATTTTAACAAGAATTTAAATAAATAAAAATATTAAAATAGAGATTTAAAAATATATTGTAGAAACTTTACCAACTTTTTGTTCGAAGTTCAATTCACCACCATTTACACAATGATGAATTGATTGATGTCCTTGTTTACAACTCTTCTTTAATTAAAATTTACCTTTCTATTCTTAAATTTCTTAAGTTGGCATTTTTATCAAAGGTGATTGATCTTCATGTGAATAATAGCAGATTAAAAAAATACTTTAACAGCAAAGTTATTTAAAAAAGTTGCTGATTGAAATATAGCATATATAATATCCCAATGCAGTTTCAAATAATAAATGATTCTTCAGCATATTGACAAAGAGAAAATACTTTATTTAAAATTTACTTTAGTACCATATTCTGTGTCCACTGGTAATTATATATAAAATGCATATTTCATTACATTTTATTTAAACAAAGTTCCAAAGTGAAATGTGATGTAATAGCTCTTTCTTACATTAAAAAAAATAGGCGCAAACAATGTACCCTTCCACAAAATATAACACTACCAATGCAATTCAAAATACGAAATGATTTTTCAGCATTTTGCCAAAAAGAAAATATTTTCTTAAAAATATATTTTAGTAGCATATTCTGAAAATTATATAGAAAATGCATATTTCATTACATTTTATTTAAACAAAGTTGCAAATGCACCTAATCATTTCGTATTTTGAATTGCATTGGTGGTTATATTCTGTGGAAGGGTACATTGTTTGTGCCTATATTTTTTAATGTAAGAAAGAGCTATTATGTCACATTTCATTTTGAAACTTTGTTTAAATAAAATGTAATGAAATATGCATTTTATATATAATTTCCAGAATATGGCACTAAAGTATATTTTTAAAAAAATATTTTCTCTTTGGCAAAATGCTGAAAAATCATTTTGTATTTTGAATTGCACTGGTAGTGTTATATTTTGTGGAAGGATACATTGTTTGTGCCTATATTTTTTTAATGTAAGAAAAAGCTATTATGTCACATTTCAATTTGGAACTTTGTTTAAATAAAACGTAATGAAATATGCATTTTATATATAATTACCAGTGGGCACAGAATATGATATTAAAGTAAATTTTAAATAAAATATTTTCTCTGTCAAAATGCTGAAGAATCATTTGTTATTTGAAACTGCATTGGGATATTATATATGCTATATTTCAATCAGCAACTTTAAAAAATAACTTTGCTGTTAAAGTATTTTTTTAATCTGCTATTATTCACATGGAAATCAATCACCTTTGATAAAAGTGCTAACTTAAGAAATTTAAAAATAGAAAGGTAAATTTTATAATTTTAATTAAAGAAGAGTTGTAAACAAGGACATCGATCAACTCATCATTGTGTAAATGGTAATGAACTGACCTTCGAACAAAAAGTTGGTAAAATTTCTACAAATATATTTTTAAAACTCTATTTTAATATTCTTATTTATTTAAATTCTTGTTAAAATTAAATCTTGTAACGTTCTTGCCAATAAATATATTTTTTCCCGTAACTGTAATCAATGATTATTTTAAATTCTATATAATTATTAATTAATAAATAATAAATAACTTGCTATAAATTCATGCAGGAGGGGGGTTTATCTCTTAGTAAAAGACCAAATTCCAAATTCTGTATTTGCATTTTAATTATTTTTGATCGAATTCTTGAGCATAGTATTTTTTGAAGTCGTTTTTTTTAATTGGTATTTTAAAAGTATTTGTTTGATTTAATTTGTCCATTTCAATTATTTTTAAATAGAAATTCTTCATTGGGAAGGGGTATGTTTTACGTTTGATTTATTTTTGATGATGTGCCATAATTTCAAACCAGTCAATAATGAATTTGAGAAATAGATTCTCTCATGTAATATTCTCTTTAGTTTATATAACAGCAGCTTTTAAATCTGACCGTTTGCAAATATTGATAGCTACTTAGTTTGCCAATTTCAGCAACTTTGGGGGTAGGGGTGGTTTTTACGTTAATAGATTTTACATTGATAATTATTTTCTTGGTATTGCTTTTTAATTGTTTAAATATTATGGTTCAATTTAGATATGCAATAATTTGAAAGCCAGAGAACAATTAATTGCTTTCCAATATAATCGTAGATGTGTATTTATGTTGAAAGGTAAATAATTTGATGTTTTGGATTTCCCGCTATTTGTCCACCATGTTTGTGGATTAATCACGGACTTCTTTATTTTCTAAATTTGAATTATTATTGGATTTTATACCATTTTCTTGTTTTTTTTTAATAGTTTGTGCTTTTGCTATATTTCTTGTGTATATATATATCTTCAGGCATTTTTATTTTTCGATTTAACTGAAGAATTTTTGATTATAAGGAGGGGGGTAGTTCTTTCTCGTATTTTCATGGGTTTTTTATTTTTATTTTCTTGAATTTCATAGCATTTTGTTTTCTTTTTTTATTTGTCTATATTCAGCCACTTTCATAGCTTTTTTTTTTAGTTGAATTTCATAGCATTTTGTTTTTTATTTGTCAATTTTGAGACACTTTCGTAAATAAATTTATCACTTGCAGGTTTCAGACTGGTTATTGATGGTGTTGCAGTGCCATCTGATGGTGGCAGTATGGTCCCTCTTCAACTACCAAATAGACATTAATTTTTGAAAAAACTTTCTTTACTTTCATAACCTGACAAATTATTAATATACTTTTTTACAAATGAAACTAAAATGAATATATTAAAATTGAATATATTTTTATGGCTGAGTTTGTTAATTTACTAATCAAATTTTAGAATTTTTAATCCACTCAGTCAATAACAATTGTACAATTTTATGGTTAGAAAAAAGTTAATTATTAGATACACAAACCCACGTTGATTTGACTGACCTTCAACTTAGTCATTCTTTATAAATCTATAACAGGAATTAGTTAAGTTAAAAGATGTAATCAATCATGGATTAAAGCAAAAGAAATTGGTTACTCAGGCTGAAAATTCTTGAATAGAATCATTTCTCTATGGCTTACGTATTAGATAGGCAATAAAAGACAAACAAAACAATGTTGGGTTAATAAAATATGAATGCAAAAAATAGAAAAACAAAGGTAAGTTCATACGAGCCACTTTAGACACTCGCATGCCTCCAAAAATAAAAAAAATGGTTCGGTAGATCCACCATGTTGTGACATGATACCGAATACAGATACAAATTACAAAAGGCCCATATCTACCTGTACAGATATCATGCACACTACCCAACTCTACCTCGATTACTCTCTGGCCTACAGAAGTATGTGCAACTGCAAGTCAGATTCCACACAAAAGTGACCATTTTAGGTCTTTCCAAGTATACCTAGCATTCATTATTAAGCTGACATTTACTAATCACCAAATGTGAATAATTATAAATAGTAACCTCAAAGGATCTACTACCACAGAAAGATCAACTTGAGCAACCAATTTCTTCACATAAATATATAACTGACAAAACAACATAGATATATAAAATAAGGAAAAATATTTCTCGAAGATTCCCCCTTTCCACTTTTTAACTTTTTAAAACAAATTGCAAGATAATTAACAGACGCTTGTCCAGCAGCGCTGTTTTCAGGTCAAAATATAATACATTTTATCTCAATTTAACAAGATCTAATGTTATAGAATCCCATCCTGAGAAATCTATAGCAAAATTATTTTAACTAATAACCTAAATATATTTTAATCTACATATATTTGACATAACTTCACCTGTGGAAAAGATAAAACAATTTATTTCATTTTAAAACTAATTCTTTCTTTGCTAATCTCCCTCCCCATTTCGAACACAATTTGCTCTTTAGCAAATTATCTTCTTGGAACCCTAACCAGTGAAATTTTTTTTTAATAAAAAAACAAAGCATAAAATGTATGCCATTGAAATTAGTAAACAATAAATATATTTTCATCAACAATAAATATATTTTCATATTCAATAAACAGAAAAAAATATTGTGAGCTTGAGTTAGTTAAAAAGATTTATAAATAATTTATGAGTTAAAGAGTCGATTAGGTATTTAATATAAACATTAACTTTTCAACTTTTAAGATTTAAGAAGTTACATTTACATTCTAGTGATAATTAATTTAGAAAATTTTTAATCTGAACCACAGGATTTGAACTCTTGCAGCATTTACCTGCATGTTTTCAGGAATGATTTCACAGGTGAACATTGAGGGACAGTGGCATTTTCCAAGACAGACTCGGGCAGCGAGATAATAGATTGGGTCCCAGAAAGGAACAGCAGTGAATTTCCCTTGACTACTCAATGGACACTGTGATGAGCATAGACGTTCAGGAACTCTCAACTTTTCCCTTCTTTTTTTCTAAAAAAACACTATTTATACAGTAGTTCAAGTATTTGGACTATGCACTGCCCAAGGTGATTTTTCTTCAGATCTTGTCTGATACAAAAAAAAATGATACATTTATTTCTATTTTGCAAAAAATTATACCTTGAGAAGCATCGGTAGAGATTCTTGAATAATCTTATATGAGTTTTATTTATCAAGTATAATCTTATATGAGTTTTATTTATCAAACGATGTGGAATTTCCATTAATGAATTAATAGAAATTCCAAAGTATTGGATTTTTTTTTGTGATTTCTATGTACTTAAATTTTACATTTATTTTAAAGCTTCTTATCAAGATACAAATCTCCTAAAGGCCATCTTGGATTCTTTAAAAAAATAGACCTGGGTCTCATTTTATGTGGTAGATAGGTTCCTCAGAAAATGCACACAAAAGAAATCACACAAAAATAAATGTAACTTACTTTGAAAAATGGGGCATAACTGCTGTAATTTTCAGAAATCCATATAAAAGCATAAAAGCAAAGCAACCAAAAAAAATCACTTTAAAATTCGCATTAAAAAAATAAATAAATAAAGTTTGACTAATAAAAAATTTCAAATATTTGAAAAAAATTAATACAAGACAAACTTTTTTTACTTTTTTTATTAACTACAGTATTTAATTTTACATTTTTTCATACATATTTTAATCATTACCACTATTTGGAAATTTGTGTTCATTTGTGAACTGGTAAGACATAAGATTCATTATGTGATGTACAACTAGCATCACATTCAGTCTTGTGCCGTTTCTATATTAAAAACATGAGATCACAATCAAAACAAAAGATTATCATTAGAAAGATTATTTTCAGTTTATAAAATGAATAAAATCTTCATTATTATTTATTTTAAAAATCTAAAAAAATATTTGTTTGTTATATCTAACAAAATATGTTTTAAAAGTTTAAAATTTTTTAATATTTATTGCAATATTTTTATACATACATATAAATCTGTTATTATTATTTACTCATTAGTATAAGTAGGTTATTTACATAGAAGCTAAGATTCTAAATACAGCTTCAGGCCAAATTCATGTTAGCTGCTAATATAACGTTATATTTTTGAAAAAAAAAAGTATTTCAAGCCAAAATAAGTTATTAATAATTTAAATTTCTTGATATCTAATAAATGTAGTGAAACATGATAGATGTTAAGAAGAAACATAAATCACATAACTTCAAAATTGCATTAAAATAATCCGCATAAAATGAGATCCAGGTGTACATTTTAAATATATATATATATATTGTACCAACATTGTTTAAAAATTATTAAAATAAAAAATCTTTTGTAAAAGAAAACGTACAATTAAAAGTCTAAGAGTATTTTTTAAAATAAAAGTTACAATTAATTAATTAAAAGAGGGGAGGGGGTTTGCTTTAGAAGTGTCAAACAAAAAGTTTTATAAAAGAAGTAATTTTTTATTATTATTAGTTAAAATGTAACATAAAGTTTAAAAATATAAATCTCTTTTCATTCGAGTTAAAGAAAGAAAATAATCTTAAAACTAATATTGAGTTTATTAGAATAAAATATATATGTGCAAGAGTAAACAAAGAAATAATAAATGTGTGTATATGTGCATGTTAAAATCATATTGAAAAAAAAACATGAAAATAAATATTAGAATGAAATAAAGGAAAAATATATTTAAAAACAGTGATGGCTACTAATTAAAAATATAAAAACAACACGTTTGCATGGCTACTAATTAAAAGATCTCCAAAAATACATAATTAAAAGACTATCAAAGGAATTTCGACAAGATAGAGATGGAGGATATCAAAATGACAACACGTCATATGTATAAATAGTCAATTTTTTATCAGACAGTTGACTTTGAGTTGAGTTCAGTTGCATTTGAAATAACAGTTCAGTACAATCTATCAGTGAGTTATATCAGTCAGTTTATTATATATCCAGAATCAAGAATGCATTGTTAAAACCTCAGAAAACATACGACTTTCTCCAGCCTGAAGTCTGATGAAAAGAGCCAACCTACTCGATAAAAGAGATGCCTGCGTAACAACCTGAAGTCACTCAATATCTAATTGTCTTAAAGAAAATGCCTCAGAATAATCAGCATCAAATGTCCACAAAAAAACTTCCAATCTAACCGGTTAGAAATATTTCATCAGAAGCAGCAAACAGAAAGAAGTATCCACATTCAAAATCCTAGGTAATAACATTTTCTTATACTCATTTCTAAAGTAGCCATCGCATTCATAAAGCTCCAAGAGTCAAGTTTAAGAACTCTATAGCACACATAGACGAACTATTAATATGTGTGTTTAAAATGGTGTGTGTATTCATGCATTAGTATATTGATTTCATTGTATTATTTAATGCTTTCTCATGAGATATAGTGTGTGAATTAATATGTGTGTGTGTGTTATATTAGTAAATAAGATGTATAAAGTATTTAAAATTAGTTTAATAAATGTTAATTAAAATAAATTGTCTTCAAACTTAAAGCCTTATTTGTCGGTCAATTCTTTTGCCACTATTTAAGTGAAACAATATAAAAATAGACTGAGCTAGTTAAGGGATTTTGAGCACTGGATTATGGGCCTACTGTCCGAACATGTTAGTTTTAGACTAGCTGGCACCTAGGGTTTTCTCCGAAACAAATAAAGTGTTTGGATAATAGGGGTTTGAATCTAGCAGTAGAGGTGAGCCACAATCTTGAAATGTGACCATGTTATGCATAGCATAGCTTGGTCTGACTGTGGGTATTGTTGATGGCCCTGCCATCAATAGTATTCTCCACTTTGCTCGAACATGCTGGTTCATTCATGTCATATTTATACCATAAGATTATAAAAAAGGTTTAAACACAGCTAAACTAGCTTGCAGACAAAGTGTGAGTATCATCGGATTGAACCTGGTACAAATGGTGTCTGGTGGCTGTCATATCCCGATTTCGACAAACCATTCTTTGTACAAATGGGTAGCAGTGGGTTTGGATTGGGAACTATGCTATTTCAGATACAGGAAAGGGTGCAGCACAGAGTTCTGTTTCATTAGCCATTTACTAATGGGAACGGAAGTGAATTACACTGTAACTGATAAGGAAACCCTGGCTGTTGTGGGGGCATTCAAAAAATTCTGGCAGTATTTAGTAGGCTCTGAAATGGTAATAATCACTGACCATAAGAGCCTCAAATATATTAATCACAGCTTCCTGAATAATAATAATAATAATAAGATAAGCTTGTTCCTGCAAGAATTTAATTACAAAGTGGTTTACTGTCATGGCAAAGAAAATATTGTGGCAGACACTTTAAGCTGATATCCAATATCTCAAGAACAACACTTGAGTTGCGACAGAGCGTATATAGCTGCCACCAAAATATATAAAAGAAATGGGATAGAAGATGATTTGCATAGATTAAAAGAGCAGCAAGAGGAAGATAACGATTGCAAAAAAATAATGGAGTATTTACACAATCAGCCTGTAATGAAAATGGCCAATAATCCACTGTGGAGGGACTGAAATCACTGCTGCTTAAAAAGAGGACTCTTACAGCATGTATTATGAAAAAACACGCATTATTACTCCGGTCGCCATGAGAAAGCAAATAATTAAATATGCGCATAACACTTGCGGACATTATGGGGCAAATAAAGTGAAAGTGGAAGAATGGCTGAGCCATTGGTTTTACTGGCCAGGAATAAACACCAATATTGCAGATGTTATTGGTAGATGCACCATATGTTCAGTAACCAAGCCTTCCAACACATCAGGAGTGGGGCCGCTGCAACCTATATATGCCCAATGTCTGAACAGCTTACTAGCAATAGACTTCTAAGGATCTCTGCCTCCATTCAATAAAATTAAGTATCTCATGGTGACATATGACGTGTTTTAGAAGCTGGTAGCGGCATATCCAGTAGCTCAAGCTAGCGCAAAACAAACTTTGGGTTTTGGAGCAACAATACTTTAAGACTGCAGGAATTCCAGACAAAATTCTGTCAGATCATGGAATGCCCTTTGTATCTAGCAAATGGAAGAAATGGATGGACAAGGGTGGGATAAGACATATACTTATATCGATTCGTAATCCTCAGTCTAATCCATGTGAACAAATTATGAGCGAGTTAGGGCATTTATTTCGGGTTTATATACATGATGATCATCGCAAATGGGTGAAAGAAACTCCGCGAATAGTCAACATGATAAAATGGTCAAGAAATAAGTCTACAGGATTCAAACCTGTTCAGCTACATTTTGGAAGAAATATTCCGTATACATTTGAGACTAAATTGCCAGTGGGGATGAATCCAATCAACCAGAAAAAGGATGCTAAGCAAGCACTTACCCGGTTAAGAAAAATTGGCATGCTACAGCAGAAAAGGCAGGGAAAACCTAAGGCCATATTCAGGAGAGGAGATGAGGTCATGGTTAGACTTCATCCAGTGAGTCATCCTGAAAAACATATATACAAGAAATTCAAACCAATATGACGGCCCCTATATAATCAAGTGGCAATACGGTAATAACGCATTTGTGATAGCACAGGGGATCAAAAAAAAGGGAACATATAACAACCGGTCATTGAGGTTAGTGAAAAAACACAGCCCCCGGACAGGCGGTAATAATACTAAATGAAATGTTTGGGAGTAATAATAATAATAATGAGGCTTCATTGAATAAAAGTTTTTTTTTCCCATACACATACTAATTAAGAAGAAATTCTCGTAAATAAATAGTTCAAATAAAAAAAAATCAATAAAATCAAGTTAAATAAATAGATCAAATGAATGATTTAAAAGTAATATGTGTAGTATTACATAAATGAATAAAATGAAGGGTTTAATTAAAGTGATCGAGTTAAATAAGTAAATAACATATCCATAGTAAAATAATAAAGAATGAATCATAATAAAATAAAATAGTTTCTGAATTAAGAATTAAAGTTATCAGAGATAAAATGGTCAAAAATGATGCATTTCACTCTCAAACGGAGGGCAGTGTAATGTACCAACATTGTAATGGCACATAATAATTTTGTTTAAAAATTATTAAAATAAAAAATGTTTCGTAAAAGAAATTGTAAAATTAAAAGTCTAAGAGTATTTTTTCGAAATAAGTTACTATTAATTAACTAAAAGAGGGGAGGGGGTTTGCTTTAGAAGTTTAAAGCTAAAAGTTTTATAAAAGAAGTAAAGAGTTTTTTTTATTATTATTAGTTGAAATGTAACGTAAAGGTTAAAAATATAAATCTCTTTTCATTGGAGTTAAAGAAAGAAAGTAATCGTCAAACTAATACTGAGTTTATTAGAATAAAATATATATGTGTGAGAGTAAACAAAGAAATGATAAATGCATTTATATGTGCATGTTACAATCATATTGAAAAAAAAACATGAAAATAAATATTAAAATGAAATAAAGGAAAAATATATTTAAAAACAGTGATGGCTCCTAATTAAAAATATAAAAACATGTTTGCATGGCTATTAACTAAACGATCTCCAAAAACACATAATTAAAAGATTATCAAAGGAATTTCGACAACAGATATAGCTGGAGGATATCAAAATGACAACACCTATGTATAAATAGTCGATTTTTTATCGAACAGTTAGTTGAGTTTGAGTTGAGTTCGACTTGAGTTCAGTTGCATTTGAGATAACAGTTCAATACAATCTATCAGTGAGTTATATCAGTCACTTTATTATATATCCAGAATCAAGAATGCAGTGTTAAAACCTGGGAAAACATATGGCTTTCTTCAGCCTGAAGTCCGATGAAAACAGCCAACCTACCTGTTAAAAGTGATGCCTGCGTAACAATCTGAAGCTGCTCAATATCTAATTGTCTTAAAGAAAATGCCTCGGAACAATCAACATCAAATCTCCACAAGAAAACTTCAAATCTAATGTTAGAAATATTTCATCAGAAGCAGCAAACAGCAAGAAGTATCCACGTTCAAAATCCTAGGTAATAACATTTTCTTATACTCATTTCTAAAATAGCCATCGCATTCGTAAAGCTCCAAAAGTCAAGTTTAAGAACTCTACAGCATACATAGATGAACTATTAATATGTGTATTGTAAAGCTCCCAGAGTCAAGTTTAAGAACACTTTAGCATACATAGATGAACTATTAATATGTTTAAAATGTTGTGTGTATTCATGCGTGAGTATATTGATTTCATTGTATTATTTAATGCTTTCTCATAAGCTGTTATAGTGTGTAAATTAAAAGGTGCGTGTGTTATATTAGTAAATAAGATTTATAAAATATTTAAAATTAGTTTAATAAATGTTAATTAAAATAAAGTATCTTTAAACTTAAAGCTTTATTTGTCGGTCAATTCTTTTCACCACTAATTGAAACTATAAATTGTTATTGATTACAAGTAGCTGAGTGGCCATCATTGTTTAAAGTGCATTATTTATTCTCTGGATAAGTAACTGGCACCCATGTTTATACAAAACAATAAAGTGCTTTGAACATGATGTTGAATTCAACAGTCAAGAAGTTATGTCCTGGAAATGTAACGCTAGTTATATATTTTATAGCTATCGTTTGGACATACATACTCTCCGAGCATGTTCTTCTCTGCCTAAGAGGCCGGTTTTCAAATCTACGGTTGGAACCTGGTACAATATATATATAATTAATAAAACAAGTTATAAATTTCATAACTTGCTTTTAAGCTTGCATTTAAATGATCACTAGATGGAGCTTACCAATAGCTCTAAAGCAGCTTTATTTTTATAAGTGCCAAAAGAAAAATAATTCAAAATCTCTATCGTTAAGCCCCTACCTCCAGACCAATTGGTTTCGAGCTTATGGTTCACCTCAGTGGGGGGCTGGGACTCTAAAAACTAGATCTAAAATACTAACTCAAAAGTCAGCACTTATAAAAAACATATTTCTATCAAATTTGAAAGTCTGAACTTTTCCGACACGTAAATGTCTTCAAATCCAGCTTTGCAAACAAGGTAGCTATATGGGTCTGAATTCAGCTCAGTTTCACCATATAGTAATAGCCTCTGGTTTGCAAAGCTGGATTTAAAGACATTTACATTTCGGAAAAGTTCAGACTTTCAAATTGACAGAAACATGTTTTATAAGTGCTGATTTTTGAGTTAGTTTTTTAGATCTAGTTTCTAGAGTCCCAGCCCTCCACTGAAGTGAGCCATAAGCTCAAAACCAATTGGTCTGAAGGTAGGGGCTTAGCAATAAAGATTTTGAATTCTTTCTCTTTTGGCACTTATAAAAATAAAGCTTGTTTAGAGCTATTGGTAAGCTCCATCTAGTGATCATATATATTGTACCCTTTTAAAAATGATGGCAGGGGATGATGATCAATGATGATGAAGATGAGAATGAAATAAACAATAAATAGGAAAATGATGATGATAATGAAAAGAGGCGAGTTAAAGAAGATGAGATGATATGAAAGAATGGAAGATGGGATGAGAAGATGAGAATGATTCGAAAGATGGATATGAGAAATGAAGATGATGATGATAATAAAGAAGATGAGAGAAGAAATGAGAGATGATGATGAAAAATGAGATGAGATGAGAAATGAAGTATGAGATGAAGAGATGAGGAATGGAAGATGAAATTATGGTGATGATGCATATAAGATGAGAGATGAAAAATGAAGAGATGAAAGATGAATATGTTCTGTATGTGAAAATGGAAGATGACTATGTTCTATTTTTTTATAATACATTAGAGACTCTTAATGACTTAACTTGGTGAGGTTACAATAAAATCAAAGATGAATGATATTACAGAGATATACAATCAGATAGAGACAAAGTCTAACACGAATCTAACATAAATAATATAAAGTACATTTTAAATTATTATTTAATAGTTATTAGAGTTAGCCTATTATCAGACTGTATACTCTGAATAAAACAAATGACACTTTGTTGAAGGACTATCTCACTAAACCATATTAACAATGACAACAAAAGTAAACATTCTCAGGGATTTTAACTAAACTCTTGTGAAAGATAAAAGTTAAAGTTGCCTAATAAATGATTGATTGGAGGAATAAACAATTGAGTGATATCTTGGCCGGCCATACGATGCAAGCACTACACTTGTAATGACTGCCTCCCCAAACTAAGATAACTATCTTTCATTAAATCATAGCATAATAAAAACAATATATATTAATTTAAAGATTTGATTAATTAATCTAAATATAAACTAATTATGGCCTATTACCCAGGACATCACTCGAGCTAGGAAAAGGACAAGGGTGATTTTTATGCCTTTCCACCTACTCACAGACAATCTTACTATGAAATTAAATGCAGATGGATTTCAATTTTTAAAAATATACAAGACAATGTGCAGTTTGAAATATAGTAAATATCTTCTGAATCACTAATAGTCTTCATTTTATATTGTATAATCTTCAGTCTGAGAAGATAATAATAATAACAACTTTAAATCAATCTTAAAATAAACATCATATTAAGTATCTGTGAATATGTGATTATCTGTTAATGTGATTCAATCTGAGAATCACAATGATAAGCATGGCTTTATATAATTTAAATCAGTATAAAATACTCTGTATACCTTGTGAAATTTGTGAACTTTTGGAACTCAAGACAATAGCATATAAAAGAAAAACAAACAGAAACAATTTTTTAAAATAATAGCAAATTTGATTTACTAATAATATAACATAATAAATATTTACAAAAATTACTGGAAACATTGCCAAGATAGTGCTGTTATCTTTTAAATATATTGACTAACAATATTTTTTTTGACTTAACACTAGATTACAAAATTTTAGTCAAATAAAATAACTGATTATACCTCATTGACTCTTTTCCAACTGTTTATTTTAATAATAACAAAAGATAATAATTACAAGAGTGAACAGAGGCTAATTTAATATTTGAATCTATCCAAATAAACTCCTTAAAATATTAAAGATTCTAAAATCACTTTATTTTAATTATGGTAGCATAAGCTTAATGGACATAACTTTATTTTAAATAATACATTTTAAAAATTTAGAAACCAGAATAATAATCTAATCCATTTCATATTTAATACAGTAAGCTAAACAAAAGCTGTGCTATGATATTCAAATAAACTCCTTAAAATATTAAAGATTCTAAAATCACTTTATTTTAATTATGGTAGCATAAGCTTAACGGACATAACTTTATTTTAAATAATACATTTTAATTTAGAAACCAGAATAATAATCTAATCTTTTCATATTTAATACAGTAAGCTAAACAAAAGCTGTGCTATGACTAGCATATACCACATAAATTTTAAAATTATATATTATTTTGGATTATAGCTAGTGATGTACTTAAGTAAATTTAAACTAAATTTAAATTAAATTAGATGCATGGACCACTCGTCAGAGGTCATGCATATACACACTTTAAGAAATTCTTGTCCACATAAAATGATTACACCAATTGTTTTTAAAATTGAAGGACTTACATTTCCCTTGGTGAAAACCCTAGATGAACATATTAACTACTTAGTATGTGTGAATTGCCACTTATAACCATATGCATAATCTACATACTTAAAAAAATAAATATAAATTATTGTTGGTTGGTTTGTGGATGATAAAACTATCATAACAGCACAATTCAGACATTGATATACCTTTAAGCATTAAAAATAGCTAAATACAACCTGAAGAACCAACGTTTCTCAAACAAATATATCTTATCATATCTAAAGCACATGCAACCTCACCTACTGTGGTGAAAAATAGCATTAATACATCATGAGTGATAGTCCAAAAATACATATATACTCCACAGAGCTGAACAACTTCATAAAACTGTGGTGGCTTCCAAAATACCTATCTTTGAGGTATAAAAGAGGATGCCTGGATCTTGTCACAGTGCATCAGAAACAGGAAAGACACACCAGGAAATATATGATCCTCTCCAGGGATCTAAACAGCTTCAAAATATGTTATTACAATCGCTAAAAATACAAATACCAAATATATGATAATCATCAGTGGGAATGAACACTATCACCTCATGGAAAAGCAATAAAATAAGGATGGAGGACTTTGTCTACTCCATTAAGCATACTAATAATCAATAAGGTCAAAGCTCTCTGGGGCCAACAAATACTAAACTAACAACAAGATATCAACATCACTTTAACTGACTAACGTCATCTTGAAAAATTTTAAATTACAATGCATATAAATCAATGTCAGAACCAACAATGCAAATTATGTCAAATGACTATTAAAAGAACTACTTAAAAATATTAAATACATATAAAATTCTAGGCAAAAGTACAATGCACACATAATAAAAATATTAACTATAGTGGCTAGTGGACATTTAAGAGACTGTAAATCAAGTATGAGAAAATTAATTCTCAGTATGTATATAAAAAATATTAATGATTATTATTAATGTAGCATTTATATAAAAAAAATGAATGGAAAACCCTCTGATAACCTCTTTGGCTGTTTTACTTATAACTGAGTGAAGTACCATACATTCAAATTAGCTAACAGTGAGATATGAAAATCTCCATGGGATAAGAATGACTAAAATATACATTAACTTATTAAATGCTTATCAAATGTAATAGTAATAATATTACCTGAGAATGGTAGAATGTCTACACATTGTAATAAACCCCTTAAGACTAAAATTATATGAATTAAATTACCTGGCATATTTATACCAAACAGTATCACACACATTTATAAAGAAAGTATAGCATAAAATATATTCCTGTTCTTTTTTTTTTTAAACCAACAAAAACAAAATAAAAATACAATAAACTTTAGTTCATAATTTCAACTTTCTCTGCACTGGCTATCTGTTAAACACATGAATATTATTTATTGAACACTATTTGGTGCACCCACTATTTATCTGACAGGCCGGTATTCTGCGCGAAGCTTCTGGTCAAAATATTTAACTTAAACATGGCAAAGATTTCCGAAAGAAATATATATAATAGTTACTTAAAATTAATGCGGTTCTTCATTACAAGGTATTATAGTTAAATAAGCAATATTTAATAAAACATAATAATAATAAGCCAGCGACAAATAAATAAATGGCAAGTAACAAATTATTCAGCTGATAATATCATTATGAAATCCCGGGTTTACTTAAACAATACTATAGTTTCATTTTTATTCCATTTCTTTTTTAAAAAGAACACATTTTTAAAATTTACTTGCATAAAATACTAAGACGCTTCTAGGTTATTTCTTTGTACTTATCTTAAAATAAGAGTGAAAGCAATTTCATCAGTAGAGAATTCGGTAAGCATACATACTTTTTATTATTTTATTACTCGGCGAACTATATTCTTCAATTACAAATTAAAATAAAAGTTCCAGCTGAGTAAACATTTTAGACTATTATTAATATACTACAAGTAATTTTTTTAAATTCTTCCTTAAATAGTTGCAGTACAAGATATTTTATATTAGTTCAGAAGCAGGTAAATTAACATAATGAAGAATGTTTTGGTTAGTGTCAGGCAAAATTAATATAATGTGGAAGATTTGAATTAGCTATAGATGAAATTAACACAAGGATATTTAAACTTTTAAAATATATAGCTAAGTCTTTATACAATTTCAATTTTCCTTTTTTAAGTTTTATTCTATTTAGTGAATAACTAAATAAATATAGACTAGCATTTAGTTCTGTGCAATAATAATAGTTTAGCAATAAATATGATAGCATATATTTAAAATTTATTTCATATAAGACATTATTCACATAGTTAGTATTGAAGATAGCATAAGTAAAATTTCCTCATAGCATTTGAAAGTTTTTAAAAGTTAATTGGAAATTAGATGACAAGAAAATGAGTTACCTATTTCTTTAAGCTGTCGTCCATGGAGATATGAAATACTTAAATATAATTTACAATACTTTTTAAAAAAAAATAATAATAAGATTTTAAAAATAATTAATACTTTTTTTTAAACTTATTTTCAGAAATAATTCAGGACCCAACAACTACCAAAATACATAAATGTTATCCCTTATATCAATTTTTTTTATTCTCCTCCCAAATTTCAGTATCAATTTCTTTTAAATAACTAATAAACACAACTTTTTTTTAATCAGCTGGAAAACCAATCGATTAATAAATGATGTCAGAATGAACTACATATCTATCATATAATATAATGACTTTAATTTTAAAAGTTAATATTAGTTTCTTTTATAATATTAATACAAAAAAATATTACATAAAATAAAAATAGAAATACAGATATAAAATTAACACATGTCTCATTTATTGACTGATATACTTTTAGAATTTACATCCCAAAATATAAATTAATAATTGTTTTATTCATTCACTTAGTTGTTTTTTTTTAAATTAATATTCTAGCTAATTATTTATTCATTTTCTTCTTCTTCTTTAATAAATTGACATAACTCAAATAAAACAGTTTAAATAATTAGAAAACACTTTTTTATACATTCATGCATGCACACACACACTCCACACAGGAAAGTGATGTATACATTTAAATCTTTACATATTTAATTACAATTTTTAATGATTACAAATAAAAATGTTTGGGAATATTATATTAAATACCTTTTAACAAGTTAAGGCTAATTTACAGTAAAGATTAAATTAAACAATTTAAAACAAAGCAAAACTCTCCATACAGTAGTGCCATCTTGTGACAACAAGAGCAATCAATGGATGCCAGAAGGCTTGTGCATAAAATCCTTATCTAATGCCTACTCATCCAATATCCTCAGACTAGTTTTGCTTTGTTTTGAATTGTTTAATAACAATTATGTGCTAGTATGAGATAGTGATCATGTGATAAAGATTAAATTATTATCTAAATGTTTTAAGAAAATTAAAGATTAATTTTAAATCAATTTCATATTATTTACCCTATTTATAATATTAGCTCAGTTATTAGGCTACAAACTAGAAATAAATAAAACAAAAGATGTCTTATGACACATTTAACATTATCTATTATTATTTTAAATAGTAACTCAAACATGTATTTTGAGAGAAATGCTATATTATATCTCCAACACAACTAACTACAAATATGTGACTTACTTTGCATATATAATTATATCAACTTACTAAATATAACATTACCCATTATTTTACATCTTATTCATTAATTAACTAATCATCATCATCATCATCTTATTATTATTATTATTATTATTATTATTATTATTATTATTATTATTTTAAAATCAGACAATTGTACAAAAATGGTTAAACTAATACAACGAATGGAGCTACTGGAGTTAAGTGACACTTCACTTAGGTACAATATATATATATATTCAGATTCATTCATATATAATTTATTGTACTAAGAATATATGCAGACACTTCAGCTGGATAACACTGGCCATCAACTAAATAACGAATATTATAAAAATGATTAGAAAGGCATTGTAAATGTTGGCAAAAAATAATTTTGAAAGTTCTACCAATAAAAAACATGTAAATATAATAAAAATCGCAAACTATTTACATTAATGGTTTTTAAAAAATTCTTCCAGATGGAAGATATTTACATGTATCATCAGAGTTCTGCTTAACTACATTAACATATTCATCTCCTCTAAAACAGGTGTGATGATTGCTCATACTTACATAAGGTAGACAGACACCACATGAAATTTGATAAACTTCATGAGCTTCAAAAAGGTTTGAATCTTTGGTCTCAGATAGAATGTTACTATTTTTTTGGTAAGTGGCTTGTGCCACATTTAAAAAATATAAACTCTAATAATTATTCCTTCTCCTTTTTGATTATTTTGATTGTTTAAGACAAGAGTTCCCAAACTTTTTCTGTTGTAGACTACTTTATTAAAAACTTTTAACCCCCCCCCATATCATTTCCTTTACTTACTCAAATTAATAAATGTGTACAGTACTCAATATTAAATGTTTCACTAGATATCAAATTTTTCATTTTAATTACTTGTACTTAATGATTGACAAAGATAAAAGGATTATGGAAAATGACATTATCTTGTGCAACATTTAATATCGAAACTTGTACGAAAATTAAAACAAAACAATATGAGCAGAGTTTTTTTTATTTTTTATGAAATAAATATGTAAATTCAAAATAAGTACAAATATTGAAATCACTTTATTAAAAACATAAAAATAAAGTGAAAAAAATCAACATATTCAGACAGAATTAAACATCAATAAAATTACAATGAAAGATTTTAATCAAAATTATAAAAATAACATACCAAATATAATTAGCTTGGAAAACTGAATTTAATAAAATGGGTGCACATGGTGAACTGTCAACAATTTATCTGTCTGATTTTAAATTAGTTGAATTCTCAAATCTCCACATTTAGTGATATGCAATCAATGTCTGTTCTGAAGCAGATTTAAAACTATACTGAAACCTCTCTCTACCAGATACAACAATGGAAATCCCAGCAAATACTTTTGCATAATAGTTCATAAAATCAGGTACAGAGGTGGAATATCTTGCTGCAGCCAAAACTTTTAAGAACCCTGTTTGAATTGTATCTTGAGATCCTAATTCATGCTGATGGTTATCAGTTCATCTTGTAAAATTATATTTGGTTCTTCACTAGTAGGGTGTGAATTTGTTATCCAGTTGGGAATTTCCAATCATATAATATCTTCAAACCTAGTTTTGAAATCTAAGTGAAAAGCCTCCAAGTGATTAATAATGTACAACAATGTTTTCTTCTTGAATTTTGCCTATCTGAAATAAATTGGGAAACTGGGAAAGCTCAGATATTGCAATATTTTGCTTAAAGAGCATTAATATGGAACAAAAGCTCATATGGCCAATTTTGCTTTGATGAGATTCAAATTGTCTCATTTCAGTTGTAAATTAACATCATTAAATTTGCCAAATAAGTCAGTTAAATAAGCAATATCTGTTTTACTCTTAAATTTATTTCAAACTGGAATCCTCATCTTCCAAAAATAGATTGAAAGAGTGCAAAACATCTCACCAAATATAACTCTTTTGAAAGCCAGCAGATTTCAGTATGGAGAACCAATCGATAGAAACTTCATCACTTTCCTTGCATAATTGAGCAAAAAGTCTAGTGTTCAAAGTGTTACTTCGAATTTTGATCACAGATGTTATAACAAACTGAAGAGATTGATGCAATTTGTCACTAAGATTCTTGGCTACTAAATGTTGCCTATGGGTAATGCAATGAACTGCAAACCCTTCAGGTACATGTTGTTTCAGGTAATTTATGAAACTGATAATGACCAACCATAGCTGATGCTCCATCTGTCACAACAGATATTACATTTGTCAATGGAATCACTTTTGTCTGAAAAATAGCTCCATTAAATTAAAAATCAATTTGCCTCTGGTGTCAGTTTCTAAAGTTCTAGCAAAAATCAGCTCTTCATGCATTTCCTGATCTTGAATAAAGTGAACATATGCCAGCAGCAAAGCTTCATTACTCGGTAATGTTGACTCGTCCAATTGGAGGAAAAAACATTTTTTGCGAACAATTACAGTTTTGCATGTTATGATTCATTTCATCTAAATATCTTTGAACTGTATTATTGCTCAAAGGAATCATTTTTATAACATCTTGTGCAGATTTGTGGAGAATAGTGTTCAATACCTCTGCAATGACTGTTAGAATCAGTTTCTCCCCAATTGGATGTAGCTTGTCAGACTTTGCAATGAGTAGGGATATGTTGTACAATGCCCTTAATCCATCATCATTTTGCTTTGATGATGAAATAAACATAGTATCTATCGCAGTTCTCTTCAGAATTTTATTTGTAAGAGATTGAAAGTATGACAAATCTTTTTCTTTTTTGTCAGGGTGAATTCTGTTCCAGTGATCTGCTAGTTTTGATAATTTCATAGCATCATTGCTAAATACTTTTTTGCATATGAGGCACATTGGTAAATGTTTGTTTGATAATAGGACAAATCCTAGCTTCAAATAGCCAAAGCTATACTGTCTGCATTTCTTTTTTGATTCAGCATATTATTATCATAATAAATAAAAACTTTTATTAACTATTTCAACAGCCCCTATGATAAAAAAAAATAAAGGATGTACTTTTTGTTCAAACTCAAAAAAATTAACTTTCCTCTAATTTTGTTTTTAGTAGTACTGCTCTTCAATAAAGATTATATTCCAAGTTCAAATCACAAATAAGTACATGTCATATCAAATGAACCAATTTATAGTGTTTTATGAAAGCATGACTGGACAAGACTGATAGATTCAGTTAATATCAAATATGGTCTTATCCAGTGATGATATCCAACCGTTTCGCACCGTTTCGCGTGAACCGGTTTTTAAAATTAAAAAAAATTAGCAAACCGGTAGTTAAATTATCCGAAAATAAATTTTATTATTATCCTAAAAAAGAGTTGAATTAACAAATTATTTAATTATTTCCAACAATAATCTAGAACATTATTTGTATTTTTTTTTTGTTGTTGTTATATCAAATGTAACAATGATTCTTTTTGAACAGATTGGGTTCAAAATGCTTTCCCCAGAATAATTCGACTATACGATATTGCACTTGGAACGTGTGATTTGCGCGATGAAATTTGAGTGATTAAGAATTATTCTGCAAGAAATAATTCACAACAGTTTTGTTTTAAGTAATTAAATCCATTATTTATCGCATTTCAAATTAGTTTCTTAAAAAGTATACAAATAAAAAGTGTTTTTTAATGAAATTTACTCTTGCTGAAATTATTTTACTTTAAAGATAAAATAACTTCATTCAAAAGGACCTATCATTGCGAAAACAAACAATAATATAAAACCATTGTTCAAATGATTTTGTTATACCGACGTTGTTTTAAATATTTGTTTAACTTTTATTTTTTATTTAAATACTTTATTTCTTCACTTACATATTTATCATGCAAGATTTGTTTTTATTTGATTAGTAAATTTAATGGATGATCAGCTGTAGTAAATTTATAGTACATTATTTTCATTTAGTTTGCTATATCTGATGTAACAGTGCGTCTTTTTTTTAACAATAAGTTCAACATATTTTTTCTAGAATAACTTGTCAAGATGATAAATATAACAATATCTTTGGCTCATCAAGTGTTATGACTCGTTTTCAAATCAAGAAATGAAACAAAAATGCCAAACAATATCAGATTCCTTCATAAAAGATCCAAAAACTGATACAGAATCGAAAACGATAGTAAAGGATGATATTTTGATGTTTTTTGTTTCTTCAGATGCAACAGAAAATAATGTTGACAACACAAATAAGCTGTCCAGTTCCAAAAGTACAAAAGATGCATATAAAATAAATGTAGATAGTGACCTTCCTGGCTGCTGGAATATGAAATAAGCCAATGAATTCAAAGAAAAATATTGTGGTTTACTTATTATTGGAAAAAAACTTGAGTGTGATAACTATATCAAAATCGAGTCAATAAAAGTGAAGGCAACTCATGTGTCAAAAGAATGGAGAAGTAATATTGTTCCAAGTGGAACAAATAAAATGGTTCAACAAGCCTCTCTTCAAAAAAAAATAAAGGAACACTTTTCATCAAAAGCATACCAGATATGTGTGATGCAATTGAAAGAAAGTGCAAAAAATGCAATTTTCAAATTCATAGACAAAGTTCATGAAAAGTTTATGAGCTCCATCTGTAAAATTTTCAGTACGGTTTGCACTTTAGCAAAACGAAACTGACCATTTTCTGATATTGACCATTTGATAGAATTATAAAAAAAAGAGTGGATTAGATATGGGAGTGGGATTTCATTCTCAATTCCTGGCTGTCAAAGTTGTCGAGCACATTAAAAAATACATTAAAAAGAAAGTGTTTAGAAAAATAATAGATCAGAATTTAAAGACATGTTTATAATTAATGAGGCATCAACAATATCATGCAAACCAATTCTTATCATTTTTATTAAGATTAAAGATGCAGATTTCTCACCAACAATTTTTGTAGATTTAGTGGAATTACAAAACAAAGATGCTGAAACCATTTACACTGCTCTATTACAAAGTCTGCAATCAGTAGGAATTGATAATCCATATTTGAAGAATAATTTGATTGGATTTTGTTCAGATGGAGTAATTGTGATCCTGGAAAGGTGGTCAGAAGTGAATGTTAAAATAAAAAACCACTATCCTGAGATTATTATTTGGCATTGTTTGAGTCATCACCTTCAGCTTATGCTGGAGGATTTTATCAAAGACATAAAGCAAATGAATCACTTTACAGCATTTATTAATGAAATATGTAAAATCTTCCATCAGTCTAATAAAAACCAAATGACATTGAATAAAATTTCAACCAATTTGGGAATTGGAAATTCTAAAAATTGTAAAGTTTTTAACCCAAGATGGGAAGCATGCCATCATAGAACAGCAGTTGCAACATGGTGAGCCTATCCAGCACTATATGATTTTTTTTTCTACTAATAAAAAATTTTCTGGAATGGCTAAACATCTTGCTAACAAATATTTTATGAGATCTAGCTTTAAGAATCAATATTCTAGAAGAAATTGCTTTGTTGGCAGATGCTATTCAAGGAAGGAGTGTAAATATATTGAATGCTGAACAATTGATTAAGAAAACAATTAAAGCATTTGAATATCTCAGAGAGAAGAGTGGTAGTTATGACAAAATAATAAATGAAACTATCTCTTCTAAGGAATTCCTGCATATTAATTTTGTTGAAGACAACAAATGAGTGAGTCTTCCCCATCAAAAATTACTGAATGTAATGATAACAAATATGGAATTAAGATTAATTGATTGTAATAGCATAAGTAATAATATTCAAGATAGAAATCATAAAATCCATCAATTAGTTAAAATTGTGAACCGAGATGCTTGGAATCTGGTAGAAGCTGTAGTTCTCTGGAAAGAATTTGAAGAGAAATTATCAGATTTTTACAAAGCATTTCACCATGAGATTTCAGTTAATGATTTCCGTGATTATGTTGAAAATGTTTTGAGAAATCACCAGAAACATGTTGAACATGAAACTATCCAAAGAGCTAAAAATATAATTAAAACCAAGGCTGAATGAAGGTTTTCTGTGGTGAACACAATTTATTCAGATAAAAGAAATCACCTTGAAGTGAAAAATGTGGCAAATTCTTTTAGTAATAAATTGGATAGGTCTTCCATTAGATCACTGGGATTGCAGTGACTCAGTTCAAGTTTGGCTAAGAAATCACAATACAGCTGATGATGCTATAGTCAAAAAGCATCATCAACCTGAAGAGACATATGATGTGACTAGAATGTCACTATGGAAATATCTTGCCAAATAAATAAGTTTTTTTTCCAATTATAAAAAGGGTTTAATTTTTTTTTAATTCCATAAGTGAGATTGCAAAGTATATCATAGTGCGCATGTGCAAGGCAGCACTTTTTTGTGTATGGGGGGGGGGGGCATGCAAAATTTCTGAGAAGTTGCCAAAAATTTTTAGGTATGAAACCAAGAAGTGATTTGCTTCCATGCTTAGAAAAAAGAAAAATAAACAGAATAGGTTCTTAAATACAACCTACTTTTAGAGAACCGGTTCTTGGAAATTTGGGATATCATCACTGGTCTTATCCCACCATGAACAAGTGCTGATGTGCAAGTTTTTCATGTCTGCACTTGCTTTGCTCATTCCATAAGACTATGCACAGACATGTTTGTGCTACATGTATTTTTTCATGCATTCTTACACGTGACTTTTTTAATGACACACTTTACCTTTTCATTCGCAGGTTTGATATGTAATGTGTTTTTATCAAAAACTGTTTTTTTGAATTATTTTATTTCTGGAATCTAGATATTTTGAAGTAACAAACAAATATCAGTAGTATGGGGGTCTATTTTTGCTGTTATCAACCCCCAATTTTTTTAAATTAAACTGTTGACTCCTAGAAAGTTCAAATCAGCCCCAGAAGCCAATATTGACCACTTCAGAAGCTCTTGGTTTAGGACATGAATTAAAGTATTATTATTACAACTATTAGCTAATAAAATATCATTTACATGATTCACTTGTTTTTCCAGATATGATTTATCTGAAAGGTTAAATTGCTTTATTTAAAAGAGTTTTGGATACAGAAAAGATTTGATCTTCATAAAGCTGAAATAGTAATTGTAATTATTTGTCTCAGTGTATAGTTTTTATGTAATAAAAAAAATAAAAGATTACTTTGTTTTTTTTTTTTTTTGGTGATGAGAACATTAAGAAAGAGAATTTTCCTATAAAGCTGTGTTTCCATGGTAAATTTAATATGATATATATTGTCTATATGCTTAAGAGGCATTATTTAGTTTATCTTTATCATAATGCCAGACGATAAACAAGTCATTCACATATCTGAACCAAACAAAAGATTTTAAAGGTGTTGACTCTAAAACATACATTTCTATATACTCCACAAATGAATTAATTAATATACCTGCAAAGGTGTTGACTCTAAAACATACATTTCTATATACTCCACAAATGAATTAATTAATATACCTGCAATGGATGAGCCCATGTAAATACTGAAAATCTACCTATAAGTCCATTGTACATGATATATATATATACTGTATATATAATGTTCTGAGATAAATTATCTGCATTTTGAATAGTCTACTAAGAGTTTAAAATTAGAAATTTGTATTAATTTCCTTATTTACTTACATTTTTCTAATGTATTTTTATTCATCAATTTATTGTCTCTGAGATAATATTAATTTGAAAAACATTCGACAAAATAGTAACAATAAGAAGAATAAAAAGAAAATATGACCATGAATCTGGGGGAAAAAAAGGAAAACTTAATAAATAGTTTGTACTAATGTGAATTTATAGAAAAGCAATATAGCAATTTTAGCTTACAATGATGTATGAAGAGAATATATTAAAAGTAACATATATGATGTAAAAAAAAAAACCATACAGTTATGGATCAGGAACACTTGGGAAAAAAGCTTAGCAAAGATATTTATCCAGTTATGAGTAAATGAAGGTTGAAAATGATAAAGATGAAGAGCCTCAAAAATTTTTTTTAAAAAATAATTATTCAAATTCGTTTTAGATTATTAGTTATAAAATGTTAATAATTCAACAGACATTCTTATAAACTACCGTAAAGATTGCATTCGCAGATTTCTAGATAATTATAAAATATAAACTCAGTGATAAATCAGACAGTTTATCTAATAATGATAAAATACTTGTTTTAAGAGATGAAAGAATCCCCGACTTACCAAGGTGTGGGCAAACAATTTATTTCCTGCTGTTTTAACAGCCAGAAAAACAGTCATACTCATTTCTCTGACTTTTCTGTCAAGTTGAAAGAATAAAAATGTTTAAAATGTACAGAAGTAATCTCAAGGGTTTTAGAAAACTTCCTATTCCCGTACATCAATATTTACTATTTCTGTATTAACTCTATTTTCAAATCTACCAAATAGTTAATCTATTTTGAGTATAAATAAATGCACATAAAGTAGAAAAAAATACGGCAATTTTATCATTGGTGTTAGAACTTTTCATAAATATTTATAATTTGAAAAAAATATTCATACAGAGTTTAAATATAAAATTTAATAATAATTATTGTATCAAGTAATAATATTATTTTTTTTCATATTAATATTTAGAATGGCAGAATATAGAAAAGTAATAAATATTTATAACAATTTTTGACGTTACAGACAAAAGGCATCTGTGTAAAACTTATTTAAAGTAAATAAACAAAATCAATAAATATTTAAATATCTCAATATACACGGTATATTACAATGCAGTTTTTAAGCACTGCTATTATTAGAAAAATACTATCTCTAAGCTTAACAAAAATAAACCATTTAGTTATCCAACGATCTTAACACCAACGGTTAAAGTAAACTCTTAATTCATTCTAACAGTTAAAATGTAACTATATACGTTCAGCAGTATGGCAACAAAAATGTAATAAAATTTAATCTTGGAATAAGCCTGGGAATCTTTTTAGAAATGTCATACATAATTTTAAAAAACACACACATAACTTTATTTACTTTTAAATTGATTTTGCACTCATTTTGATGACAACAATTATGATGATAAAAATGATTATAGCAAAATTGATGACCAACACTTGGGTAGATGTGTTTCATTTCAAGAATCTAAAATCCTCACTTTTGTAGTCCTTCATGGCATTATTAAGGTAACTGACTGGTTTTGGCAAACTTCAGTATTAGTTTTGGGTCTGACTGAATTTTCTGGGTGTTTTGACTGGTGCAGTTTTTGGTTATCTAGCCATATATGGTACATAATTTTATGCTAGATAAAATCATCATACATACTATAACTGGAGTATAAAACAGCAAAATATGGATATCTAAATTATGGTGCAAAACAGTTTTAACCAGTGGTTTTTCTCACTGGCATTGGATCATTGCAACAGTTTTTTATGTTGAGTCTTCAATAACTAGAGTAAACTACAATGCCTGGCTGTAGTGCATTGAAATGCAATGTACTAAAACTAACCTTAGTTCCTTGTTCCCAATGTATTTATACCCTTTTTCATGTTGTTCAACAATATATTTTCCAAATAATAAACTCATCACCAGACATGATTCTTTACAACAACACATTTTGTGAAAAACAGTTTCTTTATTCTCTTCATATGTTGTGGAAACAATTTTACAGATATCATATCATGATTTGATATATAAATGTACAAATTATTATGATTTGATACATGAATAAAAGAAAATAACGTTGTTTTTTTTCACTTTATCTACATTAGCTAACATGGGAAGGAAAAAATCATTGCAAACCTCTAAGTATATCTTGATAATTTACTTATTTTTATTAACCCATACTTTTAAATAATATTTTCAGATTAATTGTCCAATTTACTTTAAGAACTAGTTCTTTAAATAAAACTTCCATTTGAAAGACAGATTAAATGGGGTTTGAAATGCTTTATATTTCTTTAAACTATACAATTCAAATCTTTGCATGCATCAAAACTATTTTTCTTTCTTATTTTACAGTACAATTCATCATTAAATTTTTTATATATTACAAAGTAAATACATAAGAGTATGATTAAATACATAAATTAACTTTTCTTTTAATTTTTCAAATGATAGTATGTACACACATACACATAGCAGTTTAAATATTTATTAGTCAATTTCAATAAATATTTATTAAACTTTTTTTTTTCACATAGTTTTGTAATATAATCACATTGGAACTGCTGTTGGATTTGTTATAGTTACAAATTCCCTCCTTTTAAAATAACACAATGGGATGTAACTGTTCATTTCTCATTTTTATGCTTAGTACAAAACTTTTAATTTTTATTCATTTCTCTAATTATTTCTGTATTTCAGTTATTTTGATAAATGATGTTTTAAAAAATACATTATACACTATAAGAAATGCATTGGATTTCAAATCTAGAATCTATAAAACCTCCATCACAGGATATTAAGATATATGATGAAGCATGGACACTAGAATAATCTCTGTTTAACTTCTATTAAGCTAACCACAACACATCAAAAATCAAATATAAGTCTTGCTCTTTTTTTAGTTTTAGGGGCTGATAAATATTTTGAAAATAAAGCCTTACTCCCTTTTGAGTCTTAGGACTGATAAAAACCATCAGACAATTAAGCCTAGCTCCCTTCTGAGTTTTAAAGACAGCTAAAATCAACAAACTCTCAAACTGCATCTTGCTTCCTTTGAGCCTTCCAGGTGAATGAGTAAACTACTTGAAAAATAAAAAATGTTGTGGTAGTACTTGAGACAAGACAGACTACAAAATATCATATAACAACCTAAATGTCTTATGTACATAACCAAATCTCAATGCAACACTAGAAATAGAATGTATCTAAGCAAATTATAATAGTATTTTTTTTTCATTCTCTGCAAAAATCAATTTATCCATTCTGGTCATATGTTTCATAGCTATTGACACTTAAATATTTATTATTAATTTTTTTTAAAAATAAAAGTCATTCTTACTTTCTAGTAAATTGGTAATTTCTCTTTCCATAATTTTCAGTATTGTCATATATTTTAACTAATAAAACATTACAATTAATTTTATCTTTAAAATTATTAATCTCCTTACACAAATCAAGGGTTCTAAAATTAAATTTTACCTCTCTCCAAGTATTTCTCCTTTTTTCCATTTTCTTTTTCATTTTGCACATTCAATGTGAAACTTGATGATGTCACAGGTAATCCATTGATTCAAACTCAAAATACTATTAAAGTTTTACTCCTTTTGATCATCTTATATCCTTTAGGCTTTTTATTTTGTAAGCTTTACAATATTGTAAACACTTCTATTTTTAACTTTGTTCACATGTTCTTCTTCATCATCCTTTTTAATATTTAGGCAGAATTCCTCTTGCAAAATCTCTTCTGCATTAATATTTGTTTTCATGGATGATTAAATTTGAACTTTCTCTTCAATAGTATCATTATGGAGGTTTACTTTTTTTAAAGAATCTACTTTAGGTACCTTAACCAAATTCAAGCCCTTATTCATTTCCATTTTTTCTTCCAATTTTTCTACTCTTTCTACTACACTTTTCACACTTTCCTGAAATTTATTTTCACTACATTCAATAATTTTTTTAATCATTTCCTCTAAATCATTATATAACTTTCTTTCTATACATTCCATTTTCTGTTATATTTATTCTTGTATTTAACCAGCTATTTTAGGTTCATGATGCTTATAGTCTCTTGTACAACTTCAAGTTTTTCTTTTATTTCATGATGCATTTCTTCATTTTTAGAATGAATTTCTTTTAATACTTTTTCAGCATTTCCAGATTTCTTTATTGGTTCCTCCATTTTGATTTCTTTTTTGTTGCTTTTCTTCAAATTTTTGCTGCCTTTCTTCATTTCTTAGTTAATTTCTTTGAATTAATTATTTCTTTTTTTTTGCTTTTCTTCAAATTTTCATTGCCTTTCTTCATTTTTTAATTGCATTTCTTTTAATTCTTTCACAAATATGTATAACATTTCATTATTAAAATGTATCTGGTTTTTGTTCTAAAGTCTTTTGTATTCCTCTGAATAGCTTTTTGCACAAATGGCTCTGATTCCATTGGCTGTATTGATTCTTGTATTGATGGAGCTATTTTTAATTGTGCCTCAATTCTTTTTTGTTTTTGAATGCGTTATCATCAGTATATAAAACTAGATGTTCTATATTATTCTTTTCTCTTGTTGATTATCCTTTTTGCAGATTTACAATTTATATGTATATTGTAACCTTCTTATTAGATCAACCAATAAAATGATACACTCTTCTATCTACTATACTAGCTCAATGATGAACAATAATGTATAAACAACAATACAGTATGAAACTCTCTAACTAAATTGAAATGTAGGACATATAAAGACATAAAATAGACTTCAAGGGTGATCACAACATAGAAGTTTTAACATTGAGAATCACATAAAATATACTCCACAATGGCATTATTATTGTAGAAACTCTCCAACTATTACCCTATTATCATCATTAGAAAAATCCCTATAACATACAATGACTATCATAGTATTTCATTTGAAATACCATTCTTTTATAATTTAAGATACTATAAAAAATAATAATATTAAAACACAGACTAAATTAATTGAAATAGTTAATGTTATCCTATGGATATCTCAGGGATCATGATTTTTTTTTTCTAAAATATAATAACAATTATATTAGTAATTAAATAATTAAATCACAAGAAGGATTTTGTTGAGATCCAACCATTTAAATAATAATCACACTTACAATTACAAAGACAAACTAAACTTCCTATTTGAAAGTTAATAAGAATACATTAAGATTAATGATCACAATCTACTTACTTACTTTCACTTAAATAATTTAATAAACCTTCCTAATATTTATCCTCATACTTAATACAAATAACCATCATAAAGTAGAATAATCATTTTGTTATAATCAAAAGCTTTATCATACAAGCATTACCTCAGATCTCACTCAATTCAATACATTTATTAATTAGCATTTACCTATTTGAATTGTATCTTTCAAAAACACAAACATTATAATATATTTTATTAATAACTTGTATTTTAGAATAATATAATATTTTTAAATTTATTCTATAAAACAAATTTTACCTGGACTTTAAAATGAAAATATGACTCTTAAGAATAATGACAATTTCTGTTAAATGCTCTATACTTGTAATAATATTTAATTGCAATTTTTAAATAAAACTTCAAGAGTTTTCCTATTTAATAAAATAAAAATCAATGAAATATTCCTTTAATACAATTACAATTTCAAAGTAATAAATAATTAATTCATTAATTATAAATTCTTTAATATAACTCTTTAGATAAAATATGTAATGAATATATTTTATGTAACGACTTTATTTAAATTATGTGCTTTATGGATATGACTTTGTGATAGAAATGATTCTAGACCGAAATAAAGCTACTATTCCAAATTTTAAATTAAAGTACTCATTTATTTTAACAATAATAACAATTAATAACAAACACTTATAAATTTTATATTACATAATTGATTAGCAAAATTACGATTTAAATAAATTATGCAGGATTCGAACTCAGACTTTCACACGATCCATTACTCTTAGTGCCATCTCATATTGCTGACCTATCTGATCACACATGTTGAAAAGATAAATAATCCCCAATATACGTATTTCATGCTAAACCAGCAATCATCAATTGGTCTAGATTACTATCCTCACACATATATATAATCAGTGCTCAGCTTTATATTAAGATAGCCAATCTTCATACTTTAATGGACAGACTTCAAACTATTCCAACTCACAACTTTTCAGCCTTCCATTTCATTGAAAATCTAATGATGAAACATTTAAAGCCCTTGTTAGTACCAAGCTTGTCATCCTATTCTAATATGTCAACATGGGTAGGATGACAACCTTGGCACTGACAAGGGCTTTGAACATTCCATCATAAAGATTTTCAATGAAATGGAAAGCTGAAGAGTTGGAATAGTTTGAAACTTGTCCATTAAAATATGAAGATTGGCTATCTTAATGCAAAGTTGTGCACTGATTATATATATGTGCGAGGATAGAAATCTAGACCAACTGATGATTGCTGATTTAGCATGAAACACGTATATTAGTGATTATTTATCTTTTCAACATGTGTCTGATCAGGTAGGTCAGCAATATGAGATGGCACTGAGAGTAGTGTCTCATGTGAAAGTCTGAGTTCAAATCCCGCATATATTACATATATAAATGCAGGTTTAAGCCTGTACAATGTATTTATTTAAACAATTATAAATTTACAATAAAATTATTTACATTAGCAATAAATAAAAAGAAACATTACTTTCATTCAATTATTCACCTTATATTTATTATTTAGTTCATCAAATGCTAAGTTCGTTATTATTACCATCTTATATGCTTTTCATGATGTTATTAACTAATTTTACCATCCATGAGTTCATCTTGAAAAATAATTTCTTGGTCATCCTTCATATAGTTACATAATACTTTTTAATTCTAAATATTTAAATCAAATTATAATATTTTATTATCATTCACACTTAAAATTTGTATGAAAATCTGTTACTACAATTTACTAACAAAATTGTTTATATTGTGGTAATCTTAAAATAATATAAATAATGTGTTTAAATAGATAATTGAATCAAGGATTCTTTCTCATAAAACTATCATTCAATTTTATGCACTCTTCATCTCTGTCTCACACATATGAATTTTTATTTTGATCTCTTGTATCATCGTTAAGCAAGAAGTGATTGAAAACAAGAATATTTGTTTTGTATATGGTCTTACTATTTCTACTATCAATCTAACAAAACTTAGGAAGGAAAAACTATAAAATTCATAAAGAATCACTAACCAACTTGCGATGTCTATTATATATTCCCATAACATATAAAACTTTATAGATAAGAAATTGATTTTACTAAATTATTATATCAAAATACAGAAATGAAGGTCTCCTTTCTTTATGACATGTTACAATTTGAAAAGTAGTCACTTTTCCTTAATGATTCTACTCCAATATTTCCTGACTTATCCATAAAGCCCTTATGGAATATAACACTCATGTTTCCCTGGAAAACCCTCTCATCTCCTTACAATAAAATATATAGGTATCACATAGATCAATCCCATTAAAATATCTTATCAGTTCTTTGGGATGCTATTTTATCCTATCCTGGAATTTCAACTTATCCTTCTATATTATATATCTTCAGCATCTATGACTATTAACTATCTCTTATCTAATAGTATAATCCCATCTTCCTATTCATCTATTAACATTACCATGACAAACATCAATATTATACTTTTTCTAATATAACAATCAAGATCATAATTACATTTCCACTTTAATATTGACTCTTGTTTCATATTTTCATAGATCACATTATATTCTTATAGTCTGTTTATTTTTATTTTCATAGAATCCCATTATTTTTGATTCATCATCATTATTTCAATACACTCATTGAATATACTTTATTATAATAAATTATAAGAAAATACTTTTACCACAGTCAGATTTTAAATCTTCATACCTACTAAAACATAAATTGAAATTATTACATTACCCACACAAACTCTTATTCTATAACTCATGTATATTATATTAATTCTATAAGCATGCATATCATTTATTAAAACTGAATGAATAATAATTCATTAATACATCATAGTCTTAAAGATTAATTGCATATAAAATTATTTCACTTATTTCTAATCTTAACATATAATATGATATTTTATTTCAAAGATATCAACAATAAAACCAAGAATAAAAAAAAATATCTTTTTCTTTTTCTCTTTTTTTAAAAAGAGAATTTCTTCCACCTCCTGGTTCATTATCACCATAGTAACCAAAACAATGATTCAAAGTTCCTCATGAATTCTGGACTTCTCTCCCTTTTGCTAGCAATAAATGTAATCTTAAGTAAAACATTTTTTTAAAAATCACATTATAACTATATAAAAGTCTCTGAGCTCATTGTATCCTTATTTACTTATTAGATCTTGACATGATTAAAAGTAAATGCATATAAATACATTCTGAAACAACATAATAATGAAATAGTTTAATGAATATTTAAAATAATTTCTAATATTAAATTTTTCCATGTTTAAAAGTAAATGCACATAAATATATCTGAAACAATGTAATAGTTTAATGAATATTTAAAATAATTTACAATATTAAATTTTTCCAGGTTAAAAACTTTAGTATAAATAAAATCAGTTTATAAGTAAACTTCACTTCAACTGTTCCTTTCATTTTATTTTATCTCATAGTTTCATATTTTTGAAATACAATAAATAAATTCAGGTAATTTTATAATACTGTAATATATTATTTTTATCATTATTAAAAAAATGATACAGACCATCCTGTTATCTTTTATTCTTTTAATATTCTGCTTATGACAAGATAATTTTATTTGCTAGAATAAAGTATATTCTTCATCTTTGTAAGCTTTTACCTTATATAAACAAATAAATATCAGTTATTATAATAAACTGTTCTGTAACTAATTAATCATTAATTATATGATAAATATTTTTTTTTAATTTTACAAAGTTAATTATAGCATATCAGTTATTTAATTCAAAAGATATGTAGTTTCAATTAGATTTATAATTTTCCAAGAAGTAATTATTTTAGAATTCAATAAACTAATTTTATAAGTTTATAAAATTTATAGCTCTGTATTTTATAATTGTTCCTCTGAGTTAATACATTACTAATGAGACTAATTAGACTGATAAAGATAAACAAATGTTCTCTTATGTTGCAACAGCTGTATTTTCTTTTAAATAATTGAAGTTTATATTCCCTTTTCATGGTTTTTCCAAATGACAATATCTTTAATTGTTCTTTTAAAATTCCTTTAGTTATCATTTTAATTAGAAAAAAAATAAGCATGTTTTTTTTTCTTCTTGTGTGTTTTTTTTATGTGTGTATGCAGACTCTTCCAGTGTGTAATACCCTCAACCATGTGATTGATTTCATTGATTGAAATTTTACATTTTTAAATCATTGTCTCTTGATCTCTTATATTAGTTTAAAAATAAATTTGGTATCTGGGGAATTAAGCTAAAAATATAAATTAATTTGCATATAGTTTAAACAGTATTTAAAAAGATAACTTAAAATAATTATTTATGAAATTAACAATATTACAATGAAATAAAGATAAAATATTATAGTCTAAATTATATTGTTTTGAAAGTAATATTATATTACTCTTGATAACGATTCTAAACTATATCTAATAAGTTAGAAGTTCACTATAATACATTTATTATTTTAATTAAAATATTTAAGAATATTTAAATATTATGAACAAGGAAGTGTAAAAGAGCTTTTTTATGTTTTATTTGTGATGATTATATGACTATATTACAGCTATTGTTATATATCATTTTGTTGTTAGTAAAGATATTTTATTATATCTATGATTTATTTTTAATATATATATTATACTATTATTAAATAGACGCAAGTCTCAACCCTTCATATACAATCTTCTCCAAAATAACATGATATATTTCTGCCTTAATGTTTATTTTTATTATTTTCTATATATACTACCATTTATTAAATATAACCTGTGTATCCAGACTTAAACTGTTTTCATGTAAATATTAGTATTTACATTTTTTTAAATGCTGAGCTTATTTATTTACTCCAAACATTTATTGCCTTATACTTATTATATATCACAATATGCTAAATTTATTCATGCTTAACAGTATATAAAGGACCAATGAATATGAGTTGTCATTATACTGTGGATTAATAAATTATGAAAAGGCATTTGATTCTATAACATTTATTGCATTGTACTTATTATACCACACAATATGCTAAATTTATTCATGCTTTAAAGATATAGACAAGACCAATAATTATGCATTGCCATTATGTTGTGAATTTATAGATTATGACAAAGCATTTCATTCTATAAGCATTTCTTCAGTGATTAAATCATTGAATCAAGTTATACATCCAGGATATTGTCATATTCTGATGAATATTAATACAAAAATACAACATCAACAATTACATTACATAAAAATACTAGTAAGATTAATAGTGTATTAACAGTGAGATGAATATATGGATGATAACTAATCTCCAAAACTTTTTACAAATTTTGAAATAAGTATTTTGTGGATTAAACTGGAAAACTAAGAGAATAAAAATAAAGAAAAATCATGTCATCTATATTTTGCAGATTATTTAATTATTTTTTTTTGCAAATAATGCTTTAGAGTTTCAAGACATCTTGCAAGAATTATCAGATGAAAGTATAAAAGTAGGATAAAAGATAAATTTTAAAGATTAAAACAATGTTCAATTGATTTTCTCAAAAGAAAATAAAGGTTGATAATGGTGAGTTAGTTACTATAGATGAAAACATAATGGAGAGATGTATATTAGGAGTAACAAGAAAAGATTGAAAATGAATTACATGGGTGAGAAAACAAACAGGTGCTACTGATATCATTGATAGAATTAAAAGATAGAAGTAGAGTTAGGTTGATATTGCTAGAAGAGATAATAGATCGACAGTTGATATTTTAAATTGGATATCAAGAGATTATAAAATACATAGAAAAAGACTACATGTGAGATAGACCAATAAACTAAGAATATGTTTTCAGGTGTAGAAAAAAGGCAGAAAATGGAAAGTGATTGAACTTTGAGAAATCTTCATCCTGCAGCAAATCAACATTGGTTGAAAATTATGATGAATGGTATATAACTTTGTAAGTGTATATATATTTAAGATCTTCACTTAAAAAACTTTAATATATGGTCTCTCATATCCAAGATAGGCATATATAAGCTAACATTAGTGGTCCCCAACTCTGTTTAGCTTCTATCAATGGAGGGATTTCAGACAAAAAAAATAGTATTTCTCAAATATTGTGTACTGAATTTGCAGAAAATGTGCCCCTATTTCCATGGAAGTTCAAACTCAGTCAGCACAGACCAGCAGCATTTGTCCTTGCTGTGAAGCATCTTGCACTATCTTCAATTTAATAACTTAATAATAAATCAGTTTATCTCAACTCACCATTTATAGTGTACGCAAATGAATCTAAACACAGGACAATTAACTAAGCTATTTTCAATCTTGATTAATTGCATCAACCTGTTTTAATCTACATTCATTAAAACTAATTTGTTAAAAAACTTATTAATTCTTTACATAAAACAGATTATAGGATTAATGTACCATTAAAATAAATAGATATAATATTTTTATATTAAATACTTTTATTTACTATGCCCCCCCCCACACTTGTTTTTTTTTAACCACAATTGTAGTTTTTAGACTTAACTTAAAGTGAAAGCATAGGGGATCAAAAATTAATTAAGTCAATCCCTTATTTTAGTGTGCACTAATAAAAAAAAATCCTTTCCTCAACCATTTGGGTTTTTAGAATAAGAACGGGGAGGGGGTCCAAAATTAATTAAGTCAATCCCTTATTAAATGTGCACTAAAAAATGAAAAAAAAAACAAAACATTTTTTTCCTCAACCACAACAGGGGTTTTTAGACTTAACTTGAAATAAATGCATGGCAGAATCCAAAAATTAATTAAGTCAATCCCTTGTTATAAAAAATAAAAACTGACTTAATTAAAAATCTGCATCCCTCATGCTTTTACTTCATGTTAAATCTAACTACCCTGATTGTGATTGAAGAAAGAATTAATCTTTGCCTTTTTAATGCATGGTAAATAAAATCATTTAATATAAAAATAAATTATCTCTACTATTTTTAACTTTTTAGTACTGGCACTGTAAATAAAAATGTAAAACTATATTATACTTTAAATTGACTTGACACTTATAGTTTATATATATATATGTAACCCTCCCCCAATACCTCTCCTACCTTTCCTATCAACAAATAACCAGGGCATCAATTCTATTAATAATAGAATAAACTACTAGTCTGGTCTTGCTTTAAATTATTAATGAGACTCTTAAAATGCTGTCCTATCATAGCTTAGCTCAAAGAGGGTTACAGAGATCTATAAGGTGTAAAGTTTTTACTAAATATGAGAAAAACATTATGGTTAACCTCTATTAAGTTTTAAAATAAATAAATAATTAAAATTGGTAAAGTTCTACCATTTAAATTTACAAGTTATAGTTTAACCTCATCTCCTCCCATCATCCAAATGCATTGAACAACCTCTACTGTATGATAGAATTAAATTAATGAAATAAAGATGTAATACTGATTAAGTTTACTGTATGGTAAGTTAAAATTAAATACAAAATAAAATATAACACTACTTGGCTTTTAATTGTACAGTAATTTAAAATAACCACTAAACATCACATGATCACTGTCTCTTATACTAGCACATAATTGTTATTAAATAAGGCAACACTCTCCATACACTAGTGCCATCCTGTGCCAACCAGAGTAATCAATGGATGCCAGAAGTCTTGTGCATAAAATCCCTATTTACTGCCTACTCATCCAATATCCCCAGACTAGTTTCTGGTTTGTGGCCTTCATCAGTGAGGAGCCTTGGATCTGAGAGCACTGCACCTAGATCTCAGTATCTAATGCAACCCTCCAGCAGCCATCTCTTATCTCTACTTAACTACAAAATTATGAGAATGAAATTGAAAACACAATATTTTCAATCTAAGCTCAATAGCTTATATAGTCATATAGTGGTGACTATGATAATTAAAAAGCCAAAGACACCAAAATGTATGGGTGCTAAAATGACTTCAGAAACTAGTCTGGAGATATTGGATAAATAGGCACTAGATAAAGATTTTATGAACAAGCCTTCTAGCATCTATTGATTACTCTGGTTGGTACAGGATGGCACTACTGTATGGAGAGTTTTGCCTTGTTTAATTTAAAATAAGTAACTAATTAATGTCTAATCTAAAATAATAGGGGAATATCTCAGGGAATTAATTTATTGTATGACTTAATTTTAAATCTATACTTTATAATGACTACTGATTACTATTATAAATATAATGACATAAATTAAGCATTATTCTAATAAAATAATAATAATTAGATAATGAAAGAAATAGGGTGCATTTTGATTTCAATTCATCATCTAAATAATAACTGATTAACAAAATTTCCAGAACATCACTAAATAATCGGATATTTCATATAGTGTTTGGATCAAGAAAACAACCTAATCAGATCTAAACATGTTCATTATTAAATTATGGAATAGTGCAATCATATCATATTGGATATGTAAGTGTATGTGCATGTGTGTGGAAACATAGTACACAAATGCATGCCAAAGAAGAACTCTGAACAAAGCTTTTAAATAAATAACATTTATTACAAGATAACTAAATAAACATTTGGTTTTCTAATTTACGCTTATACATATTTTAGATAATTCTAACATCAATAATTGAATAGTCTACATGAGAATACATAATATTAAAATAAATTTTCTGGTATTTTATTTCAACATATGCCAGCTATCAGTCCATTTTGATAAGCTTATGAAAAGAAAAATTATAATCTAGCACTAGAATAGCAAAATATTAAACTAAACTTCTTGATATTTTACTTATAAAATATATGCAAGCTATCAGTCAATTCTGATAAGCCCATAAAAAAGAAACTCTATTAAACACTGACACTAAAATAGTAAGATATGAAACTAAAATTCTTGATATTTTCACTTTAAATGCACATCAAAATAATACAAGAGGGATTTAAATCTATGAGTAAGAGGTCAAACTGTCTTTCATAAACCAAATAAATAATTCTATTAAATGGCTACACTTTTTTTTATTTTGCTTGCTCATTCAAAATGAGGATGAAACATTATGAGAGTTGATCGTATGAAAACTAAATTAATTAATACGATATGATTTGAAACATTGATTAAAGAATTACAAATTAGTGATGGATTTTCTCCATACCTTCTGAATTAATATTTTATGCATGTGTCTGAATTGTGCTACCTGTTATAAAATAATTAACATAGCTATATCCAATCAGTTTACTTATGAAATTGAGATACAATCCTATAATACAGATAATGTCATGGCCAAACAAGCTTTAACACTAATTCTACTTCAGCTGTTCTGTGAGAAAAATCGATTCTACTTTTATTTTATTTTCTTATCAGCAAACTATCTTACACTTGGCTATGAATAAATGATGGGAAAACATTCCAGAGGAATACATGAGGGATAAGAGGACTTTCTTAAAACTAATCATTTAAATAACAAAACACAGTGACTCCCTAACCTAATTCTGAGGCTTAAATTCTGGTGTGGACATCGTCTCATTACCGAAAAACAAGAGAAATACACTACTTGGCTTCACATACTATAATTATCATAAAATACAACTACTTAATCTGAAAAATATAATCCACTCATGACAAATATTCAAATAAATCAAGTCTCTCAATACTTGACAATACAATATATAATATAAACAATTTCTGCATAGCCACTAAATACATATTTCAATCTAAGCATAAAAAAATAATAAATGTACTCTTAAATAAATCCTTAATCATTTCATTTCTTTTTGGCACATGCCATCATCCATAACTGATGGAAATTAAGTTATTTCTACTTTCAATTCAACAATTATATAACTGAATTCAATAACAGACAGTATATAAACATAATAACATATAAAACAATTTCAAATCACATTTAATAAATAAATACTGTAACAACCTTGACTAAAAAATTATTTAAAAAAAAAAGAAAAATGAATCTCTCATTTCTGACAAATTATAATATTTTAACTTTGAAATATAATAATTATTACTAAATATTGCTCATTATTTCTAGCAAAGCAGAGACAAATTAACTCTTTAGTCTATTTGGCATTAGCCCATAAATTAAAATAAAAAGTTTCTACTTGTGTCGAACTACTAATCTTTAAATTTGAAGCAAAATAATTATTGAGAAATGAACCTCATAACTTCTTAAAAACGCAAGTATAAAACAAAAAATTTTATGTAATTACCCCTTCTCCAAAACAAGTTGTGAATTTTCTAATGACAAACAGATAAAGATTTCTATCACCACATATGCTCATATAGAAATATATGTACATAATAAAACCATATTAAAATAATAATTAATTACCCAGTATATTTCTCCATATTATACTTTTCCGAGATGTTTTTGAAGAGAGAAATAATAATTAAATAATAATAAAAATTATAAGACAAATAATTAGTCTGCCTATCTATCAAATGCTAACAAAAATAATAATAATAATCAGTAAACCTTTTTTTTTAGCTAGAACATAAAAGTTCAGGTAATAGTATGAATACTGAACCCTACCATTTGATGGCACTCTTTTTTGCCCAATGCACATCAATATATCAATTCATGGGCCAGCGGTTTCTTTACAGAATACTACGGTACAAAATTTATTTATTTTTTTCACTTTCTATACATAAAACTTGTATGGTTCCCCCCCCCCCCATTTTTAATAAACAAAAACTTTGTTTTTATATGGTGTAGGAAGGGGGAGTTGATTTGCTTTTAAATTATCAATTTTTTTTTTGATTTTGAGCTCCTTTTTGTTGATTTTGAATTATTGGTTTATTTACATAATACTACGGTAAAAAAAATTTTTTTTACCCCTTTCTATACATAAAACTCTTACGGGTTTTTTTTTGTCTTTTTAATAAACAAACACCACTTTGTTCTTAGATGGTAGAGGGGGTTGGTTTGCTTTTAAATTATTGCCTTTTTTTGGATTTTGAGCTTCTTTTTTAAAGCCTTAAACAATTCAGTTTTAATTAATAAACCAAAAGTTGGTATTTAGAAGGTGGAGGGGAGTTGGTTTGAATTTTAATTCTCGTCTTTTAGTATTTTTTATCAATGTACTGGAAACTTTGCATATTAATTTTAAATGTGTTCGAATATAGAATACATATAAAGAGATAAATTAACAAAATATACAAATTATTGGAGGGGGAGTTGGTTTGCTTTTAAATTATCGCCTTTTTTTCATAATCAACTTTTTATTGATTTTGAGTTTTTTTTTGAAAAGCCTTATTAATCAATTCATTTTTAATAAACCAACAGTTGGTTTTTAGAGGATGGAGGAGGGGTGGTTTGATTTTTAATTATCGTCATTTATTTTCTTATTATGAGGTTTTTTTTAAAAAAAAATATTTATGCAAGCGAAACCTTTATATGATAGCAAAAAGTTCTTCCTTTATTTTTTGCCTTTTTCAAAAAGCCTTAAACAGTTTGTTTTTTAAAAACATTTTTAGGGGGGTGGGGAGTTACGGTTTGTTTGACTCCAATAGGAGATAAATCTCAAAGCTGTAAGTAACGGACTTTGGAACCAGCCAACCAACTTCCCTTATGCAGACCCCAGGTACACTTGCAGGAGTGGCAACGAAATTCCTCAGATCCTGTAGTTGACTAAAACCATGCTCCTCCTGCAAACGCATAGCTTCACATCTGGCAGGATGTTTGTTCTCTTTCTGGAAAAACACAACTGTCAACTTCTGTGGCCAGCAATTCACCCCCCTTCAACCAATTTTGAACACTTGCTGCACAGACATTTTACTGTTCTCATATGGATTCACGCATAAATGTGCATTTGCACGTGAACTTGGCAGAACTCTGCTGAAAACCCTAAGCTTTTCAGGTTATGGGAAGTTCAAAATCCTAGGGAAGCATGCATGATGGCCTGACAATTCTTAATATGTAATACTAAATCCACTAAGCTTTCTCAAAATTTTTCCACAATGAATTTTTTGAGTTTTGCATCCTTCAAATATGGTCACCATCAAATCAGACCGTAGCGAGAGTTGAATTGTGCTCACTTGAGGAATTCTGTCGCAAGTCAATGGGCGTAGTATTTCCTTATGTAATTGTAGGATACATCATCCTCTAGGTAGCCTGTTAGAACTCTAAACAATACTTTTGTAGTGTTAGCTGTAAGTTAGGTCACTAAAATGGTACATTGATGTGTGTTGTGTAAAAAACAATGCCATCAAGTGCTAGGATTCAATATTTGTACTATTACCAAAGTTCATTTACAGTCTGTAGGTGACACATCTTGGTCACGTACAAAAATGATGATGATCACTTGTATAACAATAAATATTAATAAACATATAATTTCCTGCAGGGAGACAAATAATATTAATTGGGTTCAATTTGGGAGCATTTCAAAGTTTTTAGCAATAGCTAATGAAACTGCTAGCAATATCACATATGAAACATTTCATGCATAAGTTGAGCAATAATTTACTAATTAATTCATTACACTTGTTAAAGCATTTCTAAATTCTCAAAAATCATTCATTAGGCAATAACTACTTAGTTCATAAAATCCATTTAAATCTATGTAAGTTTATTGATAATATACTTTAATAATAAAAAAATCAAATGTAAATGAGGAGCAATAATAAAATGCACTATTAACATCTAGTTTCCATGCTCTCCTACTCATTCAGTTCTCAGCACATTTAGAGACAAGTTAATAATTCATTAATTATGTGTCACACATTCAGTTTCTTATTTCTAGAGATGCAAATGGTTAGGTATAAATTTTTATCAATAATAATAATAGGCAAGTTATAATAACTTATCCTCACACATCCCTCCATTTAAACTTTATTCCTTTATAGCTAGTAAAAATTATCAACAAAGAGTCTTTGAAGTGTTTTATGAAAAAGTTCAGCATAAAGTTTTCAGAATAACAGTAAAATTCACACATTCCAGTTATTTCTTTAATGTTAGAGATTAAATCTGGGCAAATCAAACTTATAATATAGACACACATTTCAATTGCTTCTTTGATATTAGAAATAAAATTTAGGCAAAGTAGATTTGACATATACTCACATTTCAATTATTTCTTTACTGTTAGAAATTCAAGTTAGGCAAAGCAAATTTGAAATATAAATACACATATGCATCCCAAATAATGATTTTAATTCTAGATTAGTCAATTAAAAATGTAGAGAAGATATACCTTGTTTACAAAGTTATTCACATCTGCATTTTAATCTTTTATTTTCCTAAGAAGAATATCTGAGCTATTTTCATCCAGAAAATTAATAGTTTTTATTTTTAATCTTGACCTATGGAAGAACCAATTTGTTGAGACAAAATTGTACTAATAAAAACCTTTTATGGAGAAAGAAATGTTGTAATCAGAAAAGCCAACTCTTTTGTAAAAGTACCCCCTTTTATAATAGATTATTATTTAAAGATTTGATTCTTCCATCAATCCAAGGTCATTCAAAAGTTCAATTCCAGAAAAAAGGTCACTCCTCCCATTGTACTGAGCTAATTATTTACAAATATGCAAAAACTTTTCTCTCTTGAAAAAGAAAGAAAAAATTTTGTCTTTTAAAAAAAAATATTAAATTGAACCAAAAATAAAATATTCTGTATTTCTGAAGTAAAAAAAAATAAAATAAATATTTTAGCAAATAAAATAATTGATAGGCATTTGTCTGTTCTACAATTCACTGGTCCATTAATCCATTAATTAATTTAAAATAGGTTTAACCTTTTGCCTGATCAGCTCGTTTTTAAACGAGGAAACTTGACATCACCGTAAATTGCTTAGTTTTTGTACTACGTTTACGGTTTTGACGTCATTTTTTAGAACGCAAAAAGTTTTATAATATACTGCCATCTATTGAATTATTTTACAAGTAAAAAATCAATAAAATGACGATTTATGTCAAACAAAAACAAAGCACTGCCTTCTCACATCTTTTCTTGAATCTTATTGGCTGTTGAAATTTTGTAAACAAAAGAAAATGTAAAAGCATCGCCTTCTCATCATCTTTTCTTGAATCTTATTGGCTGTTAAAATTTTTATATGGCTGCCAAAAAGTAAAAAGTTACGAACGTTTTTGTTTTATTTTGAAAATGATAAACGAATGTTTTAGAGCATTTTAAAATATTTTTTGATGAAATACAAATGAAATACAAATTATTTTCATATAATATGCCAAAAATAAATATTATTTTACAAAAATAGTTAAGATTTTAGCAAAAATTATTTATTTATTGCAAAGTGGGGGAAAAAAAATCATAACGTGAAATTGATGATTGACGTTTCTTTTCATGTCAACCGTAACAAATATTTTTAAAATTATAAATCAAAATTTATTTTTGAACAAACTTTCGTTTATTTTTATAATGTGAGAAATTACTAATATACTTTTTACAAACGAAACTAAAGTGAATATATTTAATAAACGGTCAATAACTTTTGAAAAATTGACACATCAGTTTGTGAATTGGCCAATTAAAAGCTTTGAGCGTTACCACCTGCGGCGAATGATATATTAGTCGCCTGAAGGGTTAACTGGTTATCCAAGCTATTGATTAGGAAACCAAATATCTTGCTGTGAAAAGTGATATTTAGTAGTATAATGAAGTACATGAATGAAAATGAAGTTGAAAGATGGCACAATCATACATGCATATCCATAAATGCTGTACTACAGGTACTAAACCAGTCTGATTAAAATGGAAGTTTCCATGATGATGAACCAAACACATTGCACTAATTACACTATGGACTGAAGTATTAAAAGCAAATAAACCAGGAAATCACCTAAACAAATATCAATACTGTCTTGCAGGCAAATAAGACAAACTTGGATGATTTTAAACTGCACTGACAATTTCTGTAACAAACAACCCCCTTTTCTATCATTAAATACTCACTAAAGAAAAGTATTAAATTTCTCAAAACTTTCAAATAATATCTGCAAGTGCTTTTAAACATAGTTTTAAGTCATTAGTAAAAAAAATTTTTAATTTTAGGTTATTTCATTTTTTTAGTTAGATGCAATCAGCTGTTACTGATACAGTGCTGCTTTATTACAATTAATATTTCTGGTGCCTATCCAGAAGGTTACTATATATATATATATATTGTACCCTCACGTCCAGGAAATATAATATATAATAAAATGGGACTAGCTCAGATAAATGGTTATATTGGCTAAAATGCATATAATGACTAATAAAGATACTCTATGTTAATGTCTATTGTTTAACTATCTCAAACTAATAAGAAATAATAATATGATTCGGTTTTATAAACTAAATAAATAAATATTTATTAAATCATGAGACTATGAAGTGAGATACAAGTGGTAATATAAATTACATTGAGCTAATATCCCACAGGATACCACCTCAATGGCATAAGAATACTATCCATCCTTTTAATTATCTCAAATAATAAATTTATAGCATTCTTATGACTTTAACAATAATTAATTAATATAATACTAATAAATAAATCTTAATCTCTTTATCCAAAATAATATAACTAAAATAATCTCAGGTTCTTTAAACTAATTCGAGTCAATTAAAATTACTGTAGTCCAGCATGATAAGGGATTTAATATCACCATCAACTACACGTAAATAATAATAATAATAATAATAATAACAACAACAACAACAATAATAATAATAATCATCATCATCATCATCTTCAATGTATAATCCGATCTTATCTATTTTTCCCATTATAGTTCTTATCAATAATAATAATGATAAATAATATAGCATAATCTTTTATCTTTCATGTGGCATTGTAAATAAAATATGTAGTATAATCTTATAATCTGAGAATATGTGGCAATGGATAATATTATAATTCTGTGTAATATATTATATAATTAATTTATGACCATATGATAATACTGATAATGCAAATGGAATTTCTAAAATAAATCATATTAAAAAAATACTATAATTCTTAAATAATAATCTTAGTTATACTGTGCAAATATTATGTTTTGGTTCAAGATATCTGTAGTCATATGTTTGCGATGTGGAAAAATTGATTCAACACATAAATTTATATAAAACAAGTTTAACAAATTTTATTATAATAGTTTAACAAAAATAAATTATTTACAATATTTACAGTCAACGAATCTTCGATAATTAAAACTTTCATTATCTCAAAATAAATAACAAAATAAAAAGCTAAGCACTTAAGCCTTCATTCCGACTTAGATCTCGTTATATATTTTAAAATATTCATAACAATACCACTAATAATAATCATCATGGATATACATAGTTTCACATATATTAGATACAATTGAATGACACTATATGTTTCCAACAAAATATAGATCAATTATGAAAACATAAAAAAACATAAACTACAAAAGGATTACTTATTTGAATATATGTCTATTAATTTATTCTTAATTATTTAAAATAACTTATCATGATAGTGCTGATATTATTAGACAAAAATATATTTATTCCAGCTCGTTAATAAAATAAGAGAACTCCATTAATAATATGATTATCATACATTATACATCCTACTTCCTACTTGGTATTAATCTAGTATAAAAACTATATATATATGTGTGTGTGTTGATGCATTTCCTTAAACATAAAAATAATATTTATAAAATATAATTACTTGTTCTATTCTCTGTTGTTTCTTTCGATATACTATCCATTAAAAATATGCATTACATGTAAGTTAAAAAAATATTTAAAATTATTCAAAAATTTCGTGAATAATTTTATTATCATTTACATACTTTCTTAAAAATAATTTACTAAAATATAGAAAATACTTTATGATACTTTATCCTTATTTTAAGTTCATTATCAATCTCATTTGTATTTATTCTTAACATCATTTAAAGTAAGAAAATCTATCTTATCCTCTTCCAAATAACGATCTTTCAATTCCAAAATTATTTATCATTTTCCCTCAAAGATACAGTTCAGTACAATGTAATTCTTAGAAATAATGATAGCGATCAGATGCATAAGTATGAAGAACAAACTAGAGTATTAACTCAATAGTACATACATATATAAGATGGTCAACATGGCAACAGTGCATAAAGAAAAGGGGCCTGACTTCTCTGTCTAATAACCTCCACTAAATAACAATGTCCTCCCTGTTTATTCAGATTTTTGAACATTAATATTCAATACTAAAAAAAAAACTGTCCATGGAAATATACAAGTTACAGGGCTTCATTATCTGTACCTGCATAATTATTAAGACAATAAAACTATTTCTATTCCCCATCAAAACCTACATCAAAGCATCACTTTGATTTCATTTTAAAATACTTCCAAGTCACTACCTTTCAAAATTTCTTTATAGATTTATCAATCTACATCGCCAAAGAATTCTTAAAACATATTTATAAAATAATAAATAAAATTCACATATAAAGTCAACGATCTAGCTTAATCAATAAAAAAAGGTTACTTCACTTTTAAAAACATCTTGAACAAAAATACAAATGACTAGTATTAATATAATAAAATCAATACTTCTAAACATTTTACAAAAATAATAGAGTTCTTTTATGAAAGAATCATATAATTATAATCCATTACATTGTACTATATCAGTAATATAAAATAAAGTATGCCTATTTTTTAATAAAATCTAACTCCTATAAGTTTTATATGTGTTTAGTGTATTCACACATACTCATACATTCATACAATAACATTATAAAAATACTTTGACAATCTAAAGAAAAAAATATATACCATAAAAAAAATTAATATTTTACAACTATTATCCAAGTGATATTCCTTCTAGTTGATCACTTTTTAGACATCTTCTTGGTCCACAATCAATAAAAATATTGCTTAATATATCATTCATTCAACACTACCATACTTAAAATAATAAAACTTTAAAAATTATTAAGTATCCTTTATAGTAATTATATTATATTAGTAAATAATTAATTTTTATGTACCTTTCCTATCTCTAATTATAATAAGAAAAATTAATATTAATATTAGTTTATAAATAACAAAAAATATAGCTATGTAAAACTTCAGTTCATGATAAATACTCATTTAAAAAAAAAAGTTCTTTTTTTTCCTTCGAGTATTTCAATACAAAATCTTTGTAGGCATTTGAAACTCTCAATGCATTGCTATGACAACTGTCTGAACACTTGAAGTCAACAACTCTTCTTCCCCTGAACATGACGCATGATCAGTTGATTCCAAAAATAAATGATAAACAAATTTTTTAAAATAACGAAAAGGAAAGTCGACGTTGAAAATCTAAATCCATTTGTAAAAATAATCACTAATCTGTTCTTGAAAGTTTATAAAAATAATAGTATAGTGTTTATATTTTCCAGAACAGTGATTATTGAAGACGATTTCAGCTCATAACATTTAAAAATAATTCTCCAGAGTCTTACCAAGATCCTATACCAGCTTTTAGTGTCTCTAACATGGCAATATGGATTCGGGCATACATATACTTAATTTGCACATTTTTTTAGATATTCCAATGAATTAATATTTAATTATTTCACATAAAGCTAGCATATAGAGTTCGTATGTCAAGATAATTTTTATTTATCCAAGGATATTTTTCTCTTCAATTAATAATTTTCAATTATCGATTTTTGTAATATTATTCAATACATGCAGTCTTTTTTAAATAACAAAGATTTATCATGTTAAATATATTTGCAGAAACTGTCTTTATTTTCCATCATTTTAAAATGACAATTTAGAATAAATTGCTTTTTTAAAAAAAAAAGTTTTCTTCAAAAGAAACATCTTCTTCATCTCTTCTTTAAAATATATACTTTCAAACTATTGAAAGAGTTAAAAGTTTTTACTGTATTACTTTCAGGTTTTTAGATAAAACTATCTTTTTCCAATAAAATGCATGTTTGCCTTTACTTTCTCGTAAAATTTTCTGTTCAATTCCTCATATAATGTCCAAAATATTAATTTGACTGATGAAATATTTTTCTTTGTTAACAATATTAAAATTATATTTTTAATTAAGAATTGTAATTCAAGCATCGCTTTACACAGGTAAATAGATATTCTTGGTACTTCCATAGTTATACGACATCAAGATTAAATTTTGATAAAACTTGGTAAGGAATTTTAGTTGCTTAACAGTACATAATTTAACTAAATGAATTTATAATTTATTTAAATACTCTCTTTTTTAAAAAATAATTCAATTAGTACACTTTACTATTTTAAAATAAATTATTAGAGTTATTATAATACTGAATTGACTGATTAAATACTGAATTGATTAACAAAAAGCACAGAAAAATAACTGAGCATCAGTTTTTATACCAAAATAAATCAATCAGTGGATTGGCTGCTTAGACTTTCATCTGATGATCTAATTTACATATTATTTATTATTGCACCATCAAAAATTAAAAATAAAATGATGATTCATCAACCAAATATTAATTATTACATTATTTAATTCTAAACTAATTTTTACATTTTATTTAAACTAACTAAACATTTTAAAATAATTTTTAAAAATAACATTTCATTAATTTAATGTATCTATTTTTCTAAACAAAAAAATCTAATTTTTATTAACTGCATTCATTTTAAAACCTAATTAAATATTTTATAATAGCTAATTTTTATATTGTATCTTGTGATAGATAAATACACATTTTCAATTCTATAGTACAGTTTTAAAGCAATTTTGAAACTTTATTAACAAGAAAACTTGTAAGCACACATGTATGAATATTTACATGTCACATGACTTAAAATTCAGACAGAATGTATCAAATTTCATCTGGAAATAAAATAAATGTTTGATTGCAAAAAATATTATATTAAAAAAAGATGTAATAATATAATTTAGAATAATAATTTTGATACTATAAAATAAAATATACATTTCTCCACCACAAATACTACTTTTTTAAATAAATTATTTTAAATACAATTATTAAATATAATTTTCATTTTAAAATATACTATTTATTTAATTGTAGATTATTAATTTTAAAATTCAGCTTTTACTACTTATTTAACAGACTTATTAATACACAATTTTATTATGGCCAGCTTTTCCAACAACATACAATTACAACATTTAACTTTATTTAACTGTTTTTAATTTATTTACCATTAAATCTCATTTTACTTTAGCCAAGCTTTTAAAAACATTGCCATCATCACATAGTAATCATACCAATAGAATACATCTTTAATTTAATTTTTTTTAGAAAATTGTTACAATAAATTTATTTAGACCTAAAAAAAGGGCACAATATATATATATATTAACGGAATATGGGAACTAGCTTTGCCAATTTCTGTAATAATGTATTCTTCAAAGGCCCCATAATAATAAAGAGGTGAAAAAGACAGAAAAATCTATTAAATATGCCTCTTATGATCAATATTAAACTATATTATGGTGAACACGAGAGAAGCAATGTGATTCTTTATATCTCTAAGAGTTACCTACATACATACATAATTGTATTCATAAGTATTTTTAAAGTGATTTAGAGAATATATTCCAGAATTAAAGGGACATTTTATTAATTTCTAAAATATATTTAATTGATCAAACATCCTTTAATCTCAAAGGTAAATATAATGCTGACTTTATAAGTATGATATGTGACCAGAACCTATTATTGTGATGGTAAACGAATAAAAAATAAATAAATCAAAATACATAAAAAAATTAAATTAAATCATTTACATTAAAATTAAATAATAAAAAAATCTGAGTGAATAAAGGATAACTTTGTTAATTTTGATAATCTATCTAGTATTTATATTTTTATTATAATTTACATATAAGAAAAATAATATAAATATCAAGGTAAATCCTTGGCATAAATTCCTGCTGTATATCTGGAAAGAGAAAACTAAACAAGGATTACTATTATTAATTCTATAAATATATTAAATATTATATTACAGAGTACCATTACATGTGCTTTTTGGATAATTGATTAAATACTAATGTCTACATCAATCATATCTAATTATTTATATCACAGTACACTTAAAGTCTCCTTATCAAAAGATGAACTAAACCACAACTCAAGACAAATATAAAATATATGTATATATTAAACTTAATAAAGATGAACTTATCATCTATTTATTCCTAAACAATATTATATAAATATCTTAACATAAAGAGTGAATCTATCATTAAATAAATATATGTCAAGCAGACCTAATATAAATCACTATTTTTAAGAATAATATGGATATAAACTCCACTGACACAGCAACATCAAACTAAAGCCAAGTTATAACAGAAACACACTATTCAAATATTTATATAGGTACTATGATCTTAGTCCTGCTATAATGTACTACTTTGATGACATTTCACTCTAAGTTTGTGATCTTTAAGATAATGTCTCCAAGTAATGTGTGGACAAACTTAATCGATAAAATTTGTCTGCAGAACCATGGAGGCATTATTATAAACATATCCCAACCTTAGAATAATACATGATTGGATGTAATATATCATAGCCCATGTAATATGAAAAAAATAATGAAGATATATATTAATTATGGGGAAATGGCAGAAAGATATTTAAAAAGGTAAATAAATAGGTACTTATGAGTTGTGGGAATGATACTATTTGTCGCCAAAAACATCCATCTACCTCCATGCATACTCTGGCACTTTGCATCATCATAAATCATGTGTTCAATCTAAAAATAAAAAAATGATGAACTGTCACTTTAAGGTAGTATTTTAAAAATTATTTAAAAAAAACAACAACAAATATTTCACTAAAAAAATTACTTACAAATGATAAGAGTCACTGGGGTGGGTGATTGAAATATATAATGTTTCCTAGAATGGAAAGGATCTTCTTTATATATATGTTTCCACATAAATGCAGTCAAATATAAATCCAGATGTTGATATGCAGTTCCTATGTGTTTTTTATTTTGCCATTTGACTGAAGTCTAGTCTTTCAATCTTTCAATATTTTGTGTGTGCACACTGGTTGAGGGATCAACAGTTATATGTATGATTTAATGGCAAAGTGTTCATAACTGGCATCTTGCAATTCCTGTTTTGTAGGCTTTCCAGCAACCTGTGTAAATTGTGGACCCCTCTGCCACATTTTCTTTGATAGCTTGCATAACAGTGGTCACAGTTCTGTCTTTAATTTTAATTATTAAACATTCATCTGTCTCCTTACAAATTCCACCAAATATCCATTGTTCTGGAAGTACTCTGCTGACCTGTTTTTATATTTTGTATAGAGGCTTTCATTAATCTCAATTATTTTCTCTGGACATTCAATTTTCCATCTCTCTTTGCATAACAACTTTGACATATACATTTCATGTAGGTTTTTCTTCCAATCAACTATGGTTTTGATGACCATTTCCAGCTAATCATCACACCATTCAACAGATATCAATTGTCATGATCAGCTATATATGAAGCATAGCACAGTTGCAAACTTAATTCTTGAGCTCTCAAACCAAGTTCTTTATGAAAGACTACTTTTTTGAGGCACTTTGTAAAGTAGCATCACCATTATTTGTCAGAAGTATGGTTATACATTTTCATATCATAGCTGTTGTTACACAAGTTTTTTGCTGACAAAAGTCCATATTTTTGAAAGAAATTGATCATTTCCTCTGCTGAAGCAGATAATTCCATATTTTTATACACACAATGCTAAAATCACAAATGAAAAAGTTTTAAAAATCACAGAAAAAAATCTGAAAAAATCTCAGTGAAACAATCACAGTGTTAGCACAGACATGATATCCCAAAAGACAGTGATGATAGCACAAAATCTCACAGATCATCATGTACATATCTTAATCATTGACATGGTTTAGTCATGCCAATATTTTGGTTGCCATAACATCATTCAGTTAAACTTTGAATAAATATATACGAATGAAAACCACCAGAGTAATATATCATAGCAGGACTAATACCAAAGTACCTTTAAATACATTAAAATATTATTGTCTCAAATATTTAAATAACTCTGATTTTGCTCTGTTTTAAAGACATATGAAATATAAAATATGCAACTATCTATATGATTCACTCATCCACACACTACTTTGTTGTGTATATGCATATATATACACATTAGAGTTAAAAAATTAATTTAGTTTACCTGATAAGTACAATATTTTTTTTGGGAGTTCTAAAATAAATATTAAAAAAAACATAGCAAGGTACTAGCAAATGTAAAAAAAATCCTGTATTTTAGAATCTCTGCAAATAACTCTTTTGTTCTGATTCTCTTGAAGCCAAAAAGAAATTCAAAAAAGGTACTTTAATTTCAGTTAAATTCCATTAAAATGATTTTTTTAAACCTTATCTGAATAGTCTAAGGGAGACGAACAGTTCTTAGAATGTTCATGCTCGGCTGATCCTAATAAGTGTAAACAGTTGTTCCCTAAGGAGTTCTTTAAGTATTGGTAAATTTTATTATTTTCATAGGGAGAACAAGTTTATTTTCTTAAAAGATTGTTTTATGGCTTCATTACTGAGATAACTGTAAGTCTTGTCCATATTTTGGGAAAGAGTCAAGCAACAACCCCTCCTACTCTACTGGTTTCTAGCTAGACATTTCTTTAAATTCAAACATTTAACAAATTTGACTTTACCAGCAAATAATATGTCCAAACCTTCGGAAAATTATTTTTGAAGTAAAATTTTAATTCTTAGATATAGAAATCCTTTTAGAATACCTGTGTTGACATCAAAATTGTTATGACATTTTTAGAATATCTTGCATGCAATGTAGTATTTTATGACCTGTATATATTTATAGAGTCATATACACAGTCTGATAACCATTTATAACTTCCAGCCATTAAATGAATATTTATTTTGATATATATTTTTTTAAATATCTTAAATAATTTTATATACATTTATTACAATTAACTATAGTTGCATAACTCCCATTTACCCCACCCCACCCCATATTTGTTAATCTATATACAGGTATATATAAAAATATAATACACTGAAAATAACTTAAATTGATACTTTAATTTATGATCATGATTCTCTTGATATTTTGTTATTTATTTGAATAATTTATTTGTATTTGAAACAAAAAAAGAAATTTGCTTTATTAATAAGTAGAAAGGAAAAACAATTTACTAATAATACTGTGTGAATGATTCACATGTAAAAAATTTAACCCATCATCAACTTTCTTCTGATGAAATTTCTCTGTTGGAGAAAGGTTTTAATTATGGACTGGTTCCTAAACGTGTTCCAGTTGAAAATATTATATGCAATATAGAATCTTCCTTAAAAAATATAGACTTACACACAGCTGATCTTATTAGATTTGAAGTTTGTGATGTCTTAAAAAATATGAAACCACCAAAAAATAATTTATCTAAAGGAGAATTTATTGCACTTCAAAATTTAAAAAAAGATGACTTTATTGTTGTTATTCCAACAGATAAAGGGAATTCGACTATTGTCCTTAATCGTTTAGAATATAATAATAAAATTGTAGATTTATTAAAGGATGGAACTTATAAAAAGATTATTAGAGATCCTCTGACATATTTAGAGAAAAAGACAAAATGTCTAATTAAAGGTTCTAGTATAGATGAAGATATGAAAATTAAAATTTCTCCAAGAGAAGGTTCTTCATTATATCCTAAATTTTATGGTTTGCCTAAAATTCATAAGCCTGAGATACCATTGCAATCTATTGTGTGTGCTATAGGTTCTCCTACACATGCTTTGAATCAATATTTAGCCAATGCTTACAACCATTTACAGACAAGATTCCATCAAGAATTAAAAATTCAAGTCATTTTATTTCTATAATTAAAAACTTAAAACTAACTGGACATTAATTTATTAGTTAGTTTTGATGTTTCTTCTATGTTTACTAATATTCCTGTTGAAGAAGCATTACCTATAATAGCGCAATACAATGATTTACCTGATTTTATTATTACATTAGACAAGCATTACCTTGAAAATACATTTTTTTGTTTATAATTCTCAAAAGTTTAAACAAATTAAAGGATTTTCTATGGGATGTCCACTGTCACTTGTAATTGCTGATCTTTTCGTGGATAATTTTGAAAGTCAAGTATTATGTGCAGCTATTATAAAACCTTCTATTTGGCTTAGATATGTTGGTGATACATTTGTCATATGGCCTTATGGCATAGATGCCTTAAATTCTTTTCTTGTTTTTATAAATAATTGGCATCCAATATTAAATTTATTATGGAAGTGGAAAATAACAGATCGCCTTCTTTTTTTCTAGATCTTTTAATTGCAAGAAAATGTGATGAAACATTATCAATATCAGTTTACAGAAAATCCACCCATACAAACAGATATCTTAATTTTAATTCTCATCATCATCCTGCACAATTTTTTTCTGTAGCAAAAAATCTTTTGACTAGAGCTTATAATTTATCTGATAAAGAACACCTTACTCAAGAAAATATTCTACACAAATATTCTACAAATATTTTTACACAAAAATATTCTACTTTCCAATAATTATAATAAAATCATCATATGTAAGGCTTTACATAACATTAATACTAAAAAAAAAAAAGAGGATAGAATTGACAATTCTTCTTTTAATGTAGTAATTTTACCCTATATTAAAGGAGTTAGTGATAAAATCAGTAGAAGACTATCTTGTTTTAATATAAAGACTTTTTTCTACTGGCAAAAAAATTGGTGATTTTTTTTATATAAACCTAAAGACAGAATATTTTTGGAACACCAAGGAGTTTATGAAATTCCATGTTTGCAATGCTCAAGAAGCTATGTGAGTCAGTCTAATAGATGAATAAATGTCAGAATTAAGGGTTTTAATCAAAAAATTAGCACATCAGTTTTTACTTCCCATTTTTTAGAAATTAGTCACAAACCTGATTTTGACAATACAAAAATACTTGCTAATTTGGAAAGATATGATTTAAGAATCTTGAGAGAGTTAATTGAAATATTAAAGAGACCTACTGGTTTAAATAGGACCGACAAAGCACAATGTATTCCAGCTATATGGAAAGCTCTCATTTTATCTAATATTAACTTAAAATTAATAGGTGTTTGCTATTAACTGAAAGGAGACCCTTTGATTCCTCTTGGAGGCCTTAAAAAAACCAAGCAGGGCAAATTCCTAATGTCCACTCCATACGTTCTTGTCGTTGCAGCTGTTATTACTATGTGATTATTCATATAGTATACGAACATGGATGGGCTGCTCACCAACACGCATTAGCCAGCGTGGTGAGTTTATTGGCTTTTTACCTCTGAGTTTAAGATCAAGAAACACCATGGTCTTTCTTCTCAGTGCCTGATAAGGCAGAATGAATGTTTGTGTAAATGATAAATATTTTTCCAATACATATATACAATTATGACAGACAAAAATAAAGCATGGCCCTTATTCCCAGGAGGCTGTAAAGTCACCAACCAAGGCAGCGGTTGGTGGCCGAAGGCGGAGGGTGCTAAGAATCCCCTGATTGTGGACCCAGGCTGCCATTTGATGATGACTTTTTATTTAGGTACTTACAACTGCAGATCACTTTCAAGTGAAGGAAGATTGCAAGAATTAGAAGAAGAACTGTCTTATATTAAATGGGACATTATTGGACTTTGTGAAGTTAGAAGAAAAGGAGAAGAAACAATTGATTTAAAAAGTGGACATATACTCTATTATAAAGGCACACATATTGGAAATACAAGTGGAGTAGATTAGATCGGAAGAGCAGAAGAAACAATTGATTTAAAAGTGGACATATACTCTATTATAAAGGCACACATATTGGAAATACAAGTGGAGTAGGATTCATTATAAATAAAAAGTGGAAGAACAATATTGTGGAGATTGATGGTGTATCGGACAGAGTGGCAAGATTAGTTATACAACTTAATAGCAGATACCAAATGCAGATAATTCAGGTTTATGCCCCAACAAGTTCTCATAGTGATGAAGTAGTAAAAGATTTTTATATGGATGTACAAAAGGCTTTTGATCAGAGTAAACAACATTTTAAAATTGTTATGGGAGACTTTAATGCTAGAATTGGTAGACAAATGAAAGATGAAATTGCTGTAGGTAATTTTGGTTATGGTAATAGAAATGAGAGAGGACATAGACTTGTGGAGTTTGCAGAAAAAGAAAAACTTTATATTATGAATTCATTTTTTGAGAAAAATGTTAAAAGGAAATGGACATGGAAGCATCCAAATGAAGGTACAGCAGAATTGGATTATATTTTGACTAACAGAAAATACATATTTCAAGATTGTAATGTTCTTAATAAATTTAACACAGGAAGTGATCATCGATTAGTAAGGTGTAAGTTACGTGTTAATGTAAAACTAGAGAGACAAAAATTATTAAGAAAAACAATATTTACAGTTGATATTCCTAATCTTCAGAAACATTCTAATGAATTTAAATTAGAACTTACAAATAGGTTTCAAGTGTTAGGAGATTTTGAACATGATTCAGATTTGAATGAAATTAATATGAAAATAACTGATACACTTTTAAAAACTGCAACAAACATAGCTGGTAGAAAAAAGCAGCAATTGACTAATAAAATTTCTACTGAGACTAGAGAATTTATGAAGAAAAGAAGGAATATGAAGATATACAAAAATGATGTATTAAAAAGAATTGAATATCTCGAATTTTGTAAAATGGTACGGAAAAGAGTTGAAAATGATATAAGAAAGTATAACTGTGAAATAGCAAGGAAAGCTGTAGAAGAAAATAAAAGTCTCAAAAATGTTAAACAACATTTTGGTGTTGGTAGGAAATTTATATCTGCAATAAGAAAAAAAGATGGAATTATTACTAAAGAGAGAGATGACATCATGAAATTGGTAGAAGATTTTTATCAAGAATTATATAGTAATAAAGAACAAGTACCTCCTATATCTATTACATCTTCCAAATTGCCCAGAATTTTAAATGAAGAAGTGAGACATGCAATTAAGTGTATGAAGAAAGGAAAGGCTCCAGGAAATGATGGAATTATAATTGATATATTAAAAGAAGCAGGTGAAGAAATAGAAACAATTTTAGCAAAGTTATATACCAAATGTCTAAATGATAAAGATGTACTGGAAGATTGGAAGAATGCAGTAATAATATTAATATTTAAAAAAGGTGATAAAGAAGATATTAGAAATTACAGACCTATCAGCCTTTTATCAGTTTTATATAAAATTTTTACCAAGATAATTACAACTCGTCTACAGAGAACTTTGGATTTCCACCAACCAAGAGAACAAGCTGGATTTAAAAGTGGTTTTAGTACAATAGATCATATCCAGGTATTGAGAGAAGTCATAGAAAGGACAAACGAATATGAGTTGTCATTATGTTTTGGATTTGTAGATTATGAAAAGGCATTCGATTCTATACACATTTCTTCAGTGATTAAAGCATTGGATCATCAAGGTATAGATCCAGGATATTGTCATATTTTAAAGAATATTTATAAAAATGCAACAGCAACAATTAGATTACATAATGATACTGGAAAAATCAACATTGAGAAAGGTGTAAGACAAGGTGACTCCATATCTCCAAAACTCTTTACAGCAGTGCTGCAAAAAGTATTTTGTGGATTAAAATGGGAAACTAAAGGAGTGAAAGTAAATGGAGAGTATTTAAGTCATTTAGATTTTGCAGATGATGTAGTTGTTTTTGCAAATAATGCTTCAGAGCTGCAGGAAATGTTGCAGGAGTTAGCAGATGAAAGTAGAAAAGTAGGACTAAAGATAAATGTTAAAAAGACTAAAGTAATGTTTAATCGATTTGCTCAAAATATGAAAATAAAGATTGATTATGAAGAATTAGAAGAAGTTAACAGTTACAAATACCTTGGTCAGATTATTAATACAGATGGAAACATAATGGAGGAAATTAATCATAGAATTAAACTTGGTTGGAGTGCTTTTGGTAGAAATAACTTGATACTAAAAGGAAATATGCCTATGTGTTTGAAAAGGATGGTTTTTAACAAATGTGTTTTACCAGTTCTTACTTATGGATCTGAGACTTGGACACTTAATAAAAGAGCAATACAGAGACTTCAGACCACTCAAAGGAGTATGGAGAGATGTATGTTGGGAGTAACAAGAAGAGATCGAAAACGCAATGTATGGGTAAGACAACAAACAGGTGTTACTGACCTTATTGAAAAAATTAAAAGATTGAAATGGAGTTGGGCTGGACATATTGCTAGAAGAGATGATAATAGATGGACAATTGAAATTTTAAACTGGATTCCAAGAGATTGTAAAAGACCCAGAAAGAGACCACATGTGAGATGGATGGATGAAATAAGAAAATGTGCAGGGGTGTTGTGGAGAAGAGAAGCTAAAGATCGGAGAAGATGGATTAAACTTGGAGAGACCTTCATCCTGCAGTGGATTGATAATGGTTGATGATGATGATGATGAATAGGTGAAAAAACTGAGGGAAATAAACATTTTGATAAGCCTCACATTGTGAATGCTGAACTACTTCAAGTTGAATCTCATTTCTCATCTGGCACTGAGTCACGTTATTGTTTGAGATCTAACGATTTTTCTTTCAAAAGTTAACCTTGATAATAGCAGATGCTAGTCCATCGAAATAACGGTATGTAATGGAAAATAATACATGGTTCAGCCAAAAAACTATTAATTTATATATATTGGGAGTAGCAAGGAAAGTTTCAATGAGAGAGTAAACAAACAATACTAGATAGATAGTTGAAGATTTAAACTGGATCCCAAGAAATTACAAATGATCTAGTAGATCATGTATAAGATTGATGGAAAAAATAAGGAATTTAATTGGAGTGTGCAGAAAAGCTAAGGATGTAAGAAATAAATTAAATATGGAAAGATCTTCATCCTACAGTGAATTAATAATGAATAAAAATGATGATCTTGTGAATTTTAAATTACATTTACAAACACTAAACTTTTTAATTTTGCTGCATCACCTTCAAATTGTTATTGAATACAAATGAAAAAAATAAATGTTTATTTTTATAGCTCATCTTTTTTTTTTTTTTTAAAAAAAAAAACTTTTTAAATCTATATTCTTGGCTCCATCACCCTCTTTATATAAGAATAAATAATCTTCCTCCTATTGCATTACTTTGTAATACAGATTTTAACAATTTTTATCTCAAAACATAACTAATACAATTTCATGCCCCTTCTTTTAATTTTTTTCAATAATAACCTTTTATCTCTCCCCCTAAAAATTTCTACATTCAAAATCTTATTAATCTTGATTATTCTTTTCACATGGAGATTCTAAATATTTCTAAATGTTTTTCTTATTTCAAATTTATATTACCATACTTTGGCCAAACATGACACTCTTGTTCAAATCACATTTCATTAGTAAAATATAATTTTATTGGTACTGATAAGTATGCACTCATAGTCATTTTGAATTATAAGAACTGCCCAAAACCCATGCTGACACATCTAAGCGATAAATGACATTGATTAATCTACACATGGTCACAACCCAACCATTTGTTACAAAATCCTTTCATCAATAATAAAAAACACAATTTTCATACAATTATATTTTATCTAATCATATGACTAAAAAATGAAAATGCAAATTTCGCAATTTTCAACGATAATTAAAAAATAAAAATGCAATTTTCATACAGTTATGCTTTATCTAATCATGTAACTAAAAATACAAAAATCAAAGGCCAATTTTCACAAATATTTCAAATTAACATGCGTTATCGCAATTTATATCAATATTTCAAAAATCAAAAGAATTTATGTTTACTATAATCCTATGAAATAAATCAAAAGACAATTTATGGTTGTTACTTTTGCTGCTCTCAACTCATGACCATTTCTTACAAAATGCCAATTCACATCAATAATTAAAAAATTGAGATTAAAAATATATATAACCCTATGACATAAAGCACATTATTTTTACAATTAATAGGATTTTTGTTTTTTCTTACTACAAAGTTTTGGTTTATTCTATGTAGACAATGTTCATATTTTGCTCCTGACATTGCCATGGGATCTACTCTTGATCATTTGAAGTCCATACAGCTCTAGAAATCGATAATTTATATCCATACATCTAAAATTAAAGTGCAAAATTTATGTAACTATGAACTTATATGAATACCAACAAGTTAAAAGAAAGAAAAAACAAGTCAAGAGAAAATAATGATAGTAATAATTAACATTACGGCCTTTTTTTCACAAACATTTTAAAGTGGTTAGTTTAATATCTTTTTCATAAATATTTTAAAGTAATATACCTTTGCTAGTTTAATTACCATTTCACATTTACTTTATCTCTACTTAAAATAACACTTGTGTAAGTAAACTTGTCTTTTGTTCACATTTTATCTCCTTATGTGGTCATGTGAAGTCTTATATTTACATCTAACTGATTTTTACCATCGACAAACTGCTGAAGCATATTAATTCTACAATTAATAATAAATTGCAGGTTATCTTAAGATTAGTCAAAAGAATAATTGTCTTAAGTTATGAATATTAATTAATATTACAATAAGTAAAAAAATAAATCAGATTTTCCCCTTCAGTTACACTTAATTTAATTTCTTCATTTTAAATTAGTTGGTGTACTTCAATGAATATTTTATTATTGTTTCCATATCTATTTCTTTGATCAGTTGTCAATCTTTATTTGTACTTCTTCATTTACTTAAACCAAAGTTTAAATATAGCCTTTCACAAATGCTTACTTAAAATTATTTACGTTAAAATTTTTTAGTTTTAAAAATTGTCTTTTTGCTTTTCTTTCTGATTTAAAATATTGCTTAGAGATAATAAAAATTTAGCATTGGTACAGCACAATTAATAATTATTTGCATATTATCTTATGATTAGTCAAAAGAATAATTGTCTAAAGTTAAGAATATTAATATTACAATAAATAAAAAATTAATAAATCAGATTTTCCCCTTCAGTTATACTTAATTCATTCATTTTGAATTAGTTAGTGCATTCCAATGACTATTCTATCATTGTTTCCATATCTATTTCTTTGGTCAGTTGTTGATCTTCATTTGGACTTCTTTTCTTCATTTACTTAAACCAAAGTTTAAGTTTAGTCTTTCACAAAAACTTACTTAAAATTATTTATGTTAAAATTCTTTAGGTTTTTAAAAACGACCACTTTTCTTTTTTTTCTGATTTAAAATAATACTTAATGATAATACAAATTTAGCAACAGTACAATGGTTTGCTTCATTTCTCACATCATTAAGAACAAAAGGATGCAGATAATAAAAAGATGGAGAAAATAAAAATTCAACATTGTAGACATGTGATCATATGATTTGAAAGTGTCTATAAAAGACAAATTTTGATCCAAAATCTATGGTTTTGAGTAACCAAATTTCTAGTACTTTGTAAGACAGACGTTAAATCCCATAATAATCTTGTTTAATATCATGGCACTGAAATCATTTTATTTTGATGTAATTTCTAGCAAGAATTAATCAGTTACCTTTTTAAGAGACAATAATTAACAATGAAGACAGTAACCAGCCAAGTGCAAAGTGTGGTGATAGCACAGTAGAGAAATGAATGAAGAACTGCAAGGGTGAGTGGGTCCCCACTAAATGCAAATGGCCAGGTTGCAAGCTGATTATTATGTGAGATTATGGAACTGTTTTTTTTTCATATTAGATCTGCTGACAAGATCAGTGGCAAAGATGACCAGCAAATCTTTGCCAATAGTGGTGCACTGGTTAAATTTTTGCAGGGAAGTCTGTTCCCGAGTTATTGAGATGAAAGGACATTTGATAGGGACTGAACAAGAACCAGTTCAAATAAATGAAACAAGATTTGCCAGCTGAAGAAAATACAATAGGGGAATATCGCCAAGTGGTGCACATCCAAGTACTAGCAAGGATAAATCGGTAACCCCAATTAATAAAAAAACCATGGGGTCCGAATTCATGGACCCTGGATGTTTAGATTAAAAATTTCCTGATTGTTGCTATTATGCAGTGCTATGTCAATATGTTTATCCCCATTATTAAAAGAGGATGCAAAGCTGGCTCTGTCATTCACTCAGATGAATGGCTAGTCTATTCAGACCTCAATAATAGAGGGTTTCAACATTTCACCATCAATCACCAACAAAACTACATAAATCCAGTGATGGCTGCTCATACCCAGTCAATTGAATAATCATGGCAGAAAGCCAAAGTTAAGATATTGAAAAAAAATGAGAGGGACATCACCAGATCTACTACACTCCCATTTGGATTCAATTTGTTGGCAGATGGACAAAAAGCATCTAAATGAGAGAGATTTATTGAATTTCTCAAAGATACTAAAGATACCTATTGATGGTGAAAAGGTTAGTGTTTATCTTATTTAAAAGTCAATATCTTTTATATTTGAAATAATCAACAAAGTTTTATTTATTTATGTTACTATTCTTTTTACTTTCTAGCATATGTATTTTGACATGGACCTTTTCCTTGGTAATTAACTACTTCAGTACTTTGTATTAGGAATAATAAAATCTAATTATTTTCTTTAAACATATTTCTGTATTCATTTATTGATGGTAAAACTCACTTGCATGTAAATAACTAGATTTGTATCAATTTCAAGAGTTAGATGTATAGATGTAAATTATCAATTTCTAGAGCCTGTATGGACCTACATGATCAAGAGTAGATCTTATAACCGCTTTGAGAGCCAAAATGCTAACACTATCTACATGGAATAAACCATGACTTTCTGGTAAAAAAAAAACAAAAATCCTATTAATTGTAAAAATAATGATTTATTTCATAGAGTTATATATATAATCTTAATTTCTTAGTTATTGATGTAAATTTGGTATTTTATAATGAATGGTCATGAGTAGAGAGCAACAAAAGTAGCAAATGTAAATTGCCTTTTGATTTATTTCATAGCATTATAACAAACATAAATTGCCTTTTGATTTTTGAAATATTAATGTAAATTGTGATAACAAATGGTCATGAGTAATTGCTTAAATGTGAATGGTGGTTAAACTAAAAAATGTTGATTACCTTTTGATTTTCAAAATAGTGGTGTAAATTGCGATAACAAATGGTCATGAGTAGATTGCTTAATGTAAATGTGAAATGATAAAATAGCAAGCAAGATAAAGTAAATGTGAAATGATAATTAAACTAGCAAACCTAAATTGCCTTTTGATTTTTGAAATATTAATGTAAATTGCAATGATATATAATAAATTGAAATATTTACAAAAATTGGCTTTTAATTTTTTGCATTTTTAATCACATGATTAGATAAAGTATGAACATTGTGGTTTTTTTTTATTATTGATGAAAATTGAGATTTTGTAACAAATGGTCGGGTGGCAACCACGTGTAGATTGATCAATTCATTTATTGCTTAGATGTGTCAGAATGAGTTTTGAGCAGTTCTTATAATTCAAAATGGCTGTGATTGCATACTAAATCAGTACCATTTTATTAATGTTAAAAAATGGCTATCACTTGCATTTTAATTTCCATTAGAATACATCATTATCGCACATACAATCAGCTAAATATTTATATAGCTTAAATTTCTTTAACATTTTAATTACTAATAACAATATCTCAACTAATATAACTTTTACATTTACTTTCATACCAAACGTAGATGTTATATTAATGCAAATTTCAAATTGTAATACATTAAATATTTCTTCTATTATTATAAAATCCTTTCATTTCTGAATAACAATTTATATATAAATATTGTGTATAAGAATTCAATTATTACGATGACACATTCAGTTCACAAATAATTTTATTTCAAGACACTTTGACAGTCGAAATTCTATTTATTTCTCTTGTGTGTGTGTAATTATAAATCAGTCTACCCTTGAATAAGGTTCAGTGTTCTATTCATACATATAAATTATTTTTTAAGTTAAATCATATTAACACACATACATAAATATGAACACAATAAAATAACTTTATTTAGAGATGGACAATATAATAATGAATAAATTAAATAAGAATAGGAAACAGGAAACTAATGAAATAACTGAGTAAATAATCAAATATAACGAAAACAATTTTTAAAAAATTTATGGCTTATGTATTGTAAAATATTGATAAAATCTATGCTATTTAACAAATAAGTCTAAGAGAAATAGGCATATTTCTAATAACAATTTCTGTTTCAAACAAATAATGTTATATATGTAATTGCAAAAAAAGTTGTGCTGCAAAATCAGAACTATACTTTTGTATAAAATGTTTTGTTTTTAAAATTAATTCATTTTCAAAATAATTATAGTTTTGATTAATAATTACATTTAACTGCTTTATAATGATATAATTTCAAATTTGTTATGTAATTATTTTAAGTGGTGAAAATGTATAAAACTATAAACTTTATTATCATTAGTATAAGATTACTTTGTATGCATGTCTCATTTTATTTGACATGCCACTTGAATACCTGTAACATGTCTAATTATGCAATGATGTGTGTTTTGAATATTTTCAGAAGACTTAATAGTGGTGACTAAAAGACAGGAAAGGCATTACTGAAATCATATAAAATAGAAACTAGTTAACAAATATGATTAAAACAAAATAAGGGAAATGAATTAAACTGAAAAAAAAGTTTTGTTTAGTTTAAAAATAAAATCACTAATGATGATAAAAAAATCACTAATTATCAAGACCCCCTCCCTCCACCCAATAGATAGGAAAAAAATAGATAGATTATATACATATTTTCAAACTTTAGACAACATATAAAAAAAAAACAATAAAATCATGTTACAAACAAAATTAGTTATTTTGAATATATGCATATTATTACTGTTTTATACAATCATGAGAAGAATTTTGGCATTTATAAAGACATGCTAAAAAATTCATGAGAATTGATTGGATGCAAATATTTTCTAATGATAAATTTAAAAAAAAAATTAAAAGAAAAAAACTTTTATTGAAAGACACTGAATAAATACTTATCTATGAAATGTATAACAAATAGAAATTAAAAATTCTTAATATCTGAAATTATGCGAGGAAAAATAAATGAGGAAGAGTTCATAAAATTAATAAAATTAAAAATTGGCTAAGAGTAATTATGTGTTCATTGAACATTTTTTTTTTTTTTTTGCAATAAATGTATAAAACTGAAGATAATAAAAAACTACTGCAAATATATTACAAACTAACCTAGTGGTTTTTGATAATATATCAGTGTGTACATTTGGTATCTGCTATTAAGTTGTATAACTCATCTTGCCATTCTGTCTGATACACCATCAATCTCCACAATGTTGTTCTTCCACTTTTTATTTATAATGAATCCTACTCCACTTGTATTTCCAATATTTGTGCCTTTATAATAGAGTACATGTCCACTTTTTAAATCAATTGTCTCTTCACCTTTTCTTATAACTTCACAAAGTCCAATAATGTCCCATTTAATATAAGACAGTTCTTCTAATTCTTGCAATCTTCCTTCACTTGGAAGTGGTCTGCAGTTGTAAGTACCTAAATAAAAAGTCATTATCAAATGGCAACCTGGGTTTGCAATCAGGGGATTCTTAGCACCCTCTGCCTTCGGCCACCAACTGTTGCATTGGTTGGTGACTTTACAGCCTCCTGGGAATAAGGGCCATGATTTATTTTTGTCTATCATAATTGTATATATGTATTAGAAAAATATTTATCATTTACACAAACATTCATTCTGCCTAGACTGAGAAGACCATGGTGTTTCTTGATCTTAAACTCAGGAGGTAAAAAGCCAATAAACTCACCAGCTGGCTAATGCGTGTTGGTGAGCAGCCGATCCATGTTTGTATACTATATGAATAATCATATAGTAATAATAACTGCAATGGCAAGAATGTATGGAGTGGACATTAGAAATTTGCCCCGCTTGGTTCCTTTAAGGCTTCCAAGATGAATCAAAGGGTCTCCTTTCAGTTAATAGCAAACTCCTTTCTGCAGCCAATTTAAATGTAAAAACACTTAAAGATAGCATCACCTTCTTTCCTTGGACCCTTAATCAGATGTTTTTTAAAAACATATTGGTAGATGAAAAAATTCCGGAAGCAGAAGAAATAAAAGAAGCAGCTTAATTAGATAAGTTAGTTACAGTTAGATAAGTGACAGTGATAATTAGAGGGACAGTTGCAGTACAAGCAGTTATTAGAATGGTCAATAGTGAGACCTGTTGAAAATTGTAGTCATTGCCATGCAATATATTGCTTTTTGGAATTCTAAAATAACCAAGTTGGAAACCGCAGTTATCAACAGAAGAAAATATTTTAGTTATTCGATAACTGATAATGGAAAAGCATATTAATTTGGAAAACTCCAGAATGAGTGGGTAAAAGCAGGTCTTCCTCTTCCTCCAACCATGAAAACATGCTGACATAAACAACAGCAGCAATTCAGGGTGCCATTCAACCCAAGTAACCCCCTTCTTGATATAAAGATTTAAATGTCAAGGTAAGGAAAATTTAGATACATTTATAATATTCAAATATACTTTTTGAAAATGCATTTATTGAAATAATTAATGTAAATATATTAAATTTAGCGTAAACAGATAATATAATAACATGAAAGTTAAACACCTTCAAACAGATACGCTTTAAAAATGCTTAAGTGACAGCCAAACAGATGGAATAATGGCATCACATGGGACTCTAAATTCTAAAACACAAGCCAGAACTATTAGAAAAAGATGGATCCATCTTAATCTATGCCTCAATTATATTTAAATAAGCCAGACTCAAGCATTTTGAACTAAGAGTGTGAAGCTAAATACCTTCACATTTAATCCACTAAATATTATATACATAAATTAACAACGCGAAATCATCCGATTTACAACGAAGAAATATTTTTAAATCTAATGAAATGATATTAATAAATGTAAATATATTAAATTTAAGCATAAACAGATAATATAATAACATGAAAGTTAAACACCTTCAAACAGATACGCTTTAAAAATGCTTAAGTGACAGCCAATCAGATGGAATAATGGCATCACATGGGACTCTAAATTTTAAAACACAAGCCAGAACTATTAGAAAAAGATGGATGCATCTTAATCTATGCCTCAATTATATTTAAATAATCAGACATCTGATTGGCTGTCACTTACACATTTTTTAAAGCGTATCTGTTTGAAGGTGTTTAACTTTCACGTTATTATATTATCTGTTTACGCTTAAATTTAATATATTTACATTTATTAATATCATTTCATTAGATTTAAAAATATTTCTTCGTTGTAAATCGGATGATTTCGCGTTGTTAATTTATATATATAATATTTAGTGGATTAAATGTGAAGGTATTTAGCTTCACACTCTTAGTTCAAAATGCTTGAGTCTGGCTTATTTAAATATAATTGAGGCATAGATTAAGATGGATCCATCTTTTTCTAATAGTTCTGGCTTGTGTTTTAGAATTTAGAGTCCCATGTGATGCCATTATTCCATCTGATTGGCTGTCACTTAAGCATATTTAAAGCGTATCTGTTTGAAGGTGTTTAACTTTCACGTTATTAAGAAATAATTAATGTATAAAATAAAATGCAATTATTCAAATGATTGATTTTATCAAATGAAACGTAAGAAAATAATGTTTTTAAAGAATAATAATTATACTGATTTTAAGAACTTAAGAATATTGATTTAAAAATAAATGAAAAATATAATATGTGAGTTATATTAAAGAATGTATTTATATATACATGAATACAGAATTTGTAATGCTGCCACATAAAAATTAAATTGAATGTGTTTCTACTTCAAATATGCCTAGGAATTAAATATACTTTTATAGACCATGGACTGAAAATGCTATTTAAAAATTTAATTGCATATGCTCTTAGTCCAATATGCATCTATCTACAAGGGTTAATCTTTAAAGTACATGAGAGAAATCCATATACCTGGATCAAAAATGAATTAAGTAAATGAATGACTTATTTCCAAACCTGAATTAGATAATTAATATTTTAATATAAGTGAATGTCATAAATCTACATCCACCTGGATCAAAGATGAATGACTTGAATTTGCAGCCAGACACCCGGATCAAAGATGAATGACTTGAATTTATATCCACATAACTGGATCAAAGATGAATGACTGAGATCTACATCCGTATACCAAAATCAAAGGTGAATATTTTATACAGAACTTACAATCGAAGAATTCATTGCACCAATCATTGATGATTAGTAAAAGAATGAATAAATGAAAATCAAACTGGTTTAGGAACATATGCCCATATAGGAAAATGTAAAACCAAAGATGAACTGCCAATAACTTTTATTGTTAAATAAATAAATTATTGTTATCTAAAACTAATCTATCTAGTCAATTTCATTTCACACCACTCATCATTTATTGCATTTGTCCATAAGAATCCCATGCCTCCTGAGCTACGTTCGGCATAATCAGATCTGAATAAGTAAGTAAGGTTGTGGTAAGATGGAACTCTAGTGGTGCCAGTTGGGAAACCAAACAAATTTTTTAGATTTTCCTATATCTTTAATGCTACATCCTCTGATGAGAGCAGGAAATATTGTTGTAGGATGGTAAGATAAACATTGGGTAATACCAATTTTTATTTCCTTCCTGCAATATGTTCATCAGGAAATAGTTTCAACCAATTATATAGGTTGACAGATGGTCCGATTACATTTGTCGCCCTATCACGAGGCCTGATCTAGGTAGCTTGCCCATAGGTGGAAAAAGCTAGAAGAAAATAAATGAAGAAATCTGGAAGGCAATGCAAATTATGATTCTGTAGATGGATACAGTGCACATGGTGTGGGGATGTGAAATGGACTAAAAAAGGGGAAACTAAGAGAGCCAAGTAAAAATGAATGATATATAATGAATAAAACAGGCATGACAAAAAAAGTTGGGGCTAAATCATGGAATGGAGAGAGAGAGAAGCTTACCAAAATTGGAATACAATAGTAGAATATCAAAAGAAAGAAACAAAGTAACAAGTTTAAAAATTAGATGATAACCAGAGCAAAAAAAAGAAGCTGAACACAGAAGCTGAAAAGAATCTTCTTTAGTGAAGAACAGAAACAGGAAGATAATAATCCAAAACAAGTTTGTCAACAAGTAGAAGAAGCACAAAAAACAGAGAAAACTTCCATGTTAGTCCAGCTAATGAAAATGATTAAACAAGATAATAGAAGAAGAGATAAACAAAGAAACGAAGATAATAGAAAAAAGAGATGAACAAAGACATGAAGATAAAAGACAAACAGAAGAAGAAAATAGAAGGGATGATCAAAGAGAAGAAAAAAATAGAAGAAGGGATGATCAAAGAGAAGAAGAAAATAGAAGGGATGATAAGAGAAGAAAATAGAAGAAAAGATGATCAAAGAGAAGAGGACAAAAAACAGATAGTAGAAGCTAACCAAAGGATAGAAAAACAGATCAGAGAAGCAATCAAAAGCCAAATGAAAAGATCGATCAAATAATGAAAGAAATGACAGATAGAATATTAAAAATTAAGGAGGAAGTGATAGATGAAGTAAAAGGGTCACTAGTTGAGCAAGAAGTCAAGATGACCCAAATGTGCGAAGTCATGGATATGGTAATCATAAAAATCCAAGAATCCATGCAAGAGCAGGTGAATAGATTAACCACCCAAATGAAAGAGATGAAAAGTACTGCATTGCCAATAAAAGAAAGGACAGAAGCAGTCCTAAAAGAAATACAAGAAAGTAATAAAGTTACTCATGAAGTCCCTATAACCAACCATATGCCAGGAATGGTGAATCAGTTCCTCAAAATACAAACTTTTGCAGGGAGCTATAATGAAGCACCCATTGAGTACCTCAAAAGTCTGCAGAGGTACTTCAGCATAAATGCCTTGACAGAAGAGGCAAAACTAGAAATAGCTTGTAGCCATCTTCAGGGTGTGGCACAGGCATGGTGGGAGTCCCTATTCAGCCAGCCTACAAATTTTCAGGATTTCAAGTGACACTAACAAGCTGTTACTGGAGTGACGATTGTCAAGAGGCTATTTAAAAAAATGCATCCCATAAAAAATGTCAACCTGGAAAGCCTTATACACCCTTCTTTAGAAGACAGGTGGCCAAGTTAAGGGCACTGATATCTGACCCTCCAACAGAACTCTAGATTATCAGCTTGATATACCATAGCTTCCAAAGTTATGTAGAGAGGATGCTGATCAGAACAGATCATCGATCTATTGAACAAGTGGCAGAACTGTTAACTGTATACAATAACTGTGGTACATGAATAAAAGTGGATCCAAGCTTCCAAATCAACCTCCTTATAGAAGAGATGCTGGACCAAAGGTAGAAGCTATCAGTCATAAGAGCAAATTGCCTCCAAGAAACTATAGCAACTATGACCCAGCACCATGGTATCATCATCAAAGAAATGGGTACCACGATGAAAGAGGAGGCAGAAAAGAAATTCAACAGACAATATACATACCCAATACCAGACCTGGGTAAAAAAAGATCAAATGGTGATGATGACCTGCGAAAAAGTGCAGATAGAAACACAAGCCACCATGATGATATTATGGCCTGCCCAAAAATAGGACAAAATAGAAGCACATCATCATGCAACACGAAAAAAGTCTTATAGGAGAACTGACCATGATCCTGCCTCCCAAGCCAAGATGCAGCTACAATCCTGAACAATGAAGCAAAAGTAGCTGATGGAAGAAGTTTGTGAGTGAGATGTAGTGATGCATGAATTTGTTTTTAATGTTGGGGTGGGTGAATGATTGAGCAGGGCTGCTTGGATGCATTGTGTTCATGATGCTCCAAAGTATATTCCTGGCACTATCCAGATCTAGATGTTGAGCTCCTAAAATAGTCCAGCAGTGATTGAAAGGTCTCATAAATAGACCACATGAATAAGCCCCTAAGACTCACAAGAGATGAGCAGGGCTGGTTCAGTGCCAAATATGTTTTCTGGCTCCTGCTCTTATTTGGATCTCTCTCTAGGTATCAGGAGAGGTAGTGCTTAAAAATGAGGTACTTTCCTGTGAAGTCAATGGCATTGTGACTGGTTTTCTGTGCTTAGCCATCTGTTTATCCTGACATTGGAAGCTGCAGTTTATATATTCACTTTTCCCATCTCATCTTACCTATTTCATCAGCCTATATAACCCCAATAGAGGCACAATAATGAGTAATGGCATTTATACTGTATGGAATGAAATCATATTTTCAGGCAATTTCATCCCAAAATTTGGCAGGGGTAATGAAACAAACACATTATTTCACATATATATTTTAAAGATTTCTTCCCCCTGAGATAGACAGATTTAATAGATCAATACATACTCTAGATCAGTGATCTTCAACCCTTGGTCCGCGGACGGGTGCCGGGCCACATGAAAGTTTGTAGTAACAAAATAAGAGTTTAAACCTTTAATTAATATAAACAATTTTTATTTATTTTTTCATCTCATTTTTACCCAATTAAAAAAAAAAAGAAACAGAATGAAAACAACATCTAATCAATCGTACATAAATTAATAATTTGGTTTTTTTTAGTTATCACAGATGTTTATGAGGGGGAGGGGGTAGAATTAAATTTTTTATTACTTTTCTAAAAAAATTTCAAAATTAAAAAAAAAAGTTTTTTATTATACAAACTCCATATATATATATAATTTCATCTTGCATATTGAATGTCATTGTTTTGATCAGTTATAACAATTATGCTCATCTAAAGCTAAGCAGTTTAGATCTTTAAGAAAATTTATCTATAGACTTCTGCCAGTCCATGAAACCTTATTCTTATTTTTGCTGGACTGTGAAACCTTTTCCTTATTTTTACCGGTCCACAGGTGTGAAAAGGTTGAAGACCACTGCTCTAGATAGATTTGCTTTGAGGAATATTTATTAACAAAGATAAAATATTAATGAAGCTATACATATACACACATGCAATATATATATATATGTTTGCTTCACCATTCACTGTGGTTTAACTAAAGACCCTGAGTTCAACCACAATGAATGTAGACTAAATTTAAAGTAGAAAAAAAATTACGGAATGTTCTTTTAATTTCAGAAAATAAAATGAAAATATTTTATTTTAGATAAAGAAATAAAATTTCTAGAACTCATTAGAGAAGAAAGATTAATTAGATAAAAAAGAAATAATTAATTAAAGAAGATTGTAATTAAAAATAAGATAGAGAACAATGGGGATTGGAATGCAAGATGGCTAACAAGTTGTGTAGATAGAGAACAGTTAGTTTCTGCGCGGCTTTTACCTGAGTCAGTTCAACCGCTAGGACTGAAGAACAGCATGATATTTTAGTGGTGAAGAAAGATATGTTAACCTGTGGGAAAGAGCTCCCACAACTAAGATTATATTAGCTCCCCCGCTGTAGATTTTTGAACCACTAACATTCAAAGAACCTTAAAGAATTTTTTCGGGTGCTATAATGGAAATGGCCGAGTAGGCCCTTTCTCTCTCTCAATGGTTTCCTGTTTTGCTGGAGCTGGAAAGGTGTAATAACATAATGTAGCATGGTGCCAGAACATTTCTTGCCTGACCAAATGCCTGCTGCCGGTCACGAATCATGAAAGACCAAAATTAAAAGCCGTCACTTGTGTAGTGCTCTGAAATCTCTATAGACTATCTCATTAAAAAACATACGCATTTCAAAAATTACCGGTAATATAAATCTTTGTATTACTGTTTGTTTTACTTTAAATATTTTCATTAACAAAACATATACGTACACGTTCCTTTATATATGTGTGTGTGTGATTTAATTGGTTTTAAAACATTATTAAAGGTTACTATTAAAACTGTTGATTTCTTTTCTGACACCAGAGTTTGATCGCTTTTGTGCGAATCTCCAAAACGGAATAATAAAATATTCTGTCATTTATTTATTTATTTATTTTAAATATATAAAGTATTTTACCTCGGCAGAAGCGCAAAGGTCATTCTCGATTAGATTAATGTTTTTTTTTGTTTTACTGAAAGGAAATCAATAGATCATTCTTATTTCGGTTTACTTAAAGAAAAAGCAAAATAATTCAAACTAAACTCAGCTTATAGCTTTTTTTTTAGTTTCTCGTTTTTTGCTTTTTTGATCCGAATTAGAATTGCATGGGTGCAATATGTAGTCATTTTAATTAGAGTGGAATGATTTGAAATAACCTGTACATTTTAAATGGGAGAGAGAGTGTTTTTACAATCAAGAAACGTTAAATAAGTTTCATTGATAAAGGTGGGTAGAGTTGGTTAAATAGAGTTCTAGTATCCTTTTATTAAGCCACTAGTAAAGATACATATCTAAACGATTATATAAAGATTGATAATATAAGGGAAATTCTTTAAGTTTTTTTACCTCAAGTTTTGTGAGAGCTTTGTGGCATAAGAATTTAGATGTTAGTATTTAATTTCAGGCTTGATTTTTTTTTTTAACGGATTATTATTCCGTCTTAATCTTTCGCGTGTTACTTGGGGAGTCGGAATATCTTTATAAATTGTGTCTGATTTCCATCTCCATATTGGTGCGCTTACCTTACGGATGTCTCCGGATAAGATTCCGGAAATCATTATGTGTAAAACCTATTTATGATTGAACATAAGCATTATGCTCTGCTCTGAACTCGGATCACGCTCTGTGAATGAGTTCCTTCTCACCTTACTATGTTTTAGGGTCGGAGTGCTATCCAGCTTCATTTCGTTCTACATTCCTCATAGAGAGAAATATCTCTGGAAAACTGCCTGCCAAGAATGGAAGAAAAACAACAAATCTCTGAGTAATACATTGAGTTAATACATTTAGTTAGTACATTTGTTTTATTAAGCATTACTATCTTCTATGCTCAAAGCACTAAGCAGAAAAACCTGCTGATGTAGGTGATGTAAAAAGGAAAGAAAAGAAAGGGGGTTCAAATTTAAGTTGCAGGCTATGTTTTCATCATAGCTAAAAGAATGTCTATTTAACTAGGGATTTGTTTGTTGAAATTTTCTTCTTTTTTTCTACCACCTCTGAGTGATTCCTTTACTCTCTCTCACTTCCAAAAATCATTCATTATGCCAAGTAAATGTGATAATTTGTGAAATAAAACTGAGGTTTACTGCATATCTGTGGTTATTGTTAGTCCATTGATGCTCTCGGGTAGACTAAGAAATTATTGACCACCTCTTTAGCTAGTGATCTTGTGTTTTCCGTTGTAAATAATAAACTTTAATTCTTTTGTGAGCAATAAGTCTTTTTTATTTTATTTTAATGCATTCACATACCACTTATTCTTATTTGTAAATTCCTCCTTAGAGTCTTGTCTCTCCCTGACCACTGGGCATACATTGAGAAGAAATTCTAGTGAGGTTTTGGGGAGTAAGTCGCTTAGTGGCAATCTGGAGATGTAGGTGAGGTTTGAACCCCCTCTACCTGCATCTCTAGATTGGGTTAAAGCAGCTCTACTTTTCATACCATTACATTATATGATTTGAGGAAAATCTATTAAGAAAGACAAAATATTATTATACACTTTGTAAAAAAACTGATGTTAGTTATATAATCAACAATTTCCAAAAATTAATAGTACCATTAGCAACTAATTTTTTTTCAATCAGTGCTCTTAAGGCCCACCCATGTCCAAAGTTATGGGAACAGGTTTGGATTTAAAGTAAAGCTGAACAAAGATGTAATTCAAACACAAATACCATCACAAATTTCTGATCAGGAGAAACACATACCATCACAAATTTCTGATCAGGAGAAACATTATTTTTAACAATTTCAGGTATAAAGCTTTAATGTTTCCTATGTAAACAATAGTCATATCATTAATTATCAATCAATTAAACACAAAAAGATATGTGTTTTGAATTTATAAAAGAAAAATGAAGCATTAAAAATGATAGAAAATAATACAAGTAACATGGATGATTGTTTAATAATGTTAAACATGGAATAAAAAGTAACTGTGATCTGACATATTTTTCTAAAATTTTGGATAATAAAATAAAAAAAACAATACTTTAATTAAGTTGCCTATACCAATTAACAAAACAGTAAGATATATAATGAATGCTAATCTACTCAACACTTATGTGATAAATAGTGATTCAGGCAATAAATGTAAATGTCTATCAAAAAATGGGGGGGGGGGGAGAGATCCTGATTTTTCTGCAAGTGAAGATGACCTTAAAAACTTTAATAGAAAAAAAAAAACCTTAAAATATTTTCCGAGAAGACAAAAACTAAGCTAAAATATTTGATAGAAGAAGAAAAAACTATCATAGAGGAGATAGGTATATCATGTAATTTTAATGTCTCACATGAGGCCTTTATAAAGTCACTGGGTTTTTTTTTTTTTCCAATTTCAAAATAAAATCAAGATTATATCACAAATAATACATTTGATATTAATACCTAAAATAATATTTGCTGTTTAAATAGATATCCTAGCTGTTATTATTATTATTATTTTCATTTATTGCTAACTAAATAGATTTCAATCATGATTACTAAATTAAAAAGTGTAATATTTTATATATAATTAATGGTAGTAAGGTTGTAGTGAGATGGAACTCTAGTGGTGCCATTTGGAAAACCAAACATAGAAATGTCTAGATGCTTCCAGTCTCGATGGTAATACATCCTCTGATGAGCAGGAAATATTGTTGTAGGGGGGGGGTAACATCTGCATTGGGGAATGCCAATTGATAGTTCCTTCCTGCAACATGCTCACCAGGAAATTGTTACAACTGAAGTAAAAAAAGGGTTGTGTGGTGGTCCGGTTACATTTGTCGCCCTACTGTGAGGCCTTATCTATCTAGCCTATCGATAGGCATAAGCAGATCACGATTCTGTGATATGAACAGTGCATATGATGCAGTGGTGTGACTTATTCAAAACGGGTGGAAATATAAAATTTTAAAAGAAAAACAACATAAAAATGAATGGCATAAATGGTAGATAAAGAATAAAACAGGCATAACAAAGACTTGGAGTTAAATCATGGTATGGATGGAGAGAGAAGCTTACTAAGCCAGAAAACAAAGGAAAAATGGTGAACATAGAATCTCAGGAAACAGAAAAGATAGCCATGTTAAAGAAGCTAATAGAAATGGTGAAAGAACAAAGAGAAGAAAACCATAAACAAAGAGAAAAAGACAACAAGAAAAGAGAGGAACAGAGAGAAGAAGACAACAAGAAAAGAGATAAAAAAAGAGAAGAAGACAAAACAACAAGAAAAGAGAGAAACAAAGATAAGAAGACCATAAACAAAGAGAAGAAGAGCATAGAGAAAGAGATAAACAAAGAGAAGAACATAGACAAAGAGATAAACAAAGAGAAGAAGAGCATAAGCAAAGAGATAAACAAAGAGAAAAAGAACATAGACAAAGAAATAAACAAAGAGAAAAAGAGCGTAGAGAAAGAGATGAACAAAGAGAAGAGTATAAAAAACAAATCAGAGAAATAATTGAAATCCAAAACGAAAAGTTCAACCAGTTGATAAAAGAAATAACTCAGTCTAAGGAATTGGATGAGGAAGATAAAATTCAAAAAAATAAGGCAGCTGAAGAATTTCATGAAACTATTCCAACCCAATCGACACTAATAATCAAAACTGATAAAGTGAAATTAAAATCTTCTGATCTGCAAGAAGATGAAAACATGAAAATGAACATAATCAAAAACTTAATTCTCATATAACTAAGGAACTGTCCAATATAGAAGAAAATATTTCAGAAAAATTGTCTGATATATGCTTGTCTGATATATGCTCTGAAACAGTAATAGAGGTAGAAAGAGAAACCATAAAGCTGAAAGAAAGGTGTGTTAGTTTTCAGCCATATATATAGAAAACATAAACAAAAGCTCATTAAACTCTAATCAGAAATTGAGTATAAAGAAAATTACAAAGACAGTTATTAAAAATATATTTGCTGACACAGGAAAAGAAACCAAAAAGGAATCTGAAAACTCAGGATTTATAAGTGTGAAAAAAATTAAGCAGCAAGAAACTCTTATAAATACAAAAAAAAAATAATTACTATGACAGAAGAACCATTTAAAAATAAACTTTTATGTATTTTTAAAAATGAAGTACCACCATGGAAGAGGAACAGAAGAAAATCCACAGATGGTGTTCATGGTCCATATTGGACCCGTATAATTAGAAGATCAAACAGTAACAAGGATCTGCAAAGACAATATGGAAGTGAAGAAGCAAGCCACCACAGTGATGTTGAGCATGATAAACTCCCAACAAAAAGACAATCCAGAAGTGTGTCACCTCATAATACAGAAGAGTATTATAGGAGAACTGATCATGATCCTCAGTCTCCTAAACCAAACTGTAGTTATAATACAGAACAATAAAGTAAAGATAGCTGATGGAAAAAGTTTGTGAGTGTGATGTAGTGATGCATGGACTTGTGTTTTTCATGTTAAGATGGGTGGATGATTGAGCAGAGCTGCTTGGATGCATTGTGTTTATGATGCTCCAAAGTATATGCTCGGCACTATCCAGACCTGGATGTTGTGCTCCAAGAGTAGTCCAGCAATGTGTATATATAGGCCTCATGAATAGGCCTCGGTCTCATGAATAGACCAAATGATAGCCCCCAAGACGCACAGAAGCTGAGCAGGGTTGGATGAGTGCCAAATTGTGTTTTTTTCTCTGGCTCCTACTCTTAGTTGGATGATCCTTCTAGGTACAAGAGAGGTAGTGCTTAAAAATGAGGTATTTTCTCATGACATCATGGGCACTGCTTGGCCATCTCCTTATTCTGGCATTGGAGGCTACAGTTCTTGTATTCACTTTTCCAGCTCATCTTACCCATTTCATCAGCAAACCTAAAACCAATAGAGATGCAGTAATGAGAGATGAAGAGTATAATATATAGAATAAAATCGTACTTCTAGGTGATTTCATCCCAAAATTTGGTGGGGGATAATGAAACAGATATACTGTTCCACGTATATATATTCAAAAGATCCTCCCCTCCATTTAAAAAAGACTAGCATGATTTGATCAAATTTAAAAAAAATAAACCAAAAAGTTTATAGTTAAAAGAAAATCATTATTGATTTTATAGTTTCAAATTACGATGTAAATAAAAGCTGGCATTTATTAAAAAGATTACATTTTTAATTTTTGGAATGATGTTTTCGATTAAAGTGTGATACAGCTTGAAGCAGTCTTAATAAATTGAAAAACATGGCTTAATTTTCATGCTTTCTTATCTATCCTGCTAAAAAAGTAGATTATCCAATCATTATGAAGAGAAAGACAATCGGACTAAATGAGCGCTGTGGGATGACTAGGATAGGTGGGCTGAACTGTTTAATCAGTCCAAGAATCAGAATATAAATAGTCAAGTTGGATGTTCAGTGCAGATTAGATTGGATTTTTAAAGTGTATGTTTAAAAAATATTTTTTTGGAAAAGATAGTAAGGAAAGTGAAGAATTAAAAAGTTAAAATTCTTATTTAAGTGTTACTCAACTCTGACTTTCGTCACCTTGGAATATAACCTTTACAACTACTGTTAATAATGGAAAAAGAAAACATAACGATGGAAGGATAAATGGTAACATCTTTTCTCTTCATTCTAAGCCATTATTTTCCAAGATTTGCCTGGATAGACATCATAGAAAGAAGATAATGCCATTCAACTGAAATGTGATGCCCCTTTTGAAAGCAGTTACATCATGGATATGAAGAAACAAACTGGATAAATGAAGGTAATGATTTTATAAAAATATTCGATACTATGTGCGTTTATAGAAGACAAGACAAAACGTATTTCTTAAACTAAAATTATGTGTTTTTAAACGACAAACAAAATGTCATTATTATAAATAAATTTAAAAAAAAGAATTATTAATAAAAATAGCTGCGTAAAAATATGTTCTGTTAAGAATAAATTGTAAATGATAAATATTAAAAATATCTATAATCAAAAGGCATTTTTAATAAGGATTGACTTCTCATCTACAGATACATTTGAATTAAAATAAACTAAAAAACGAATACTTATAATGATTGATATTATTGATTTACAAATAAATATACCTAGAAGAGTCACAAATACGGAGCTATTACAGATAACTCTAACTGGCTAATAAATAAATGCAGCTGCTGATCAACTTATATGAAGAAATATACATCTGTGGCAGACCAAACAATAATATTTATGATAGATTAACTAACTGAAAATGAACTGGAACTTTGAATTAGAGGTAAAATACAAATTGTTAAAGAACTTGCATTCTTTAACTCATAGGTCGTGGTTTGCAAACCGTACTGCCGCCGCCAGAGGGCGTGGCGACATCATCAACAACCGGCCTGAAAATGACAAGTGATAAATATTTGTAATTGTGCAGACTCAGTTACACAATGGACTGTAAATAAAATATTTGTAATTGAGCAAATTCAGTTACACAATGGACTGTAAATAAACTATTTGTAATTGAGCAAATTCAATTACACAATGGACTGTAAATAAAATATTTATAATTGTGCAAATTCAGTTACACAATGGACTATAAATAAAATATTTGTAATTGAGCAAATTCAGTTACACAATGGACTGTAAATAAAATATTTGTAATTGTACAGATTCAGTTACACAATGGACTGTAAATGAAGTATTTGTAATTGTGCAAATTCAGTTACACAATGGACTGTAAATAAAATATTTGTAATTGAGCAAATTCAGTTACACAATGGACTGTAAATAAAATATTTGTAATTGAGCAAATTCAGTTACACAATGGACTGTAAATAAAATATTTGTAATTGAGCAAATTCAGTTACACAATGGACTATAAATAAAATATTTGTTGTACAGATTCAGTTACACAATGGACTGTAAATGAAGTATTTGTAATTGTGCAAATTCAGATACACAATGGACTATAAATAAAAGTTCATTGAATTAACTATATGAGGAATTAAGTGGAACTCTGAATTAAATGGAATGCTATCAGTTGTCTTTCATTATTATCTCTGTTGTCTTAATAAATCACACTCTTCTCTGTGAATTAATTAAATAACTAAAGATGTAAATTGTTAAAAGAACTATGAAAGAAGGACTTTATTATACAACAAATTACATTCTTTAAGTGCTATTATTGGAAGTATACCAAAGAAACACAATGGACCAGAAATGAATAACACAATGAATCTTCACATGGATATGAAGAAACTTTATTAGAAGAACGTGCAAATTAACTTGTTAAATAAAATTATTGTTACTTAAAATTAATCTTAGTTATCCAGTTGTTCAATTCTATTTTGTTTTTTTATTGCATCACTCATCATTCAGTGCACTTGTTCATGAGAATCTCATGCCTCCTGATCTATGTCTGGCATAACTAGACTTAGGTAAGTCAGGTTGTAGTGAGATGGAACTCTAGTGGGGCCATTTGGAAAACCAAACATAGAAATGTCTAGATGCTTCCAGTCTCTATGGTACTACATCCTCTGATGAGCAGGTAAATATTGTTGTAGGGGGGGGGGGGTTTAACATCTGCATTGAGGAATGCCAATTGATAGTTCCTTCCTGCAACATGCTCATCAGGAAATTGTTACAACTGAAATAATAAAAGTGTTGTGTGGTGGTCCAGTTACAATAGGTATTATCACACGTATATGCATGGATAAATGTCTGTGACATCAATTTATGTACATATATTGCAGCGTTTATATTTCTTTTTCTAAATAATATTTGTTATAAAATTTGTTTTATTTAAAAAGAATTTACATTTAAAATATTCTCTAAATAATATTTTGGTTTTATTTAAAAGGAATTTACATTTAAATAGCCTGTGGTCTTCTACAGATGGCCCATTCTGTCATTAAAAGCTAGAGCAATTCTTAATTTTGATTGAATAAATCAGAAACAAAACCGTAGCTTGACAAGGTTATCTAAATGGTGTCTAAAACAATATCATTTTCCCAAACTCGTACAAATGTAATGAATCACTTTTCCAGACTAATACATTAAAAGATTTAAGCAATTTAAAAAGGTCAAAATTGAAGAAGAGGCTCTATTAAAAATTGACAGAAAAGTTAAACATATGGCTAGCTGGTCTTAATCTGAAAAATGTATAAATAATGCAGAATTCTTGCTGCAGAGGTTTATATAAATTTTTGTGGAGAGTTGTACTACACCAGTCCATACTATCATGGCTCACTAAAACAAAGTTTGGGTTTGCTGTCTCTGTCCCAAGATGGCAATTTCTATTCATCTCTGCATGCCTATGGGCATGATCATAATTGCAGGGAAAGGAGACCCTTCCAGCAGCCTGCCGCAAGAAGAGACCATAAGTCTATCCTGAGGAGAATGCCACTACAATATGCCACTGTTGGATGTACCTGCAATACAAGCCTACTACCAAGAAGCCCATTAATATTCTTCTAAAGACTGGAGAGCTGTATAATTTAATCTGTAAAATCTTTAAATTAAATCATTTATAAAAGAAACCGTTCAACTATAAATGTATGTAAAGTTTATTTATCTTAGGATACAATAATGTAAACAGATGTTTTATATATATCATCTTACCCTATATCTTTGAATTTCAAATAGCAACAATAACAATAATGCTGTAGGAAATCCAAATAGATTTGTGTAATCAAATTTCTCAAAATATGACCTTTATTTCATAAATATTCAGTGACAATGATTCATTAATAACGTGAAGGGTCAGAGTGACTTCAGGTCAACATGGGCATGACAACAATATTGGCATCAGCATGGAGTTTGGGAACTCTATCATCAGATTTTCAATAGTATGGAGGGCTGAAGAGTTGGAGGTTGGAGCCTATCCATTAAAGTGTAAGGATTTGCTATCTTAATATAAACTGAATACTGATTATATATATATAGGAGATAGTAATCTGAACCAACTGATGATTGCTGGTTTAGTGTGGTCATGTGTATTGGTAGTATGAATAGTGTGGATAGTGAAGGGGCTTGAAAGTCTGCATTCAAATCCCCTATATTTATATAGAATATAAAATAAATTATAAATAATAACAAACACAATTGCTTATAGAAAATTATATAAAATATCTAATATATGTTTATATTTGTTCTTTAAAGTCTAATCTAAGCTGGGGATATGAAAGGGTATATTCATATAGTGTTGCAAAGACATTAACACTCAATCGGAGTAATATGAATATTATTTAAACACACCCTCAATTTAAATACTAGAGGATGATGATGATAATGATAATAATAATAATAATTTTATGTTGTCCTTAACTACTTTGTTTCAATAACTAATCAATAATTAGTCAATCTAACATAGGAACAAAGGAGATGCTTACTTCTTTAAATGAAACTAGTGAAATTGTTGCTTACCATTCCTAAATGATATTTAAAGCATATGGCTTATTCATTAAACCTCAAGATCCTTTATGGCACTCATTTAAAGGGTTATTCCTTAAAAGTAACATTCTATTAACAAAAAATAACATATCATTAGGATGCCTCATTGCATACTGTGGCATTTTAAAAATTAATACTAACATGTAGGAGTGATGCATTAAATAGTCCTTATAGACCTAATTATCTAACCAAGGATGAGAGGTTGAAACTTAAGAACCCATAAACGTGTAATAATTTCAATATAGCAAAATTTTATTTAAGTTTAAAAATTACTTACATTAATACAACCTAGTCTTAAAAGTAAATCATACATTTAATCATATAACATAAATAATAAGACTAACAAAAGTATTATTCTGCATATTCATATAATAATATCTGCAGAACCCCTGTATTTTCTTTATTATACCAACAATAACAATAATAATAATCAGCTACAGATATTCATTATTCTTTGTATAAATTTCCTAGATCTTTACCATATGAAACACTCACTTTGCACAATCTATGGAAAAGTGTTCTCCACTTAGATGATCATCCCAATCAAATATCTGATCATACAAGTCCATAATCAAAACCAAAGAAATAGATATAAAATAAAGATGAAAAACACTGGACCATTCTGCTCTCATTGCTGTAGATGAAAACAGATAGAATTCCATAACTAACATATTGAAAAATATATATCTAGGCTATTCCAACACAGTATTATCAAAAACTAACAATCTTTTGGAACATTGTCTCATCACTACCAGTTTACCTAAAGGACACACCAGTTCCAATATACAGCAATAGCTATGAATTTAAAGTTAAGCTGAACAAAAACATCAATCCAACCACTATACTTACTCAGATTACAGACCACGAGGCCACAGTTAGGCTATCCACAAGATGATTAAAGTCACAATGTTTCTCTTTTCACCAACATGGTCATCTGGCAATCAACTGCACAACCATTTGATGCTCAGTGTAATCAGATGGGTAAGCATATACCTAGATGCATTCATAATCAAAACCAAAACAATATTGACAAACACCTAATACACACACAAATTCTGTCACAAAAAGTAGTTTCATTACAACCAGTTTACCTACAGGGCACCCCAGTTCAAATATACAAAAATTATTATGAGTTTAAAGTCAAGCTAAACAAAAATATCATTTCAACGACTATAAATACACAGATTATAGACCAAGAGGCCACACTATGCCTTTAAAATAATTAATGCCACAATGTTTCTCTTGTCACCAGCGTGGTCATATGGCAATCAACTGCACAACAACTCAATGCTTACAGTGTAATCAGATGAGTAACCACATACCTAGATGCATTCATAATCAAAGCCAAAACAATATTGACAAAATACCTAATACACACACGCATTCTTTCACAAATGAAGATGCTTCACCAATAGACCTCTCCATCAACCAGACAAATCAAACCTTCAGCAAACTCATTAATATCAAAAACAAAACTGCTCAGTGTGATGATAATCAAACTCTCCCTTCATCAACCAAACCATGTAACCAGTTAGTTTGAACTAATATAGCTAAGGTTCCACAGTCAAAACGCCACATTAACAATACTAATCAATTTTCACCTATAATAAACAACAACATACCTGTCATGGATACACTGACACCACTGATACTGCCAGTTGAATGCTGTGACACAGATTACTTCTAAAATAAAAGCTGTGTCACCATGAACAAATCATGGTAATACAAAAGTAAAAACAATTGATCCCAAAATTAACCTAACAGTCTCTGCTAATAATAGCATTTATAACTTATAATCCTGTGGTCCTCACTTACCAAACACTCAATAAAAACAGCTCTAATTATCTTCATCATTCACTAATTAAAATCTCAATCTCAAGCAATGAATCAAAAACAAACCCTGTAGAAAAACATATATACACTAGTATACCACAGATATCAAATCTTCCCTGTTTAAAAAAATAATGCAAACAAAACAACTCTTAAATATTTTGATGCCCTGGATGCCAGCCTTTAAAACTTAATTTTGGGTCATAGCTGACCATTTATGTTCATACAATCCTGTCTCTAGACTTTATAAACAAAACAACAAATGGAAATCTCAAACAGCTGATTCACAAAACACAACTCTATTTTTTCTATTCATTTACATTCAACATGAAAATAAAGATAGAAGCTTTAAATGTTTGAGGTCTAAACTCAATTCAAAAAAACATTCAGCTAAATAAATGGATTCAATTTACACAGCCAAACATCCTGGATCTGGTGAAAAAAATATGTAGTGGTTCTCAGATTCACATCACAATGTATCTAGGGACCCAAGGATTTTGTGCCTGTTCCTGAGATTCATCAACACCATCAGGTGGCACTGATCTGGCCATCACAAGAACTTGCCAATTTTCATCCTTTAAAATCATGTATATCATCTCAAACCTATTTATAGTTTTTCTATAAATAGGTTTCCTGAAGGTTTGTGATGATGGTGTTTTCATTGTATCTATTGTTTGGATTATTTCCGTTGTATAATATGAATGTCTTTAGAAAAATTTAACATAATTTAAATAATGCAAATATATTCAGCTGATAGTAACAGAACATCAAACAAGTTAGTATATGCACAATGTTTAGAAGGTTTTATTATCTCCTCTTCTTCAAGTGTTGATGGCCTGACCAGTGACAGTACTAAGCATGGGAATCAAACATTGACCTTTGGATTCTTGAGTATTGAATTTTAAGGTAATGCTCTAACCAACTGAGCCATTCTGCCAAAGGCAAGTCAGTAGAAATTTCATATACTTATCTACAAGGTTCCCCCTGATTTCTCTACTTTTTTCTTAAGAGCAAAGTTGATTAGTGGTTTCCATACATTATGTATAGTCACTCCAGGTTGATCTATGGAATTGTTTGCCATAGTCATGTGAGCAGCTTTTTAAAATTTTCTTATTTGTACTTTTTCTTCTCAATCCAATATTTTATTGTTTCCCCAATTGAACATATGTTTATTGCTACATACATGTTCTGCTATCTTAGACACATATTTTCTCTATTCTAATCATCAGTTTATGTTATTTCAAACACTTTCAGTGAGAAACCTGGTCTCACCAATATATGTTCTTCTACATTCTCATGGTATTTCATAGATGTACCATGTAAAGAAGCATTGGCTATTGTAAGATAAAAATTAAATGGTGATAGTGGCTTATAAACCAGAACAAATCTTTCTATTGATAGTATAATGGAACTGTTAACATTTTGCATAAAAACAACCTACTTTCAATATAATACAGAATTCTTCCAATAAAATCAAGAAATAGCTATGGGTTCACCATTGTCAACCCTGATTAGTAATACTTACATGGAAGAATTTGAAACCACGGCCATAAAAACTACTCCATATCTACCAAAAGTTTGGCTTTGCTATGTGGATGATACATTTATTGTATGGAAACATATTAAAGCACTATTATAAACTTTGTGGAAACAGATCAATAATATATCCTCAATTAAATTCACAATAGAATCAGAACAAGAACAAAAATTGGCATTCTTAGATGTTCTTGTGACAAGACTCCCTCAAGGCAAAATCAAAACCACAGTTTACCGAAAACATATACATACAAGAAAATACATAGACTATACATCCAATCACACCAGAAATACAATACATGAAGTTATACTATTACTACAAAACAGAGCAAAAGAAGTTTGTTCAGAAAACAGCGATATGGAAAAAGAAAAGATCTATATAGAATAAACTTATGAAAAATGGTTATCCATAAGCCGTTATTAGGAAACCTTAAATAGACAACAAAAAGAACCATCAAAAGAAAAATAATTATTGGAACTGTAGTGTACCCATACATAACAATAATAGCAGAAAAATTAAGAAAAATCTGCAATCAGTATAGCATCATAACAGCCTTCCAGAGCCATACCACACTATGAAGAATTCTAACATCTTCAATGCCTAAATTGCTGAAAAGAACAAACTGCATCTATGAAATACCATGTGAATGTGGAAGAACATATATTGGTGAGACTAGTCCCATTGAAAAGCACTTGAAAGAACAGAAACTGATGATTAGAAGAGAGAAAACAAGATGTATCTAATGTAGCAGACTATGTATATAACAATGAGCATATGTTCAATTGGGAAAACACAAAAATATTGGATAGAGAAAAAAAGGTACAAAGAAGAAAATTTAAAGAAGCTACTCACATGATAATAACAAACAACCCCATAAGTCACCTTAGTGTGACTATACATAATGTATGGAAACCACTAATCAACTTCGCTCTTAAAAAAAGAAAAAGGGGGGGAAATCAGGAGGAATGTCATAGATAAGTATATGAAATTTCTACTGATTGCTGCTTTTGGCAGAATGACTGTTAGTTAAAACATACTGTAAAAGTCAAGATTCAAAAAATCTAAGGCTCCAGGTTCAATTGGTCAGGCCAGCAATATCTGAAGAATAAAGAAGAATACCTGTCAAAATGTAGTGCATATACTAACCTGTTTGATGTGTTATTACTAACAGTTGAATGTATTTGGAATATTTAAATAAAGTTAAATTTTTCTAAAGAAATGCAATACTCATATTAGATGATGGAAATAGTTTAAACAATAAATATAACTACTTATAGTTACTTTTCATCACTGAACTGTTGCATTCAACATAATTTTTATTTACATATCTCCTGAATAAGCTGTGACCTCAAGATGACTACTTACCATCAACACACTATTAACACCAACACCTACATGAGTTATCACAATTTTTTTTTGAAGTAGCTACATCCACTTGCAAAACTCCTAATGAGCACTGAATATTTCTTACCACCTAATTCCATCTCATTCTCCAATTATCATCACACCTCATTTATGGACCTGTACTTTTATTCACCCATGATTCATCACTTAATTAAGTTACCATTTGACTCATCGTCCTTTTCTGATGACTCTAGTCAAATGATTGAATTCAATTTGAATGCAATGCAAACTTCAACAATCCACCTTCATAAAACAATAAGAATAATTCTCCCTGCACACACTTCTGAATTTTTGTACTAAAACATTGTATTCTAAAACATACATCATGCTATTTAAATTTAGCACTATGCAACTTGACCTTGTTCAACAGTAATTTCCTTTATCAACATTCTGTTATTCAATATTAATCATATTACCAGAAACACCCCATCACCCACAAGACCCCTAACTTTGGCTGATGAGTTACATAAAATGATCACAATGTGTAGATCTGCACCAGACACCTAAGCACATATAAAAAAACTTACACAAGTATATAATAACACCTGCAACACTAAAAAAATTACCTTGCCATAAAAAAAAAAATATGACTAACAAAACAACACACCTGAATATCAGGGTGCATTAGATAAGCTCTGGGATATCCTTCCACTGCCAGAATTCCACAAGCATTTGAAACCAAAGGTGTCACCAAATCTAGACACAATATGATATAATCAATATACAAATATTTCAAACAAAAACTGCAGTCACCTTGTGTCATTGCACTACATGAAAATCTCTTTGGCCAATCGGAGTTAGATAAACCATTCCATATTACTTATTTTATGCTGAAACTAACCACAATACCAACCTCTTGCCATCCAGGGCCACATGGAATCCCTAAATTTGTATTCTTACATCTCACTCAGTTTATCCCAACACATCTATGTGATTTAGCAAATTAGCTATCACAAATATTGTTTAACAAAAAAAAATCTATATCCAATCTCTATAGCTTCTTTTAATGAAAAATAACATATAATCTGTGACCAATCACCATGGGATCCCTTGGCATTAAAACCATAGAGATGGTCCTAAAATATAAAATCAATATATATCTCCTCCCTCTATTGTCACCTATGCAATATGCAAAAAAAGACTCCTCAACAGTCCAAACTGCCTCATTTTCTAAACCATCTTAAATTCAGTTTGAGAAGAGAAAAATATGTTCCAATGGCTGTTGAAATTGATATTGAGGCTGCTTTTGACTCAGTTCCTATTGAGATTTTAATTCAGACATTTGCAGCACCAAAATACTTTGCTCCTTCTTATTCATACTAACCAACTTACTACTCCTTAATCAATCATCACTTTCATTCACCCTAACTAATCTATATCTCAAGGATCTCCACCAAATACAATAAAAATTGTAAGGAATTCAAATCCCATACACTGGACTATATATACCATGTATTGTATACATGGATGACCATACTGGTTTTTCTTCCTCCAAAAAGCAACTACCTAATCTGGAAAAAATATTTAATGATTACACCTTCAAATATAAACTCAAATCAATACTAATAAAACATCAGCTTGGTTTCTCTAAATTGGGATGATAAATACACAAATTTATCATGGTAAACCAACAAATTTCCCCTGATTTCCTTTCTACCTACGACCCTCTGGAATAAGACCAAAGATGCAGATAAAAACTGAAAGATGATGCAGAAAACATAAACAACTCTCTCCAAAACCTACCCTTCTCTATATGCAAAAGCATGCTATTTCAATCAGCTTGTAACTACAAAGATAATTTCACTAAATCTTTCCCTTTGTCCAATTACTCACTCTGTAGCAAGTTATTATGGTGCAGAAAAGTAATCTCCATCCCTGTAAAATGACAGTCTCCCACGAACCAGAAATTGAGTAGGTCTTCACTCCATCCAAATTTTTCATGCACAAAAAAGTATTAAACTGCTGACTGCATTGATAAGAAGTTTTCCAGCTCTCGAATGCTTTCTTCAAATAACACCCACAAACCTTCACATGGGTATTTGTCTTTGCTCATAAACCAACTCCAAAGCATTTATAATCAGGTGTCTTTTTTGGGGTGTGTTTAATGAAAATGGCAATTTTGTAATATTGAGGAAAAAGTCTGATCAAACGGAAGTTTTTATTTTTTAATTTTTGATGAAAATTGCAAATTTTGTGTTTTAATATTTTAATCATGTGTTTGGGTTTTTATTTTGCATGAAAATGGCAATTTTGTGTAGTCAGATTGTGACAACATATAGATTGGTCGATGTGATTTATCGCTAGGATGTGTCAACCTGGGTTTTGGGAGGTTCTTATAATTCAGAATAGTTGTGAGCACATACTAAATCAGCACCAAAGTATTAATGCTCAATTTTATACAAGTTTTATAATGTTCTATGTGGTGCAGCAATCAAAGTCGTAATTTGTAACTGACAAGAAAGGAAAACACCCATATTTAACTAACCCAGATATTAGTTTTGAGTCAGTATTATTTTTCTTTAATAGAACAATATTTAATTTTATGTGGTTTGTATATACAACTTTTTATTTACCACAATGATATCTCAAACAATTTGTACAATTGAGTTATTATTAAAAGTTAGCACAATGTTCACAGTTAGAAAAATCTAGTTATTTTATTGTAAGCTTGGTGGCAATATATTGTCATTAAAGAGATATTCCAATATTTATCTATATACTTATTCACTAATTGGGTGTGCATCATCCAACAATATTATCTGTAGTGTAGTTTAGCTTCTTACATACTTGTTGGTGTATATAATGTAATATATTTTATACATAATGCTATGTAAATGATATACACTACAACAAAAAGGTGAGCTCTTGTATAATTATTATCCAAAGTATATTTACATAAATTTGTCAATGAAAACTATATTTAAAAGAAATCAAGATATCTTTTTGAAAATCCATGATAAAAGAATGATAGATTTATTATGTATTCAAGCCTATTGTTATTTATATTTTTACTTATTTTCTGTTCATAATAAAAATTCTAAATAGAAAAATACTAAAAAGAGTCTCTTAACATAGTGATGTTGTCAGAATATAATGGTACAATCATTTTATGAGAAAGAATATACCTATTGTTTAAAAACAGTAATGTTACTTAGTTTTCTAATAAGAAAGATTCTAATGATACTATATTATATCAAACAAAAAGAAATTTATTAAGAATATTATATAACAAATTAAGTTAAAAATATATTACAAAATGATAAATATTAAAATCGGTGGCACTCAATTGGAATAAGAGGATAACCATCAATCATTATTATACTATTATAAGCATCCTCATATTTTAAAGACAAATATTAACCTTAAATGTGTATTTAACTCAAAACCATATCTAGTTTATCTAAAAATTAGGTGAATGCTTCAATATAAGGTATAGACAATCCAGTACAATATAAATAACTATATAAGTATTATATATATATATAAAACAAAAAAATGTCCGCTAATATTAATAATACAATAACGAAACTTAAATATATTCCAAACAACGGTAATATTATATTTTAAATTGTTTACCGTTGTTTGGAATACATTTAAGTTTCGTTATTTTATATATACACAATAGAAATGTACAAAGATATAAAATAAAAATTATAAACACAAAGTTTTAAACTTTCAAAAGTTACCTCAATTTTTGGAGAACCAAGATAAACTGGAATAGATCCAACATATAATGGCCTCCATAATTTTTCTGTTATATAATCATCACATATAGCATTTTCTATAGCTAATGTAAATTTGTATTTTGCAATGATTTTCCAAAATTCTTCATCATCCATTCCAGATACTGGATCCTGTAATCTGAATGTAATTAAAATATATATAGAGCAAAACATTTATTATGAAAAAATTCTAATATTTTGTTTTATAAATGAAACTTAGTCTAAAATAATGTAATGATGAACTATTTCGTTAATATGTTGTAGGATTTCATGAATTAACTAAAAATGAAATTAAAAACAACTTATTACAAATTAGTAATTATAATCATTTTAAAATTCTATTTTGGAAGGATAATTTTTTGATAATAATCAACCTATTCCATCATAAATTATGAAAAAAAAAAGATAACTAATTGAAATTCCAATTTTTTTTAGAAAATTAACAAAAATCAAAACATTCATATATAGGATTTATCATTTATTCTAGAGATTTAATATGCAGTAATTAAAAATCATAATTACAAAAAGTGAATGCAAATGTGCTACCATGTTAATATTATTTTCATCATAATGCTTTGTTTTGATTATATTGTAAAAGAGTTACAATTTTTTTCAATATATTATAGTGTGAGCTGAAACGAGCCAAATAATTTCATTGCTATCATTTACAACCATTATTTATCTACTGCAGAATAAAGATCCTTCCAAGTTCAATCCAACTTTTCTGATCTTAAGCTTTTCTTCTCCACATTATCCCAGCATATTTCCTTATTTCAACCATCCATCATATATATGGTCTCTTTCTAGGTTACTTACAATCTCATGGAATCCAGTTTAAGATTACAACAGTCTATCTATTATCATCTCTCCTAGTAATATGCCCAATCCAACTCTAATTTAGTCTCTTACTATTTTCAAGATGTCAGTAACACCTGTTGTTCTCTCACCCATGTATTTAATTTTCGATCTTTTTTTTACTCCTAACATAGATCTCTCCATATTTGTTGAGTGGTCTCAAGTATCAATATTGCTCTTCTAGTAAGTGTTTTAAGTCATAGATCCTTAAATAACAACTAGTACATTTATTAAAAACCTTCTTTTCAAACACATAGGCATAGTTTTAGTATAGAGTTATTTTTACCAAAAGCCCTTGACCAAAGTTTAATTCAATAATTAATTTCATTAATTACATTCCCATCCATAGTAATAATTTGATCAACATATTTGTAATTGTTAACTTCTAACTAACAATTATCAATCTTTATTTTCTTTTTTTGAAAATATTCATAGAACATTACTTTAGTTTTGTTAACAACTTCAGTCTATTTTTTTACTATCATCTGATAACTCTTTCCTGATGCTCTAAACATCATCTGCAAAATCTAAATGACTTAAATAATCTCCATTTACATTTACTCCCCTTAGCATCCCATTTCAATCCACAAAATACTTCTCGTAAAATTGCTATAAAAAGTTTTGGAGATATGAAGTCACCTGCCATATACCTTTCTCAATATTAATGTTCCTAGTATCATTGTGTAAACTAATTGTAGCTGTTATATTTTTATAAATATTCTTCAGAATATGACAATATTCTGGATCTATGCTTTAATCACTGAAGAAAAAAAAATGCTTATGGAATCGAATGCCTTTTTCTAAATTACAAATCCAAAACATAAAGGCTGCTCATATTCATTAATTCTTTTTATAACTTCTCTCAATACTTGGATGTGATCTACTGTACTAAAACCACTTTTAAATCCAGTTTGTTCTTTTGCTTGGTTAAAATTCAAAGTTCACTGTATATAAGTTGTAATTATTTTAGTAAAAAATTTGTAAAAAAAAAATAAAAGGCAGATAGGTCTGTAATTTCTAATATTTTCTTTATTAAATATTAATACTATGTTCTTTCAATCATCAGGTATATCTTTATCAGTTAGGCATTCGGTATAAAACTTGACCTACAATTTTTCTATTTACTTACCTGCTCTTTTTAAGATATGGATTAAAATTCCATCATTATGTGGAGCTTTTCCTGTGTTCATAAATTTAATTGCATTTCTGACTATTTTATTTAAAATCCAGAACAATTTAAAAAATATAGTAATTGCAGGAAATATTCATCTTTGTTCTTTATTGCTATATAATCTTGGATCAATCACTTCTACACATTTCATGATGTCAATTTTATTTTTACTAATAGTTTCACCTTTTTTTCTTATTGCAAAACCAAGTTTCCTACTAAAATCAAGATGTTTTACACTATTAAGACTTTTATTCTCTTCTATAGTTTTTATATTAATTCCCAATTATACTTTCTTATAATGTTATCAACTCTTTTTCACATCATTTTACAAAATTCTAGTTATTCAATCCTTCACCATCATCAATTTCAACCATTTTTGATCTATTGCAAGATGGTCTCTCAAATTCAATCCATCCCTGAACTCTCTTTTCCACATCATCCCAGCCCATTTCTTATTTTATTCATCCATCTTATGTGGTCTCTTTCTAGTTCTTTTACAATCTTTTGGAATTCCATTTAAAATTTCAAATGACTATCTATTATCATTTCTTCTATTAATATGCCCAGTCCAACTTCACTTCAGTCTTCTAATTCTTTCAATAATGTCTATAACACCTGTTTGTTCTCTCACCCATGTTTTGATTTTTGATCTCTTATAGTTATTCCAAACATGCATGTTGTCTATATTTTGTTACATGTTATGAAGACTGTGTAATGTTCTTAAGTGTCCATGTCTCAGATCCGTAAATAAAAAACTGGTAAAACACAATTATTAAAAACATTCCATTTCAAACACATAGACATATTTTTTTTTAATATTTTTTCTATCAAAAACGCTCCAACAAAGTTTAATTCTATGATTAATTTATCCATAATGTTTCCATTGATAGTAATAATCGAGCCAGAGTATTTGTAGCTAACAACTTTTTCTAACTTATCATTATCAATCTTTATTTTCTTCTTTTAAGAAAATTCATTGAACATTACTTTAGTCTGTTTAACATTTACATTTATTTCTACTTTCTTACTAACACTTGCAACATTTTCTGACATTCTAAAGAACTATTTGCAAAAAGAACTACATCATTAGCAAAATTTAGATGACCTGAATAATCTCTATTTACTTTTACTCCCTAAGTTTCTCATTTTAATCCACAAGATATTTATGACAAAACTGCTGTAAAAAATTTTGGAGATGTGGAACCATCCTCTCATATACCCTTTCTCAATATTGCTAGTGCATTTTTAAAAATATTCTTTAAAATATAACAATATCCTGGGTCTATACTGTGATGATCCAGTGTTTTAATCATGGGAGAACTACTTCAAGAATCAAATGCCCTTTCATAATCTACAAGTCCAAAGCATAATGCCAACTCATATTCATTGGTCCTAGATACCCAAATATATATATATTGTAAGGATCGCTATAGGTATCATCCCTATCCTTACCATTAAATGCATCGAATATAAATATATACGTGGATGTGTTGATTTATAAAAGCTAATACATCTATTGAACAGTGTAAGTTGATGATATATAATGGTATGAATAAAATTATATTGTAGTTTAATGAACTGGAAATGCTTGAAACAAAATCATAAATCTTGTTACTAAATTACATTTTATTAATATTTTAAAATAACCTTTGACAAAACGATATTGTTCAAAGAATTGAGAAGGTTTTGTAAAGAAGGAAAAGAAAAAAAAAACGATCTTATAATTTAGTGTTGTAATGCGAAGGAGAGAAAAAACCTGATAGAACGTATGCAATAACCATGACAACAACTTTTTTTTTTTTCTAATGGCTGGAAAAATTAAAAACATGTATAGAAAAAGTTATACACAAGATTTTCTTTTCTTTATTTGTTAATGGCAGCAAGTCCGATAATTTGAAAACTATATTTTGGTAAAAAAAAAAAAATGTTTCTCAACATCTTAAAGAAAGAATAATTGGACACGCAAGGATGCATAAAACTGTAAGTTGTTTAATTTGATATACATATAGAAATAAAAAAAGAAATAAAACTGAAACAGAGAAATATTACTATGCTTCCATTGGAATTGAACTTTTACATGAACTATGGAAATTAAATAAATAAATAAATTATAACCTGTTGATTGAAGCATAATATGCACCAAGATTTTTTTTAAATTTTATTTATAAGCCTATTGAACTATTCGTTTTATAAGACATGTGAAAAGATATTGATTCATGTAATCAAGTGTTTGATAATTCTAGGACTGTTGAAAATTTAGACTTAGTAAAAGTTTATTATCCAAAGATTGACTTTAATCGTGTTTTGTTTATCATATAGCCATAATGTACTCACTGCTGATATAAAATTTTTATATATATATACTAGTGTAAGAATGATGCAGGTGTGCTAAAGGTCATTGTGAAAGGTCAAGGCAACTCAGATGGATTTTTTTTTGAAGAGGGTGATGAACACGATCTATAGGTGTGAATTCCCACCATCACATATATATGTATACAGTGGCTACCAAATATGTGAAGTTTTATAAATCAATTGTGAAAGTTGATAAATCAAGGATTATCCAAACTACTTGATCAGCTTGTGGGAGATGGATAAATCACTGAAGGCACTAATTTGAAAATGAAGCAAGTATAAGAGATGCTGAAAATTCCCAATTTATAATAATTTTTTCCATTTATAAGAAGATACTAATGTTGATCAAGATGTTTACAGAATCATTCATAAATGTATGTTGATATGTAACTGTTTGATTGTTGTGGCTGACATGCTGATGTTATAAATTTTGTAAGATTTTCTCTCCTTTATTTTATTTTTTACTTCCATATTGATTTTATTTTTGAGCTGGAAGTACCGAAAGAATTTAAATGTATGCATTTCCTGATGTAAAATATATTTTGAAATAAAAAAATATATAAATGGTTATGTTAGAAAAGAAAGAAGTACTGGACTATGATGAAATGTGTATATAGGAAGATAAAACTTACTCTTTGACCCATTAAAGACATAACATTTAGTAACAAAGTTAATTATTAATCAAACCCATAATAACCACTTATTAACAAGTTGCCTACTAATCATTAATTATAAGTATATATAATTCATTTAATCAATTGATGGCAATTCCAGTTCTCATAACTGATAATAGTCACAAACAAACCCATTAATTCAACGATATTTACAAAACAATAATTTGTATATAAATATGATATCATATTTATTTTTTTTGAATTTAAGAAAAATAGAAAAGAAAATAATTTCATTTGTTTAGATAGTATTAATGATCGTTAATTATTTCCTTTTTTATATGATGGCATGAACAGTAGATGCCGATGTATACCAAGAATGACACACAGTTGATATTATTTTATGTATTTATTATTTTTTTTGTGCGTTTATTTGGATGAGATTAGGTGGAAGTGGTAAGAAAAATATTTATGGTATTTAAAAGTGTATATTTATATATTTAAACGTATTATTTTAAGTTAAAATAAATTTGTTAATTTAAATTGATCTTACATTAAGGGTTGTATATAATTTGTTGACAATACATCAGTGAATTTACGTATCACTTGATATGAAAACATACAAGTAATAGGTACTAAATAAGTATACTATATGAACCATAATGTCGAGTCATTGCCCACATTGGCTAGATACATACTTATAAATTATACCTGAATAGAGAAATTGCTCAGATTATGACTGGGTTTGAATTCTGGGAATCTAATGGATTGACATGAAAATTGGGTGGATCCTGTATGTATTACCAAATGAATGCAGGGTGAATGGTAGTAAAGATCTATTTTGGCTGTGGTGTTGCGGAATCTTTCCCAATTTTCCATGGAAGGCCGGTTTTTTTTGTTTCAGTGTATACCGTGGAATGAATTTAGGTAAATAGTTGAGGGTGAGTCATCAGTCCATTATAATATATATATATATATTGTGACCTTCTGAATGGGCACAAGTAATTAAAGTATACTCTGTCAGTGGTGAATAACCGCATTTAACTAAAAAAAAAGTGAAATAGCGCTAAAATTTTAAAAACATTTTTGTTAATGGTCTAAAATCTTATGTGAGAGTTGCTTATGAATGTTAGTTGGGAATTTTTATAAGTATTTATTATTATATTTGATGAAGTATTTAATACAAGAAAGAGGGTAGATTATTACAAAAATTGTTGATATGCCAGTTAAGTTGATGTAAATTTGTTTTATTTATTTGTGGAATAGTGTTTGATATTTGTTTAGATGGTTTTCTGATCTGTTTATTCATTGGCACACCCATCAATGTATAAGTAATATAATCAATGAAATATGTTTAATTCATAATCATATCAATCATATGTTAGTTAGGATAATTTAGTATTCATATAGTAGCATATGTGTATGCATGTATGTCAGTATCATCTTTTAATTTCATTTTCATATTTAATTATAATATAAAATTTGACATTCTACAATAAAACATTTAAAATTATAGTAAATATCTCTGATAATAGATATAAATATATTTTGAGTGATTAATGGATATCTGGATTGGTGATTATTTGATAAATTAAATTGTTATCAACTATTTTATTTTACTAATTAATTAATATTCATTTATTTCAAAAGTGTAAAAAATTATTTTTTTTATCATTTGTTTTATTTGGTTTGATCTAATTTAGAAAATCAAAATGATTTTTTTTAAGAAAAGATTTATTGAATATTTATTCCCTAATTAACCAAGTGCAAAGGGTGGAGCTAACCTCTGGAGGATAAGATGACCTCTTGATTGATGGAAAAGAAATGTATTTAAGTAATAGTTAGTAATACAAATTCAGTGATTATTCATTCAGTCATTCATTCATTATCTGTCACTTCTTTGTGCTTTTTTTTAAATCTCTTCCAGAAATCAAGTCAGTTAAATTCCAAAGTGTGAATTTTTAAACATTATTTTCTTTATTGAAATCAGTGTGGGAATTCTAGCTACCAGACAGCTTTAAGGAAGAATGTCAGGCTAAATTATAAAGGTATATTTTCCTTCATTTACTCCACTCAGTTAAACGCTAAAGTAACACTATTGTCTTTAAAATGTATGTATATGCTGATAATTTTACTCTATTTGCTTATATCTTCTATTATTATTATTAAGGAAAAAATGAAATTGTGTGAACGTTCTAATCTTTTAAGGAAATTGTGTGAAATTTATAATCTTTTAAGAAAATTTATGCAGGACTGCATAATGAAACCTACCTTTGACTCTCCATTTAAATTCTTCTCTAATTGTATTAAAGTCAAGTTAAAATAGAAGGATGCGAGTATAATATTTCTGTGCTATATATTTGAATTACTCCACGATAATAATTTTGCTTGTTATTCATGCTTATAAATTACTTTATTAACAAAGTGAATTTGTGGCTTACAAATAATTAGTTAATTACTAGTATTTATTTAATATGACATGTTTAAATCAAGTAGAAGGACATTAATATTACATATTTCTTGTTCTCCTTGATATGTGGACTTATTGTAAAAAATATTATTGCTTAAGGAACTGTAGATTTTACGTAAATGATTAATTAGCAATGGACCAAAATAATTATATTAGTAATAATTTATAAAATTAATGGGAAGCTAATGTTTACTTTTTGGAAATCTGCTAAAATTATTGTTGAATTAAAATATTTCCAGAATTAATTGAATGATAAATATAAAGAGATACATAGCTGAAATTCTATATCTCCGTCATTATTATAAAATTTACTACTGTGCATGCTATATTAGTGAACTCAATTAGCTATTGTTAAGAACATTGGAGATTGCTAAATTAAATTTAAGTGTGAATGTCTAACATGTACTCATTTGGAATCATCATTCCTATCTTTGTGTCAGTCGGGAAACTTTATGTTTAAGAAAGAAAAAAACTTTACAAGTGATTTTTTTCCCTTTTGTTTGTGGCTATTGATATACTATAGATAGATAGACAGATTTATTATTTATATATTTGCTTATTTAATTTTTGTTATTTCTTTAACTCCTAGAACGTCTTGGATGTGCATATATGTGCAATACGCCAGTAAACAATTATTATTTAAATATAATGTCTTATGTAGGTTATATATGTTTTATAGTAGTTTATTGAAGAGAGGTATATATATATTTTTGTGTGTCTCGAAGTGAGCACTTGGCTTTCAGATTAGCATATGTATGAAAGAAATATTGTGTCAGAAATGGTAAAACCTTGTTGATAAAAATTATTTGCCATTTAAAAGTTTAAAATAGCTAATAGTTTGTCAAAAATTAAAAGTTTTTTCTTTATTATTTCAGTTTACCAATCGTAATATATGCATATTATATAATTTGAAATAATTTACACGCTCTTATTCATACGTGTCTGTCTTATGCATTTATTTCATATAACTAGTAAATATTCAGTTTTATGACTCTTTTTCTTTCTGATAATTTCGGATAATGCTGTATGCTAAAAGATTTGGTAGAAATAGTGACATATCTGTGTATGTGTATTTATTTTTCAATGGATAGAATGAAATGTATAGAGTAGCTATGAGAAAAAAAATTATTCATAATATATTCTATGTAGATTGGGATTGAGAACTCTCTCCCTTATTATATCCAAGCATTTGCCATGAGTGAAATATATTCCTAGATTGCATACGTATGAATTATAAAAATATTTTACGACATTGAGTAGTTTATCTCCCTTTTTTCTGGTGATGAAAATACGTTCCACGCCAATAGTATACCTCAAAGGAGGTGGGGATTCATTATTTGTTGTTAGATTTATTAGCCAAGAAGAATGTGTATTCCTCATGTGCTTAAATTTTTCTTGAATGTTTATCTTTGTGTTATCATAAAATCATAGCTATATGTAATGCAGTTGGTGGATAAATAAATAGTAAGATTAATATTAAAGCAGAAATAGTGTTATATTTGTTGGTTGGTTTATAGCATTGTCCAAATTATAATATTTAATTAGTAATTCATAAGTAAACTGATAAGATGTATGATTTTGTTTTTATTTATAGCATGTGACACACACATAATGCAAATAATCTCGCAGACTAGAAGTATAATACTGTTAAAATTATATATTGGGAAGTAAATATTTTGAATTATATCATATTAATTTACAATAAGCCTTAAATCATCAAATCATCAGAATGATTACTATTATTTTTTTTATTTTTGAATGCGTGAAAAGTGTAGATATTTAAAGGGATTATTTAATTGAGCTATTTAAATTATTTTCTTGACAGCCAAGTTTATTGATTTGTTTTATCTTAATAATTGGTAGTGACCTCTCCAACTTGTATATTGAAACAGTCAGTTTTATCCACCTGCCTGTTTCACGTATTTTACCCCCACACCTATCTCTATGCCAGTTGTAAACCCTCTCAGAGTACCCATTTAAGCAACATTAAATTACTATATATGCGGGATCGCGCATATATATGCGAATCGTAAGTCTGTAATTTAATAGTATATATATGTATTCATTTTAAAATATTTCTAGTTTAAGAAATATTTTAGTCTAAATTATTTAGTCAATTTTATGGTTATGTTACTGAAATCATATGCTTTAGATTTATTGCCTTACTAAATATTACTTACGTAATCAATGTGCTTAAATAAATTTATAATTACAACTTTAAATTATCATAAAAAAGATTTCTAATAATAAGATCTTTCATTGACTCGTAAATCGAAAGATTTCATGAGTACTAATGTATAATAGGAATTGTGAACTTAATCAGTGAAGTATTGAATAGCTTCACGCTCTCAGATCTAACTGCTTCAGCTTCACCTATTTATATAGAAAGTAGGCTGAAGTAAAAAAATTTCCCTCTTTTCTTCTAATGCGTAAGCTTGTGATTAAGACCTGTAGAGGTCCCTAACTTCACATTTTCAACTGCACATGCTTTAGGTTTATTACCTTAGTAAATATGTATATAAGCCATTTCCATTTTTATTCTGCATGTATGGTAATAAAATGTTTTCTACTAATTATCAAAGCAACTTTTAAGTTTCACTTGTAAACAACTTTGAAATTAGGTCACGCAATAGTCTTAAAATAGTGTGAACTTAATTTTATAAATCTAAAATTTTAATGATATTTACTTTTATAATAGCCATTATTTATTCTGAATGTACCAAAATATTTATGCCCTAAAATCTATTAAATTAAATCAAATATAATTTTATATAAAACAAAATACTGTAATGACTATTAAAATATTGATAATGATCTTATGATCAGTTGTCCAAACCTATAATTATAATAAATCACTTAATCTATATCAATCAAAATATAACACCTTAACTATAATTCAAGATAGAATAATTTAAAATATGTATTTCCTGTTGAAATACCCTTTCCAAAATAATACTAGACAAATGGTTATCCTAAAATCTCTAAAAGCATATTAGTTCACTATGATGATGATGATAAAGAAGAACTACTGCTATTTCCCCTACCACTACCACCATCACTACTACTACTATTACTATTACTGTTGTTGTTATTGTCATTGTTATCATCATCATCATCATCATCATCATTATTATTATTATAACAATATTTCAAATCAAATTTTGTTTATAAAGTTACATTGTTAAAAATACACTGGTTGAAAACTACATAGCTTTGGAAGAAACAGATAGATATTATTGGTACAGTTCAAATAAATTGTTAGGCAGGTATCTGATAAATGTAAACTGTGTATTTAAAACAGGCAAAACTCACTATACCTTGCCAGACACAGCAAGCTAGAGTAATCAATGGATGCCAGAAGGCTTGTGCATAAAATCGCCATCTGGTGCCTACTCATCCAATATCCCCAGACTAATTTCTGGCTTGTGGCCTTCATCAGTGAGGAGCCTTGGATCTGAGAGCACTGCACATAGATCTTAGGATCTAATGCAACTCTCCAGCAGACACCTTTTATCTCCACTTAACTACAAAACTATGAGTCTTAAACTGAAAACACCTTAATGTTTTCAATCCAAACCCATTAGCTTAGTCATATGGGTCTGAACTCAGTTCAATATCCATACATTTTGGTGTCTTTGGTTCTTTAATAACCATATCCACCACTATCCTATTAGGCAGGATTGGTTTTAAGCCAATAAACATAACATGACTACCACTTCTTATGCTTGTGTATAACTGTTGTTAAACCAGGCAAAACTCGCTATACATATTGCCACACACAGCAAGCTAGAGTAATCAATGGATGCCAGAAGACTTGTAGTTAAGTGGAGATAAAAGGTGGCTGCTGGAGAGTTGCATTAGATCCTAAGATCTAGGTGCAGTGCTCTCAGATCCAAGGCTCCTCACTGATAAAGGCCACAAGCCAGAAATTAGTAGGCACTAGATGAGGATGTTATGCACAAGCCTTCTGGCACCATTTATTATTCTAGCTTGCTGTGTGTGGCAATATGTATAGTGAGTTTTGCCTGTTTTAACAACAGTTATACACAAGCATAAGAAGTGGTGATCATGTGATGTTTATTGGCTTAAAACTGTGTATTTGATATGGTTCTATTTTCATTGTCTGAAAGTTTAGTTGATCAGTTTAAAATACTTTTGATTGAATTAAATATATCTTTTGGACTATTCAATACACAGATGTGATTTAAAAAAACTGTTGAAAAAGTATGTAAACAAAAAAATAAATAATTGTTCTTGTTACAGCAAAAGTCATTTGGTTTTTGAGGTTATGGTTTGTCTTGGGTTTTTAATAGTGACCATGTAGCAGCGAATATATCTGGGTGAACAACTTTGCTATTTCTGGCCTTCAGTTGTTCCGAGCTTATTAGAGAAGGTGACTGGGTGCTTTCTGGTATTTTTTCCAAGGCAGAAAGCACATCTCGTGCCCCACAAAGTATATAAACAAAAAGTTGCTGCACAGGCCGCCAGTACTGAACCTTTATTAAGTGTCTCTATTAGGTTATCAAGTGTGATGTTATTTTGTCTATATGGCTTAATCATAATTTCTCGGGTATTTGTCAGGGCTGCTGCTGCGTTTCTTCTCCCTTGTTGCAGAAAAAACAAAAAACACCAATTTTGGTGTAAAATCTGCTATATTTAAGAAAATATGAGATAGGTAGAGTGCGAAAATTTAATCTTAAAAGAAAGACAAAAAATTTGGGTTCCAAGGACCATTTTTTGAATTGCTGCATCAAACAACTGTTGTTCATATTTAGTATTGGTGACTGAGGATCAGTAGTTATGTCTGGATACAACATATTATAAATACTCCAACAGGTGTATCTGCCAACACCCAAAAGACACCTGATCATAAATGCTTTGGAATTGCCTTATGAACAAAGACAAATATCCATGTGAAGGTGGTGGTCGGAATGTGGATGTTATTTGAAGGATGAATTAGAGGTGAAAAACTTTTTATCAGTACAGCCAGTAGATTGATACTTTTTTGTTTATGAAAAATTTAAATGAAGTGAAGACCTAATCCATTTCTGGTTGGTGGAAGACTAAGTCATTTTACAGATAGAGACTACTTTTCTGCACCATAATATCATGCTACAGAGTGAGTAAATGAATGAAGTGAAAATGAAGACTACTTTTCTGCACCATAATAGCTTGCTACACAGTGAATAAATGGACAAGATGAAAGATTTAGTGAAGTTTATGATTGGTGAGTAATAGGTTATTTTTGTAGTTACAAGTTGATTGAAAAGTGGTTGTGCATTCAGCAGCATGTCAATTTTTGCTGGATCTTTTGTCTTATTCCAGAGGGCCCTAGGTAGAAAGGAAATCCAAGAAAATTAGTTTGTTTACCATAAACTTGCATATGTATCTTGCCAGTGTAAAGAAACCAAGTTGATGTTTTATTAATGTTGATCTTGAGTTTATATTTGAAGGTGTATTCATTAAGTATTTTTTCCAGAGTAGGTAGTTGTTTTTTCGATATAAGAAAACAGTAAGGTCATCCTTTGAAGGTGTATTCATTAACTATTTTTTCCAGAGTAGGTAGTTGTTTTTTGGATATAAGAAAAAAAGTAAGGTCATCCATGTATGCAATACATGGTATATAGAGTCCAGTCTGTGAAATTTGATTTCCTTATAATTTTTGTTGTATTTTGTTCATGAGAGAGTTAATGTAGATCATAAATAATAAAGAACTGAGTGGACATCCTTGAGGTATGAATTGGTGGGGAGAGAATGAAGGTGATATTATACCATTAATTGTAATATGGAATTCACTTATAAGGAATAGATTGGTGAGTTATAAGAGAGTGAAATATTTTGGTGCCTGCAAGTGTATGAATTAAAATTTCAATAGTAACTGAGTTAAAAGCAGCCTCAATGTCAATTTCAACAGCCACTGGAGCATATTTTTCTGCACTCTAACTGAATTTACAATGGTTTTGAAAATGAGGGCAGCTTGGACTGTTGAGGAGCCTTTTTTGCATATTGCATTGGTGATAATAGAGGGTGCAGATATGGCTTGATTTATCTTTTAGAACCTTTTCCAGAATTTTAGTACCAAGGAGGCCCATGGAGATTGGATACAGATTAGATAGATTGGATATTGAAGCTTGGATTTTTGTTGACTGGAACTAAGATTGGATATAGATCTTTTATGTTAAATAGCCTTTGTGCTAGGATAAATAATTTGCTAGATCATATAGATATGTGGTGGTAAACTGACTGAGATATGAAAATACAAATTTAGGGATTCAATGTGGTCCTGGATGACAAGAGTTTAGTATTGTGGTTAGCTTCAGCAAGAAATCAGTAGCATGGAATGGTTGACCTATATCTGGATGGCCAAATAGATCTTCAAGTGGTGTGAAAGCACAATGTGACTGGAGCTTTTGTTTGAAGTATTTGTATATTGATTCTATCATATTACATCCACCTTACATGAAACCCTTGGTTTCAAGTGCTTGTGTAACTCTGACAGTGAAAGGATATCCCAGAGCCCATCTAATGTATCATGTCTAGGTGTTGTTTTGTTAGAGATTTTTTTGTTTTTGTGGCAAGGTACTCTTTTAGAGTATTATGTCATTAAATATTTGTGTGTGTCTTTTTATGTGTGCATAGATATCTGAAGCAGATTTATACATGGTAATTCTTTTATGTAACTGATCGGCCAAAGTTAGGAGTCTTGAAGGTGGTGGTGTGTTTCTGGTAATATGATTTATATTAAATGATAGAACGTTGATAAGGAAATATACTGTTGAACAGGATCAAGTTGCATAGTGCTCAGTTTAAATAACATAATGTATGTTTCAGAAGTGTGTGATGAAAAAATTAATCTTATTGTTTTGTGAAGTTGAAATGTTGATGTTTGCACTGCACTTAAAACGAGTTTGAGCATTGGTGAGGGATTAACCATTAACTTAATTAAGTGATTAAGTATGGGTGAATAAAAACACAGGTCAATAAGTGGGGTGTGATGACTGTTATAGAAAAAGATGGAACTGGGTGATATGAAACCTTCAGCACTCATTAGAGGTATTGCAAGTTGATGTAGCCACTTTGAAACAAAAGTGTGATAACTCATGTTAAAGCATCCATCAAAACAACTGGGTTAGAGGTTGATGATAGTAGTGAGTTGATGGTAAGCAGTAATCTTTAGATGACAACTGGTTCAGAAGGTATTTTTATGTTGAGTGCACAGTGATGAAAAGTGACCATAAGTAGGTTTGAATTGATATATATAATTTTAAAGGATGAAAATTGGCAGGATCTTGTGATGACCAGGTCAGTGCCTCTTGAAACTGATGATAAATCTCATGAAGAAGTGGAAAAGTCTTGGATCCTTAAATAGGTTGGGGGGGGGGCAGATTGAGAACCACTATATATTTTTGTTTCCAGCAAATGCAGGATGTGTGGCTGTATAAACTGAATCCATTTACTTAGCTGGAGGTTTTTTTGAAATGAGTTTAGACTTTGAACATTGAAAGCTCCTATCTTTATTTTCATGTTGAAAGTAAATGAATAGAAAAAATTGTTAAAGTATATGTTTTCAGAATCAGCTGTTTTATATTTACTGGATTAAAATTTCCATTTGTTGCCTTCTTTATAAGATTTAGAAAAAGGATTATATGTACATAAAAGACCCGCTACGATTCAAAATTAAAATTTTTAGGGCTGGCATCTAGAGCATCAAAATATTTAAGAGATGGTTTGTTTGCATTATTTTTTAAGCAGAGATGGTTTGATATCTGTTGGTATATTAGTGTATATATATTTATCTTCAGGGTTTGTTTTTGATTCATTACTTGAGTTTGGGTTTTTTTTTTAAATGTCATAGCAGCGGCCAGAACACGAACCCGCAACCCGGGCAACTGCCTGCAAGTGCAAGGCAGTCATGCTGACCTCTCGACAATTGGGATTTTGGTAAGTGAAAGCTGAAGATTTGGGGGTTTAGTGGGTGTGCTGGAGGTTTGAATTGTTTGCTCGATGGAGAGGTCAATTGGTGAAGCATCTTCATTTGAGGGAGAGACATTGTATGTGTATTAGATGTTTTGTCATTATTGTCTTGGTTTTGATTATGAATGTATCTATGTGTATGGTTACCCATCTGATTATATTGTAAGTATCACGTGGCTGATGAGTTTGTTGCTAGATGATCATGCTAGTGACAAGAGAAATATTGTGGCTTTAATCCTCTTATGTATAGGCAAAGTGTTACCTCTTGGTCTGTAATCTGAATAGGTATAGTGTTTGGATCAATGTTTTTGTTTAACCTGATTTTAAACTCATAACTATTGGTATATATTGGAAGTGGGAGTATCATTTGAGTAAACTCGTTACAATGAGATCTTCTCATAAGGCTCCATTAATTTTTGAAAATCCTGTGTGGAGTAGCCTAGGCATGTATTTTTCAATATGCCAGTTATGTATCTGTTTGTTTTCATGTATAGCAACTAGAGCAAAATAACCCAGTGTTTTGAACCTACTTTTTTGGTTTTGATCATTGAATTCCATGATCAGATATCTTTGATTGGGATGATCAGCTAAGTGTAGAACACTGTCCCATAGATTGTGCCAAGTAAGTGCTTCGTATCATAAAGCTCTTGGGAATTTGTTGTTGTTGTTGTTGTTGTTATTATTATTATTATTATTATTATTATTATTATTATTATTATTATTATTATTATTATTGTTTCAAAAAGGAACTTTATTGATTCAATGAAAAGTTTTATATTGATTATATATATATTGTTCACTTACATCAGGGGTCCCCAACCCTATGCCTGTGGGCACCAAGTGCCCGCAGACCATTTTACGTGTGCCCACCGCTATCCGAACACGATAAAAAATTATTTATCTGATACAAATAAATTTAATTTTTAAATTTTCTTATAAATTATTGTATTATATTGTAATAAAATTGTAGGGCATACTATACTTTTGCAGTGTGAAAATATAAACATTAATTATATGTTAAAATTTTATTTTTGAAATAAATATTTTTTTGTACATTATGTGTATTATTAACAATATCCAACTATAAATTTACATTGAAAAAATAAATGGTGCCCCCCCCCCCCATCTGGTTGAAAAAAATAAATGGTGCCCGCCACCTGGCCAGTATTATAGAATCTGCTCTTAAGTGTAAAAAGGTTGGGGACTCCTGACTTACATGGTAATCATTTAGTTTTTAAAAAAAAGGTTGATGTATGGGAATACATATGTCTTGGGATGGCCTAGTTTTGTAAGGGCACTACAGGTAAGAATGATCTAAGTGAATATTGTTCATTGATCAAAATACAACTGAGCATATATAAATGTCTGTTTAAAGATCGTCCTTGGGTTAAAGACTATATGTCAATAATATAAAAACCTAATAACATGATAAAATTTATCATGTTATTATCAATAATACAAATATAAATAAGACAAGTTTTTATTAGCGTAATGAGTCCAAATCTTCATCCTCTCTGGAGTTAAGTATGTGGTCATTTTTTTTACAAGGAGCAAGTACATCTGAGGTTATTATTTCTTATAAATTAATGGTGGTTGGTCTTGAGCATCTTCATAATCGAGTTCTAGTTCTTCATCAGTTATGTCATTTGACAAGGTTGCTTGTTTAGACATATGGATATTTAATTCTTCTGTTTTGGTCTTCTTGGCCTGTCTACTTTTCTTTAGCGGATGTCGTTTTCATTTTGGCTCTGGGATTGTTTGCATTATCTGAGGCATATTTGGAGTAATTACTTGGGTTATAGCAGTTGGTGTGTTTTTTTTATTCCTGGCATTTGGGATGGTTGAGATTGGTTAGCTGTGCTATCAGAATTACTAAAGGCTTTTGACTCTTTATTTGTGTCTGTATCTCTCACTGATTTGATCTATCTCTTGGGCTGGATGTGCTATCGTAATTTCTTGTTTTTACTCAGTGTTTGGTCTCTGTTTATTCTCTTAATTAATGGATCTAGAAGTTCTTCACTTGTAGACTTATTTTTGTTCATATTATTCTGGAATCAGTGCTAGTTTTCTGGCTTTTGGATTCTGGTTTCTTCATCATCAGATGGTTTAATTGCCTGCTTTGAGATTTTTATTACTTGATATTGGCTTGCCAATTGCCTGGTTTTGCACGTTTTATCTTGTGTTACAATTGATTGCTAGATGGTCACGTCTCCACATGAAAAATATTGTAGCCTTAGTCCTCTTATGTGAAGGGTTAGTATTATATTTTGATCGATGATCTGCATTGGAATATTTTCTGGGATTATGGTATCATTTAATTTAATTTTAAAATGGAAACTATTGCTGCATGATATAAGCTTAATAAACAATTTATCAATATTTCATATTTATAAAACCAACTCCAATAGTTGAGTGTAATAACAAGTATAGAAATTAAAACTTTATCATTTTCTTACTAAATAATCCTTTCATTGTATTATTGATATATTTTTTGCTGAAAAGTGAAAAGTGTAAGATTTTTGAAATTCAAAATTATTAATGTTATCCACAAGAATTGATGTTATATTTCAGGCACATGTATATGTATATTTATCTCTATTCAAAACAAACATTTTAGAAATTTCTAATACAAAATAAACTTTTTAGACTGCCATGACAACTGCACTTTAGTTATTATTTCAAAAGCCTAAATTTACATTTTGGTTGACCATTGGAGCAGAAGTCAAATTTCCCTTTAGTTATCCAAGTTGTATAGTTTTAGCTTTAGAAATATATCCACCACGATTTTTAGAAAAATGTTTATCAAAAAATATATACACCTTCTATTGAAGTACAGAGCAAAATAAAAAAGGATCTTCATCTTGACAACACAGACTTATATATACTCGATCTGAATGATGCAATATCTAAGTCATAGTTACTATTATCACATTCAAACTTAATTTTGTAATTTATTTGAGTACACTTTTTACTTGAAAAGAATACACATTTTAGGCTACACCCCATTTTTCATTAATATAATATAATAATTAATATGTAATAATATTATAATATAATAAATTACAATTTATTAAAATTCTCTTTGCGTAATATCTCATAAGCTGTTCTTACTGTTTGATATTTATTTGAGTACACTTTTTACTTGAAAAGAATATATATTTTTGGTCACACCCCATTTTTCACTAATATAATGTAATAATTAATATATAATATTATAACATAATAATATAATATATTACAATTTATTAAAGTTCTCTTTGCATAATTATCTTGTAAACTATTACTGTTATTTTTTCCCCACTAAAAACCAAACATATTTCTAACAGATACCCTGTATGGAAGGACAATCAAACATTTCTAGCAGATATCCTGATATGGAAGGACAGGATCTGGGTCAGCTAGTAGAAATGGAAGTTACCGACCACACTGTTTTTGTAATTTTTTCATTGAAAAATTACCTCAGATAAGACATATTATATATCTTTTTTTTTCAGCAACTTATGACAAATGTGATGAAACTGTCTATGAAATTGTCATTTTAACATTTAGCTTTCAAAATTTAGAATTTGTGACCAATGTAAAAATAAAGATGTTTAAAAGTGTTTAAAAAATCTCTTTTTTCTTAATTTTTTTTTTTTTGAGGCAATGATTATTTTATCAGCTTTATTATATTCTTTCATATTTGCTCTTTCTAATAATAATGAGAAAATAATAAATTCTTACAACAGCTATATAAATATCAAATTTTTTTATACACAGAAAAAGCCTTTTTTCAGCACCTGATTTGGTGCCCTTTTCAAATGTTAATAATCTATTATGTTAATGAACTATTACAGACATAAAACCATCTAGTGTAATACATAAATAGATTTAAAACACATTATAAATTTTACTAAAATCATCAAATTGGATGGTTTTATGTCTGTAATAGTTCGTTAACGTAATAGATTATTAATAATTGAAAAGGGCACCTAATCAGGTGCTGAAAAAAGTGTATAAAAAATTGATATTTATACAGCTGTTGTAAGAATTTGTTATTTTCTGATTATTATTTTATGGAAGAACAGCATAAAGATATTTATTCTTTTCCAATTTGATGACTTTTAGTAAAATTTATAATATGCTTTAAATCTATTTACATATTACACTAGATGGTTTTATGTCTGTAATAGTTCGTTAACATAATAGATTATTAACATTTGAAAAGAGCACCAAATCAGGTGCTGAAAAAATGCTTTTTATGTGTATAAAAAAATTTGATATTTATATAACTGTTGTAAGAATTTATTATTTTCTGACTATTATTTTATGGAAGAACAGCATAAAGATATATATTCGTTTCCAATTTGATTCTTTCTAACAATGTATATATATATTTATTGCAATAAAATAGAAAATATATTATAAATTATATTTCTAGTAAATTTTTTTAAAATTAAAGATGGCATCATGGGATGAGTCTATTTTTAAAAAGGCTACTTTGTTCCTTAATAATGAATACAATCAATGTACATATAGTGGTACATACTGAGAGTGAAGATAAGCTTTGTAAAATGTTATTGTAGCATTGATAGAGCTTGTAGAAAGTTTGAAAAAAACATAAACTAAAAAAATAATAATAAATGGAAGAAAGAAATGTTATTGAAACTAAATTTCATTTTTTTAGAAATGCTTAATCCTTTGGATTAAATGGGAATATTTCACATCATAGATTTCCAAATTCACATGTTAGCTGAGAAAATATTGCCATTTCATCATTCCAGATATTATTAATTCAAATTTGTGGCTTCACTAATTTCAAATTATTACTGCTATTTTCCTTCTTTTCATTAAAAATTATCTCAAAGACACTCTAGAGAAATAATGTTTACTTTTTTCACTGAGAAAATACAGTTGATGAAAGAATATGATACAAAATTATAAATTGAGTTAAAAAAAATAAATATAAACGTTCTCACCTAGAAAGATTTTAGAGTTTAAATTCTAATAGAATTTCATAAATTTCTTCATGATTTTTTGAAATTTTGTAAGCTAGTTCAAACTTTTGGTGTGCATTCTAGTCTGCTCAAATATCTTATAGTAAATATACATATATTTCTCAAAAAAAAAAATCCTTCTTATTTAAAATTCCTTCTTTGGTCAACAGTTACAATTTTATTACATTTTCACATTGAGATTTGCCAGTTAGATCTTTTAAATTCAGTTTGTCAACTCATAAGAGAGACAATCAAGTTCAAAAGCTGGACACAACACTTTAGATAGTCAGGAAGGACACATCTTGACAGAATTAGCTACACTTGGTACAAATAAAAAATGTAGTTGCTCATTTCAATGGCAACAGCAATGTAATGAAGCTTTTCCACACTGCAAGGATATAAATATAACTTCAGCTTCTGTGAATTACCAGGATTTCCTTTGAGAGCCACTATCTTTTAAATTACCAGATAGAACTTTGCTTGTGATTACACCTATTTGTGGAAACCACCTGCATGAATTGAATATGCAATTATTAAATATTAAAATGTCAAATCTCTCCAGTCTCCTGTTTAAATAATTTTTCAACTTATGATGTAACTAAATTCAAATATTAAAACCATTGTTTCATAATAAAATACATATGAACTAATCAACAAAATATAAATGCATTAAGTGCAAATTTTTCTGCTTATCAGTAAATAAGCTTAACCTTTCAACTTATGATATAACTAAAATCAAATATTAAATCCCATGTTTTACAATCAAATACATATGTATTAATTAACTAAGAGAAATGCAGTAATTAATTAAATGTATGTTTTTCTGTTTATCAGAAAACAAGCTTTATTGTCTATTTCATATTTGTTAGCTAAGTTATGTAACAAATTGCTAAATAACTAACTTTCATTAATCAATTTAAAAAAAAAGAATTTAAGTTTTACATCAAAACCTATCTATGTTTTTCAGCATTATGAATTTTTCATTATATGAACTTACTTTTATATAAAAATCATTATAAGTTTGAAAAATAACATTTTAATCACTATTATACTATATTCTATCTTTCCAATGTTAATCTTCCATCTTCAACTTGTAACTTATTAATAAATGCTAATTATTAAGTCTAGACAATATTTTACAGTGCTTATATATTATCTTGTCTCCCAAGCTTGGCAAGCCATTTTTTTTTAATTATACAGTTTCAAGGATATAAAAGTTTTTGTTTATGTCCACCACCCCCACTAATTTTATTTTATCGAATATATGTTAGTTGTTAAGTTTTAAAAAATCAATAAATTGATTACAAATTCCATTCAGCAATTTTATTTCAATTTTTTTTTTTTTTACATAATAATGTAAATATTGGCATGCTCTAAACATTGTCAGTTTGTTTATATTCAGCATTTTTATTTTGGCCCTTACCATTTTGGTAAAATAATGAAAGTTTGGGATTTTGTTTTGTATGGAGTGAAGTATTTACAAGTGTATTGGATCCTGCCCCCACAAAAAAATATGTTTTAAAAGACATGATATAAAACTTTAAATTCATTACATATTTTTTTATATTAATAAGTTGACTTAATACAAAAAATAATAGTAAATAAAGTGAAATTGATTTTTGCAGAAATTTATCTTTTTAGAAAATAAAAATAAAACTGTAAATATTAAATATGGATACTTTTGTCGGTTGTTTTATTTTAGTTATTTATTATGCCCCTGAAACTGTATAAAAATGGCTTCCAAGCAAAAGAGATAGGGTAATAAATAAGTACTTATTTTATCTTTTTACTCTACCAGAATTCTATTTTTATAGCATATATTTGAGATCAATAAAACATCAATATATATGCATTCATTATTCAACTTTTTTTCTCTATAAATAAACAAATAAAATGTTTATTCTTAAATAATTCTATTTAATTATGAACTGCGGGTTTTATTAACTCTCATATATGTAATGTAATAGATTTTGGAATAATAAAACACTAATTTATGTTATAGTAGCTTAAAATCCAATCCTTAATCTATGGTTATATGTGATAGAGACTATCTCTATCATAAAATATACAATCATAGAGTTTATTTAGGAGCTTTGTTAAATTTGGGAACTCATATTTAATTATTATTTTTTTTCCTTTTTAATATACTCTGAAAAAAAAATCAATCAAAATGTATAGGTTTTTGAGTTTATCACTCTAACACTGTATTAAATCTCACAGACCATTAATTTGGTACTAATATTTGCAGAGAATTGAAAATAAATTTAACAATTAAGTCAAGTGAAAAATTTTATAATCTAATTATAAAATGACTCTTAAACAGAAAGTAATAAAACAAGTTAGTAATATTTTACAAATATTTGATAGTTTGCTGTCAGTTGATGAAATAGTGACAAAGATATTAATCTAAAAAATGCAACAGCTATAAAAACTTTTACTAAGAATAAAAAATTATTTTCTAATCTATTAAATTAACTTTGCAAAGAGATTCATTAAGCACACTGATAAGCTTTATAAAGAAAGCAGACTTTTATCATTAAAAAAAGAGTAAAGACAGAAAGCATATGAAAAAAGAATAAAAAAGATAAATTGAAAAATAGATTAACAATGATGAAAGTATGAAAAGAGTAAGTTAAAAGAAAGTATTTAATAAAAAAATTATAATGTTAAAGAAGAAATAGGTTGAAATACACTTAAAGGTAGAGGAATCATGAAAAATATATTTTAAAAATCTGTGTAAATAATTATGAAGTAGTAAAGAAATTAAACAGAGCATAAAAAATTATAAAGACATTTCGTGAAAAAATCTGTGGAAAATAAAAGAATGAGGGATAAAAAATTAAAGATGATCTAAATTATAATAGTTGGCAATCTAAGACTCATAAATGCATTTTAACGATGAACCACTAATTGCTTTCCAGAAAAGTAGAATATTTTATTGAATTAGTAAATTTATAAAAATAAAATAAACTGACATATCAGATATTTACTTTATCAATTAATAATTAACATAAAGGTATTAAATTTACTTGGCCTTTTTTTTGCCATTGATCCAAAAAAATTTGATGAAAATAAAGTTATGTAAATGATGCATAATTTTTATTTTCCAATAATTGATAACTTGGAATTGAAAAAAAAAATAACTTTTTTTTTTAAATTTAGAATAACAGAAATTTAAAAAGTTCCAAATACAGTATACAAATAAAATTAAATTGAAAAGCTAGGCAACTTTTTTTCAACGTTTTTAACAATAAAAAAAAAACATCAGTTCTACTTTAATTATTTTTTGTTTATCTTATTTCTGTGCACAAATCTTTTCCCTAATGAATTATTTTATAATTCATTAAGGTATTAATTAACCACATGACAATTCAGAATCTTTTGTTAGCATAAAAATGTCAAATTATAAATCAGATGTAGAGAATTTATGCAGACAAAAACAGCACCAAGACAACCATTGACCTGTCATTTATTTAATTGTAACTTTTTTTACAAAGAGTTCTCATACTTTTTATCTTCATATGCATATTAATATGTTTTTAGTATTATCATTTTTAATATATATATATAAATTTTGCTGGTAATAAAAATTTTACATTAATTCATTTATTTGACCTACAAATAAAATGCAAAATAATCAATATAAAAAAAATGACTTAAGGTGAAAGATATTGCCAAACACTGATCTAAATGAAAGGACTAACTATGAGTTTTGGAAAGCAGAAAAAAATAAGAAAGGCTAGAAGATTGCCAAACTGATGGGTTGTCTTTTATTGATAACTAACTTTACATTATATACCATTTTTAATTTCATATTTTATAGCAGCAGCAGTAGCAGTAGTAGTAGTAGATTCCACTAGGTGGCGCTTTTCTTAGTCAGTCAAGTGTTACATCAGCTCATTTTTGAAGAAGAAATTTTCATAGTTTTACTGAGAATTGGATAACAAAACATATACCATTGAATAGAGGAAGTTTTTCTACTCAAGGTAAGCTCATTAAGAGCAAATTTCTTATAAAATTGGTGAAAGTATAAGGGATTTTCTAAATATGCTTAAAAATTCTATGTTAAATAATAATTCAACAAAAGATTTATTTCTAAAAAATTCTAATATAAATTTTAATCCTGACAAGGAAACAATGGAAGGAATTTCTACAAAAAGTTCTAAACCCATATCAGATTGTCAAATGATAAGTAAATCTAGTTTTACTGAAATTCAGACAATGAAAGAATCTTTAAATTTAGAAAGCTCCAGGCTATCTGAAGATCTTATCTCAAAAAGAAATGAGATTACAAATAAAAGTTTCTATGTAAATGTTTTAAAAAAAAATACAGATAAAGAAGACAATTTATTACAAACTAATGAAGAAAATAAAACTGATTTTTTTAATTTTGATGATGATGAAATTAATCAAGCAAATTCAGAATCTACAATACTTAATAATACATTAAAACCTGAAGAATATCAAGATAGAGTAAATAAGTTCAATCTAACAATCCCCCCAATCATTTTTAAATCATTTCAAAAATTTACAAATGAAAAGACACTGATTTTATCTATGACAGACTTAAATATTTCTATAATGAAATTCCCCATAGATGAGTTTTATGAGTTTCTCTCAGAAAAAAAACTTGTGGGGAATGATTTACAAAGTGTTATACTATCCTAATAATAGATACCATGTCCTGGAATTTCACAATGTATCACAAAAAATAATTTTTCAAAAACATATTCAGGTTATCAACAACAAAATTGTCTGCTATGTTGATACAAACAGACAGATAAGGCTAGAGGGCCAAATTAGAAACTGTCATGTTACCTTTACCAATCAAGACTTACAAAAGATTCTTGATAGATATGGACAAGTATCAAATTTTAGATACCTACTAGAAAAAAGAGCTATGAAGCCAGTAATAAGTAACATTGCCTTGTTCAGCTTCACTTTGAATAAAAATATACAGCTAATGGACATTCCAACTTCGCATTCCACTGATGCCCCACCTGTGATAATCACCTTCAAGGGAGTACCCTCACAGTGTTTTTCTTGCATGTCCAGGGAGCACCTCATCATGAATTGCCCTAACAGATATTGCAAATATTGCGGTTTTAAAAATACAAAATCCCATCAATGTGCTAAACAAAAAATATTGTTAAAGAAAAATTCAAATCTTGTAAATGTACCTATTGTAGAAAGTGATCAACAAATGGATCAAATATCAATTCCAAACATAAGTTCCCACAAGGACATAGTGACACCGATGCCTAATAAGATTCCACGCGAACTGACAGAATCAGAAGCAAGAACAATTGAGGAAGTAAAGATTTCACATTAACAGACAGAATCAGAAGCAAGAACAATTGAGGAAGTATCGATCTATGAATCTAATACTCCACAGCATATGCAAGCAGAAGACAGCCCTGAAGATAGCCCTGATGAAAAGGACGGCACTGACACCTCATCAGAAAATGATGACAATTTTAAAGTGGCAGTCAGTAGACAAAGATTAAGAAAAGTAAAAAAGATTAAAATGAATGACAAGCTAAATAAAAATAAAGACTTAAATGCAATGGATAAACAAAAAAGCAACCCTGAAAATAAAAATAAAACTCCATACATGCCAATTCACAAAAAAAAACTAAATATAATGATTCAAATGAAGATAATGCTCCAGAAGATGCAACCCCTTTACATTGGACCCGTAAAAACTCTTGTAATTCTCAACTTTTACAAGAGCAAGTCAAATACTTCGAAGGAGTAAACAGTCACAAAAGAAAAGGCAGAACTAAAAAGGACAAAGATTCTGAAGAAATTAACATAGAGATGGATACAAATGCTGGTCAAATTTCTGACAGCTCTTCACTTGAGCCAACCAGCTCACTAGCAGAACAAAGAAATTCTGATTTAGAATATTAATACATCTACTTCAAAATGGAAACACAAATTGGTGGACAATTTGCTTCTAATAAAGGTATACTTTTCATAGCAGACCTTTCCTACCTTAAATTAAGTGGGACTTTAATTCATATGTTTCACCAGGATAACTGGAGAAATCTACCTACAAATATAAAATACTATATAGAATTTCTTTTGAAAATTTCTTTGTTGGCCATTTTAAATACACAATGCCATGATGTAATATTTAATACAATTATGGTCATAATAGATATTATTAAAATTATTTTTTGCTGTTATAGAATTAAAATGGATTTATGTATATCAGAGATTAATGTTAGGGGGATCAATTCGATCCAACGCATCTTTGCATTAAGTAATTGGATAACACAATTTTCTCCTCATATAATAATTTTTACAGAGACAAAATATTCTGTAAATTCACCTATTAATCCCCAGCAATTTTTATGTAAATTTGGATATTGCCATTTTTCAGTAAATGTCCTGGCTGCAGCTGGGATTGGGATTTTAATCCATCATAAATCACCATTTCAAACATTCAGAATAATTTATCATGACCATCACATGATTATAATTTCTCTAATTCATACAGCTTTTACAATAAATATTATAGGCCTGTATTTATATAATAAAACTTCCATAATAAGTCAATTAATCAATAAGATTAATCTGCTTTTAAGTACAAACTCATATCCTACAATTATGATGGGAGAATTCAACATGCCTTACTGTGATTTTGTTAGGAAGTACTTGCATATGATTAATAAACATTTAATGAGTGCTGAGGGATTCTTCTCTTCCAACTCTATATCGTTTTATACAAAGAAAAATTCTACTTTAATCGATTTATGTTTTTACTCACCTGAATTACATTATCAAATCTCTCCTTCCTTGCAGCCAGTAACATTTTCTGATCACCTGGCTTTGAATGTTCATTTGAAGCTAAATATTCAAATAAAACCTGTTTTGTCACTTAATAATACAATTAGATTGCTTTTAAAATCTGCCACACCTGAAGCATTGATGACAGAAATATACATATATTTTAGGAAAATTGATATATTGTCCTTGCAACCAATTGATGCATGGTTTTGTTTTATTAACATAGTATCATCCACAATCAAACACTTTACACATAATAATAAACCCCCAACAAAACTAGTAAAAGACCTGGATACAATAAATATTAAACTTAAAAGCACCTCTTGTGATCCTGCACCAATAGAATCAATTATAGCATTAAAACAGAAATATAAACAAACTCAACAATTATTATCAGAATACTTGTCAATTAAAAAAGCCAAAATATATCTAGCTAAACCTCATGATTGGTCTAAGGGTTATATTCAATGGGCACTTGGTTATAGATAAAAAAAATGATTCCCTCATCAATTACCCAAAATCAAGAAATGATAGCTGGACACGATATGTTGCCTCATATTTTTCATCATTTTAAAGGCAAATTACAAAAGCATTCTCTTCCAATATTTTTACCATATACCTTTGGAGTGACAGATGGCATTCACAATATTTCCAAACATGAAATACTGCAAAAAATTAGATCCACTCCAGAAAGAATACACCCTGGAATCCATGCTATTCCTAAATTTGTGCTCGATCATTTATCAAATTTCACTGTCCCTATCATACATAACATGTGTTCCTACCTAGCAAAGCAAATTCATTATATTGATCACCTATACCCGATATCAATTGTGCCATTTCTTAAAAAATATATTCTTCCTTCACCATTGAAAAATCTGAGACCAATATCAATGACATCTCTTATGATTAAAATCATAGAATCACTTATCAAGGATAAAATTCAACCCCAGATCCTTCCAAGAATATCTGATTACCAATATGCTAAAAAAGGCTGCTCAACTTCTGGGGCAGTTACACTATTCAAAATGATATTGGAGAAAATTTGTCAAGGTAAAAAAGCAGCTCCTATTGCAGTCCAATTAGACATTGAAGCAGCATTCGACTCTGTGCCCATTGAAAAGCTGTTAGAGGGACTTTCAACACAAAATATCAAAATTCCAATCATGTATATTCTGGCTAACTTATTATTAAACAGAGAAATGAGATTACTCTAAATGGAAAAACAACACCAGGATTCTCCCTTCAAAATTCTGTAACAAAAGGTTCACCACTAAGTGCATTACTGTTTATTAACTACATTAATTCTTTGCTATTAGAAATAGAAGAAAAACTAACTGGAATTCTTGTTCCACTTATAAATACCAATATTAAACACATCTCATACATGGATGACATAGTGGTGTTCCTTCCATCTAAAAAACTTCTTCCTTCACTTTTTTTAATTCTTGAAGAATTCTCTGTTAAGTCATCATTAATTTTCAATAAAGAAAAGTCATCTGCCTGGCAGATTCTCACTGGAAAAAAAATTGACTGTATGTGTAAAGCACCCCCAATGAAATTTTTAGGTTTTCCATTAAGTAAAAGCTATAATGACATGCGAATAATGATTCAAAACCAACTATTAGAGTCAATTGAAAAAATTATCAATTCCCTTTTGAAGACATATCTTTCTTTGCATGCAAAGATTTCATTAATTAACATGTTAGTTTTTCCAAAGATAAATTACTATGCTCCAGTAATAAAATACACCAACTCATTTATAAACAAAATCAACTCACTATGTATTAAGTTGATTTGGGGAAAAAAAATAGTGTCAATTAGCATTAAAAACATGCAAAAACATTTAAAGCATAATGGACTATCACTACATAGTATTTCTACCTTCTATATACAAAAAGCAATTAATGAGATAACAAGACTTATGAAATTCTATCCTTATATTGAATGTTTCTTCCCAATTACACTGACAGATACACCTCCACCAATAAAAAACAACTACATTAAAAAAATTACAAAACCACTAAAAAACTTATTCTCCAGTAAAATCTTCTACTGGGAAGTTAATGTCATAATGAATGAAACAAATCAGCAAATACCCACATCATTACTCACTATTTCAAACAAAGACATCATAAAAAAATTTAAATTTTGGCACTTAGAGCCTAAATACCTAGATTTCTTAATCAAAATAAATCTAAAGGCTTTACCAACAAATGCATTCATCGCCAATAGAATGAAAAATGCAAATATTGATGCTATATGTGGAATGTGTAAGAAAGAAGAAGAAACAGTAGAACATTTCCTCTTCACATGTCCTACTTTACAAACTTATCGACAACTAATATCAACAATTATTCATTCTCAAGTACCGACAATTAATCTTATCATTGAAAATATTAAAAGAGGGCTATTCCCACAGATTAGAATAATTACATTTCTCCTTTTCACTCTATGGTATATGAGATGCCACTTTGTCTTTAGTCCTACATCATGAAGACTAAAATCTATATTCTTGAACAAATTAATAAAAATTAAATTAAGAGACCAAACTCTTGCACCTTTAGATATTTTTGCAGCTACATGGAGTCTGGTTTCATTACCCATGCCACTATGAAAAAAAAAATTTAAGATGATAAACTAATAATTTGTCCATATTTAAAACTGTAAAATTTCATTTATTTGTAAAACTTGTTTGTAAACAAACTGTACAATATTTATATTCAGTAGAATCTTGTAAAACAGTAGATTAATCAATGTAACAATTATTGTATGTAAAACATTTTATTTTATGTAAAATATCAACAATTTGATCAAATAAAGTATTTTTTAAAACTGGTGGCAGCGGCAGCAGCAGGAGCAGCAGCAGCAGCAGCAGCAGCAGCAGCAGCAGCAGCAGTAGCAGTAGCAGTAGCAGTAGCAGTAGCAGTAGTAGTAGTAGTAGTAGTAGTAGTAGTAGTAGTAGTAGTAGTAGTAGTAGTAGTAGTAGTAGTAGTAGTTTATATGATTAAGTTATTTATACTGATTAGAACAAGATTTTTTCTGAGTATGCACTGTTAAAAGTTTTAATACAGTACTTTATTCTTTGATTGAACAGGAATCTGATTTATTTGAAAAAATATTGTAGATCTATACAACTATTTCTCCTAATGCAGTTTTGCTTTTGTGTAACCTTGAGTAATAAATAGATTCCAGGTGGTCGTGCAAAAATAAACCCTAACCGATATAATCTTCTATTTATTTTCCTATATTACTTTCTAGCTTATGGCTTTCACCAATGAGAAGTTTTGGATAAAGAATTATTATTAAAGATCTACAGAACTATTTCTTCTAATGCAGTTTTGCATTTTATGTAACCTTTAAGATTCCAGGTAATAATGCAAAAATAATCCCTAACCGATATAATATTCTATTTATTTTCTCATACAAGTTTCTAGCTTAAGGCTTTCACCAGCGAGTAGTTTTAGATAAAGGATTATTATTGAAGATCTATAGAACTATTTCTTCTAATGCAGTTTGCCACTTTGCCTAACCTTAAATAATAGATTCCAGGTGATAGTACAAAAATAATCCCTAGCCAATATAATATTCTACTTATTTCCCATACTAGTATCTAGTTTATGACTTTCACCAGTGAGGAGTTTTGGATAAAGATTATTATTGATCTATAGAACTATTTCTCCTATTGCAGTTTTGCCACTTTGTGTAACCTTGAGTAATAAACAGATTCCAGGTGATAGTGTAAAAATAATCCCTATCCAATATAATATTCTATTTATTTTCCCATACTAGTTTCTAGCTTATGGCTGTCACCAGCAAGGAATTTTGGATAAAGGATTTATTATTACCATCTAACTTCTATTGACTAGTCAAAGATATACAAATTGGTAGAACTGGACTAAAAAATTAAATGTTCTGACCAAAAGGCAGAGATCATGTGATATTCATTTGGTGTTTTGTTGATGAATATCATTATTTTAATGTACATTAATTTTATTAAATTTATCAAACTTGACTTTTTCTCATTCAATAATAATAAAGAAATCTTATGGTCAGTTCAAAAAAATGTTTATATTACTATTTTTATTTTTTTAATTTTGGTAATATATATAATTTATATATGTGATTTGATTAATTGTATCAAAATTCTGTTTAGCTTGTAAAGATTATTCTCAAGTATTTATATTCTAAGATGCATTCAGAATTCAGAAAATATATTAAGACAATATTATTTGATTACATATCAATTTTAGCATTGGATATTTATAAAAATCGATGCTTTTAATTTATTCATTAAATGGTTAACATTAATTTATATTTTATAACAAACAAATTAAGAATCTACTTATCATTTTTTTTATTTACATGATTTTCTTCTAATAAATAGATTTATAAATAGGTTTATAAATTTTCAAAAACAACATTTATAACAGATTATCAAAATTATATGGTTATTACAATTTTCAAGTACTTTAATAAACCTACTTTAATAAATCTAAATTTCAAAAAAATATATTTAAAATGAAAAAAGATCCAAGTAGCTCATATTATTTCTTAGACAATATCATATATATTTTAAAAAAAATTAAATGAAGCTGGAGCTTCACTGAAAAGTGTTATAAAGAAATAAAGATGTTGCTGCTGTGACAGATTCCAGCAGTTTTTAAAGATGGTATTAATTAGAAGTCACTTTCTTAATGTTATCAATCAGGGGCTAGGCAACAAAATGGCCATAAAAACTTCTCTCTAGAGGCTGATCTAGATGGCAGTTCACCAACAGAGATGAGAAGAAGAATTTTAATCAAGGCGTGATAGAATCAGAAATGAACTGCAACGCATCTCACTTACAGCTATTATTAAATGAGTTTTACAATATTAACAACAAAAAACGTTCTTGACTAGAATAGATATAAATGGAATGCAAATTAATCTTTATAAAATTTCTTCTTTATTACATGTTAAGGTTAATTACAAATATCAATTTCCACATTTTATTTTTATTTAAAATATACTATTTAACATAAAATTTCAATTGAATTAAGATTTCTTTTATTGATATATATATTTCAACCTGCACACATCATTAAAAGGGGGGGGGGGATTAGAATTATATTATAGCTAATTCATAGAAAAAAGCATACATACGTTTTGATAATTAAAAAAAAATGGAACATTTATTAATTTTTATTTTATAACAATATATATATACACACAATAAATATTTATATATTTTATTTCTTTATACTTTTTATGCGTGGAGCGTTTTCTATAGACAAAAATGTATTTTAAAAAAGCCAGATCCATAGCAAAACGGATTAAGGATGACAGTAAAGAAAAAAAGTACAGAATATAAAATGATTTAATTAAATTGAAATATCTTTATATAACATCAATAATATAAATAATAATCATACAAATAAAATCTTTTCTCGGTAAATATTAATTTTTATTATTGTGGTTATTTAAAGATATTTTATATTATATCGTATGATTTATTTGAATATATGTGAAGCAGCATCATGGCTTAAACTTCTTTCCATTTTTGATAACTTATCATAGTAGTAAAATAAACAAAGAAGTGATTACATCGTTACATTTGCAGCTTCTACAAATTATTTATATAGGCAGAGAATCGATGTACAATATCTTCCATATCTCCATGAGATTTTACACTGACCATATGCATAGAAAAAAGTCAGACATATTTCATTTATAAATCACATAGGCATATGCTCTTATTTGTTCTAAGGTATCTGAGCAACTTCAAAATATAAAAAGATGCATATATATATAAACCATTACAACTGGCATATTAAAAAGATTTTGCACAAAATTCCAAAACGAAATTTAAATTCAAGTTATAAGATAAAAAAAACTTAATAATATTTAACTATCAATTAATAACTATTAATGAACATATATGCAGAAAAAGTAGATTTTTAAATATTCAGTTTTATTACGGCATAGCATGCTTTCTGTTTTCAATATATCATATAAATCATATTCATAGCTTATAGTAATATGACTTAAGAATTCTTAGTATTAGTGTATAAGTAGTAATTAATTAGCTATTCAAAAATATTAAAATTTATTTAAATAGACCACTTCTTTGATAGAGGGATACCATATTTTTCTATTGATCGAAAAGCAGTCACTTGATATTGCTCAGGCCTCTTTGATCTTCCACTTTCTATCTTCTCTCTCTAGACATATAATTTTTGCTTTTGATAATTTGAATATAAGGTTGATTTTTTTATCTATGCTCAGTGAATATTGTAGAATATTCTTTATTTTTAAGAGTTCTGTTGTATAAATATCTATGTTGGGTCAATCTAATTGAAAGGTTGGTCTGTGATTCACTATAATGTGCTAAGCTGCATGTGGGTTGGTTGAATTTAATTTTATAAACATGATGTGCAGATTCATTTGACAGTTTGTTTTTGGAATTGTTAATTAATTGGTTCAGTAATGAAGAAGTTTGTTACATTGAATTTGCCATTGCAAATCTTTTTCAATTTATGTGTGACTTTTGGGATGTAAGAGAGACTAATCCATTTTTTAGTCTCTTCTTGTTGAGTGGGATAGAGGTTTCCTATTTTGTTGTAAAACCTATTTATAATGTTAATGATTTTATCATAATTATATCCTATATTTTGAAGAGCTTTTATGTAGTCTTCAATGTTGTTCTTTTTATCATATTCACATTTGCACAAACTATATTTTCTATGTAGAAAACTTTTGGGACCCACATAGTTATGTGAAATGTGGTAATTGATCTGGGGTGGATTGTTCCTTTTATGTTTATAGATTTAAGCATCATTCTATAGTCTAGCATGTTGCATTGTCTGTGGATGTATAATTCAAAAAATTTAATTTCTGTTATTGTCTTCCATCTCCATGGTCCATAAAAGTCTTGGTGCTTGTTCTAATTCTTGCTGTATTTTATTAATGCTTGTGTGTTATGTGTCAAACCAATTCATGATTTTGACTATTTTCAAAGGTTTTAATTTTAAATTGCTGCTGCACCTGATTACCCTAAGAGCATAGGCAATATCAATTCATTTTTCTTCTGTGTCTGATAATTAAAAATTGGAACATATCTTATGAAAATTGACATGCATATTTTACTAAGAAATTGTTTTCATCCTTCGACATACTTAGTCCAATATCAAAAATGTCAAAATGAGAAAAGGAATCTGTACAGAATTTTTTAAATGACAGTTGGAGTATTATTGTTATCCAAAATCATTTGATTATTTTGCATATTTGATTATCAATTCAAGTTAAATGTTTCTAGTAGAGCATTAAAATTTGATTTTATATTAAAAACATTTAGAATTATAATAAAAATTGATTCAATATTTACAAAATGTTTATTCATAATATTAAGTCACTGATTTTATTTTCTACACCAATTATAGTCATAGATTCAGAGAAAAAATATTAAACTATTTGATGAAAAAAAGAAAAAAGACTGGCAATATATTAATAAAGTAAAATATGCAATTATTTAATATTAGGTTAGTCATTAGCACAGAGTAGTGATTGATATCATGGAAATAAATTTAGATAATTTTTTTGTCTGGTACTACAAAAACCAAGATCAACATGTCTGCTGAAATTTTAAAGTAAAAAGAAATTAATACCTGCAACAGAAAAGACAAATGTCATCATAAAATAATTAAGTAAAATATTATAAAGATTGTTCCTGCCAAATCTTTTCTGATTTGTAAAGAATAAATCTCCAAGAGCAAACTGTGAGGTGATGTGATGTATTGTAGCTTCTCCTTAAACGAAGTCAAGAATCTCTCAGCAATTATACCCAGAGAAACCTGTTAGCCACTTTATTTTCCATTCCCAAATCCCATATTCCGCTCCATCCCATTTCCACAACATAATCTTTGTCACCTCTATGGCCTTTATATCTAAATCCCCCTTATCTTTTCCCAAACCTGGCATAAAAACCAATAATTCACTTTCTGTATAATTACTTTTTTCATATTTATTCTTCCATAACTTCATTATATGTATACTTTCTGTTTTCAAGCATTTACATTCAATTAACAGATGCTTAATATTTTCTATTCCTTCCTTACATAATATCCAGACTAAATCACCCATATTTTTCCATTTACATGTGATGTGATGTGATGTTGATCAAAAATATATACAGCGCCTCTACAACCATTTTTATAATATTTACTAAGCAGATTGATAATTATTATAACACTTTCGAAATGTCCATTTATATATTTTTTGTATATAATAAATTATACATGGATGAACAAGATGCCATTTATGTATACAGTGTATCAGAAGTTTTTTTTTAATCGAAAATTTCATTTATAGTATTTTGAATGTATTGTTTGTAAGTAAACAATGACCAAAAAAAATCCAGACTGGATAGTCCACCTATCACATATATTATTTTTCTTTTTATCCCAAAATTTGATCCACAATGTATTCGTTATATGTATTAATTCATTTTCCACTTGTAAATAAGTGAGAGTCATTCCAATTCTACAAAAAAAAAAAATATTAGAGGGTAAGTTTTGCATGACTATATAAACCAATCTGTGAATCATAAACATTAGTCGAATTTTTTAAACTGAATTTTTTTAAACTTCAGCAGAAAATTTGTTTTCAGAAATACATGAATAGCAGATTTAATTGTGGCTCTCAAAAATATTCTATTCACTTTCATATATTCCCAATGGAAACAACATTCCATTTCTTCAGAATGTCCAAGACAATTCTTATAATCTATCCATTCCGCTTCTGCATGACTTTGTTTTTAGATTTTTTACAATCTCATGGGATTAAGTTTAAGGTTTTAAATGTCCATCAACATATTTTCTAGTAGTATGTTTGACCCAGCTTCACTTTAATCTTATCTTTTAACGATATCAAGTATACTTCTTGCCTTTTTATTAATGTATTCTATAGTATTGTTTTTTTTCTTCTTACCAACAACATAAATATTTTCATGTTCTATATTTATTCTACTACAGTGCTGCCATCTCTTATAAATAGTAAACAATAAATGCCAAATGGTTTTGTTTAATTAAATATCTATTCACTAATATTCTATCTATTTCCCAATCTTTGACATAAGGGGTTTTGGATTTAGATCTAATATAATTTTATCTTTCACATCTAACACATCTTTTATCTAATAGACATCTTTTATTTTTTACCCTTTTCACTGATAATAAACTATTAGCTTGAAAATCAAGATCTTAATATATAAGCTTGTTAGTTATTATAAAAAGATAAACAAAATATATTCATACTGACTGATGTCAGATCTGCAGCATTACGAAAGCAATTCAAATCATTAAAATGTTTTGAAATTCAGGATAGTGGCTTCATAGCAGAAAGAAAAAATATTATAATCAAAAAATATAAGGCTACTAGACCCAGGGTAAAATTCATCAGTGATGAGCATAAATGAGACACTCATCAAAAGAGATGGACAGAAGAACACTGAAATGGAATTTAATCAGCACTATTATCTGGCACTTGTTGATTTTTCAAACATAAAATAGATAACGGCACTGGAACAGAATTAAGTTTCTCCTGAAAATCATTATATAAACAGATATCATGTAAAAAAAAAAAAACATATTGTAACATAACTTTTTTATCAGAAATATAGATGCTTTGTTTTTTAAGTGAGGCTACTAGTTATTATCTAAATTTCATCATTTTGCCAGTATTTCAAAAAGAAATGAGAGATCAAGTAAAATTTATTTAAAAGATTTCAGCAGGAGACAATGCCACTTAAAGGGGTGAAAAAACTAATGGCTAGATAGTTTATTTGTAAAAACTTTGGCCATTTCTAATACTGAAAATAACAGACATTTGGACTTGTTTTACCATAAGCAGATAAGACTACAATCTTTTTTGTGAATGAAATGAAAAAAGAAATACAGATATATCAAAATGTTTGTAAATTTGTGATAAAATTTTTTACTTGGATTATTTTCTTCATCTAATTAAATTGTTATGTTTTTTTTTTAAAAAAATTCAAATTTTATTTACAACTTTCCAAATATATTTAATTGTTAATAATTAAGTGGATATAAGGACTCCTATGCAGAGTCTAAAAGTTGTTACATTAATGTAATCAAGTTTTTTCCATTTGTTGTTATTTATTGTTAAAACTCTGAATTTGGTGGTCAACTAGTTGACACAAATAATTCTTAAGTAGCTTATTTTTATGTAATTCTTTATAGTTGTGGCAGACAGATGGCCTTTTTTTTTTTACCATTGGTTTTCTTATTTATTGTTTTCATTGTAGAGCCACTGACATTTATAAGCATGTAACCTATAATAAGAAAGATGTAAAATGATATCCATATGTATCTTCTTAAGGTGTGAATAGTTACTTGAAACATAATACACAAGTTAATATATAACATAATATTTAAATGCTAAAATTCTCTTCTTTTTTTCATGTTGCTATTTTGATCAGCAATAGTAATAGCATGGACATTGAAGTGATCTTTAGATTTGTGAATACTTAATTTAGGTAATACCTTAATCAATTAGCTATTCTGTCAAAGACAATACTCAGACATTTTTTTATATAGTTATCTATGAGATTCCTTCTAATTCTCCTTAAATTAATGACAAACCATTATACATTATCATACTAAGTTGTTAAAGGGTTATTTCCCTGGCCATATGAGAAATTTTTTTTATTTTTATTTTTTACTTTTTCCTCTTTCCAATATTATTTGTATTTTCTATATATGAACATTGATATATGCATAGTTCTAGTATTCTAAACATATCTGCTTTTCTTCTTTTATCATTATTTGGTATTCTTTTAATTGTTTTTGATGAAGTGGCTGATTTCCCTAATATATGTTCTTCTAAATCACATACACCATGATAATTCTTGTTTGTCAGCATTCCAAATCTAGATTTTGTAAAGGTTAGGATTTCTCATAATATGCTATAGTTTTGTAAAGCTGTTCTGATAATATATTGACAGCAGATTTTTTTTTTCTGCTATTCCAGATATGGATAGTATACTTCAGTACCTGTGATTTTTTTTTTTTGTTATCTATTTAAAAGTTTTTAAATGATAGCTGATCAAATAACTGTTCTTCATAACAAATTGTTCTTTGTTGGATTTTTTCTTTTTCACATTACTGGTTTTTGAACAAATTTCTTTTGCTCTCATCCATAGAGATAATATAACTTCAGTGTTTGTATTTTCTATCACAATGAGATTGAGATGTATATGATAGATATTTTCAAGTATGCTTTCTGTAAAGTGTAATTTTGATTTTATCATTAGATATAATAGAAATAACTGATGAAATCACTTAAAAATTGCCTCTGAAAAAACAATAAACTTACACTGGAAAATAAAAATAATATTTGAGAGACACAGTAACCCAGAACTACTATTGCTATTAATAATACAATGGAATTCTTAACATTCGATATAACTAAAGAGTTTCAATACTACACAATTTCTTTCAAAAAATCAAGGAAATGGTTATAATTTCACCAGTATCAATTCTAATCAGCAATATTTACAATGAAGAATTTGAAACCATAGTCATGAATACTACTCCATCATCATTAAACTGCTTTTGCTTTGATAATTCATTTGTTGTATGACTACATAGTAAAGCTCTTATCAATAATGTATCTTTTTAAATAAAATTTCCAATAGAATTAGAACAAAGAAAGAAAATGGCATACTTAGATATTCTTGTGATAAAACTCTTTCATGGGAAATTAAAACTAGTTTATAGAAAACTCACACATAAAGAAAAATATTTAGTGTATACATCTGATCATAACAGAAAACCAAAAAGTGGAGTATTACTCTCACTAAGAAATAAAACAAAACAAATATGTTCAGAAATCAATCTGGAAAAAAAGAAATCCAACATAGAATAAACTTTTATGAAGAATAGTTTTCTGTTAGCTGTCATTAAAAAAAAATCCTAAACAAAAAAACAAAATGCAATCTTAAAGAAAATTCAATCATAAATATTGTAGTAAATCATAAGTACCAGAATAACAGAAAAACTAATATATATATATTGTACCTAACTGAAGTTTCATTTAGTTCCAATAAGTGCCCAGGGTTATCTTAGCTTAACCTTTTGTTAAAAATTTCGGATTTTAAAAAAAAATAATAATGACAAAAATGGAAATTAACTTAGTTAATGATTAAAATAGGATAATCTAAATATTTCAATAGTATATGAGTTTGATAAGGGATAAGAGATAATAATTTGAATTAAGAGAAATATCAGAAATAGTTGGGAATTGATAAATAATATTAAATGTATTTTAAAATAACTATTGTATAATTCATTTTAATGGTTAAATTATAATAATTAGACATTAGAAATAGATTGGAATAAATAATAATAAGCTTAAAATAATCTGTAAGTTTTATTTAAACACTGTAACAGTAAGTTAGATTAGCGTTTCACTTATAAAAATTATTTTGGATTAAATATTCATTAACATTTTATTGTTGTAGTTTTAAAAATAACTTTTAAACAATTAATGTGCATTCAGTATGTGAGAATATGTGTGCCTGCAAGAGACATGTAAACATAAGAATAAAAAAAAAAAAAATTAATTCCAATATTTTTGTTAAAAAAATGATAAAACAAATGTATGGATAAAGTTGTTAAAGTTAAATATTTAAAAGTAATAAAGAGCGATAGCTCTGAATTTTATAGTTATTGCTATTGTGTTCATAAAAATATTATCATTAAAAAAATATTACATATTTGTTAACAATGGATTTTTGACTTTGCAGCTGTAAGTCATGTGGTTTAGTATAATTAGACCAATTACATTAGTAAATGGATTCCACAACTGAATTGTCAAGAATATTAAGATTTAATAAAAATAATTTTTATTTGTTGTCAAATGAATTGATCAAAAGGGGGGGGTATTAAAGATTATTATATAAAACAGGGAACCAGGTGTCATCCGGGGGTTTATCTGATTTTTAATTCTACAAGTGGTTGAATCCTAGAATTTCTATAATAAAAAGTTGTAATTTTATAAAACTTTATTATTTTAAATGTAAAAGTATGATTTTTTAAAACAACTATATAAAATCGTCTTGTAGAAATGAAGTGCTGAATAAAAAAAGATAATCCGTTTTCTGACAATTTAAATTCTAATTGAAACATTAAAATTATAGTAAAAAAATGTTTAAAAAAAAGTTAGCGTCTATTATATCATATACATCTTGTCTGTTCATTTTTCTTTATTTGAAAGCAAAATTAAAGTGTAAATTATTAATGATTTATATGGCTAAACATTTTATTGCATTAAACTACTATAGCTGGAGGAGGAGGATAACATAATATATATCCTATTGAATTAAAGATATATGTGAGAAAAAAAAATTAAAGAACAAATTATTAATTATTTACATAGATAAATATTCGGTTGCATTAAATTGTTTTAACAATAAAATACTGAATTCTTATTCTGTTAAATTAAAAGTATATGTGACATAAAAAAACATTTTAAAGTTTAAAAAACATTATAATGAAGCTACCTTTGGTTAAAATGAACTAATAAAAAATGATTAATTTTTAAAAAAAAAAAATATTATTTATACCTTGACATAAGTGGAAATGATTTGTTTAGCGAAATGCAAACAGATAAAATATATATGTTTAAAATGATAACTCTTATTTGGCCCAGTAATTAAAGAAAATTATTCGGAAACAAAACTTCAAAGTAATCTGCAATGATCAGTAATGAACTTATATTTGTCAAGTACATAGTAAATGGTTATATTTGCCAGTATTTATAAGTAACTTTATGACATTAATTGTAGCTTATAAACTGTGGAACGTCTTGAATAATAAAAAAATCTACTCTTATGTTTAAAAGTAATAAAAGGAAATTGGTTTTAAAATAAAAACACGTCTTGAAATATTATTATGAAAAAATATTTTAAAGAAAAAAAAACTGTATTTTAAAAGATGTGTTTTCCTAAATGAGGATAAAGAAATTCAAATAAAGATATATATTTGTATTATTATATGCATTTTGAACCCAGGATCCTATAAATAAAAAAATGTGTTCAGCTGAAGAATTTATTTTTTTATGCCGGCTTAGTCTTATTATTTAAGTGTTTTAAATCGTTTTTAAAAAAAATGAAAGTATTCTTAAGTAACTATTGAACATTTTTGTTGAAAATCATTGCCATGTTTTTTTCTACAAGTGTTTTAATTGAAGCTTCGAACTTGGATAAATAAATTAGCTTGAAGAATTTATATACATATTTAAATGGAAAACCATTACGGAGCTGAAAGATGAACTTAAGTTACTGTATTATCATTTTTTTTTATTTGTTTATTTTATTGATTTAAAAAAAAATGAAACCATAAATATATTTATGCTATATATTTTGTGTAACACTTTTTGCATAAATATATCAGGTAAATTAGGATTATAATTTTACAACTTATGGGTTTATTAGGATGAGCAAAACATTTTGCCATTCGTAGGTTAATTTAGTTTATTTATTAAGCATTACATCAGCTAGTTTCTATTTAATAATTTTATGTACAGAGATTTAAATATCACAGTTTAGTTTATTATAAGGGTATTTCACTCAGTTTCATATTAAATCTACCAAATAATTTTATCAGAGAGTTTTCATTCATTTGTTTTATGAGTACGATAGTAATAATAACTACAGGTATTTTTTATATGTATTGAGAATTAATATTCTCGCATTCAATTTGCAATCAAAAGTCCACTAATTATTATATTTTAATATTGAATATTTTACTATGTGTGCATTGTGCCTTGCCTAGAATTTTATATGCATTTAATTTAAAGTATTTCTCATAATAGTCATTTTATCACAGTTTTGCTTTGTTGGTTCTTACATTGGATATACATTTTTGTATTTTAAACTTCTTAGGAATAACTCAGTTAATTCAGGTGAAGTATATATCTTGTTATTAGTTCGTAATTGTTAGCCTCATAGAGTTAGTCTTAGTTTATAATTTTGAATATGCTTTATGGAGTAGATAAAATCCTCCATCCTTATTGTATTGTATTTCCATGATTTGATAGTGCTTGTCCCCAAAAGAGGGCTATTATATTGTATTTTTCAGTGATGATAATCACATTTATAAGCATTGGAAATCCTGTGAGAGAGGATCGTACTTTCTTGGTGTGCCTTTTCTAGTCCCAGATGTACTGTAGATGAGTTCCAGACATCTTAGTTTTTACCTCAAAGTTAGGTATTTTTGAAAGCCACCACATTCTTTTCCAGTTCAGAGGAGCTTATATGTTCTTATATTTTTTGCCTATCATTCATGATGACTTAATGCTAGTTCCACCACAGTAGGTGATGTTGCCTTTGTTCTAGATTAGTGATGACAAGATATGTGTGTTTGAGGAAATTTGTTTCTTCAGGTAGTAATAGCTGTTTATTTTAATGCTATAGGTATATTAATGTTTGTACTGTGTTGATCTGATAGTTTTATCATCAACAAGCTAACCAACAATAAGTTCTATTTATTTTTTTAAAGTATGTCAAATATATGCATATGGTATAAGTGGCAATTCACAAATACTAATTTTAATATTTTCATCCAAAATTTTGCCACTGGATTTGTAAGTTTGTTGCATATTATAATTTTAAAACATTGAGGGCAATAGTTTTTTTTTTTTATGTGGACTAAATTTATTTAAAAGAGTATAATTGATCTCTGATGAATGAATGCCCCATACACTTAACTTAGTTTTATTTTGAGATTAGCTTAGTCTAATTTAAAAATATATCATTAGTTTTTTTTTTAATATTAGTTATGTCAGTATAACTAGTTGTAGTTTTCAAAATATATGCTTTTCCAGCTTAGCGTTTTTTAAGTTTAGGATAATAAAATTAAGGTAGGGTTTTAAATACAAACCTAGTTTTGTGTGTTATTCTGATTACTAGAAGACACCATAATGTTATGAATTATTTTAATTTAAAAAAAATTAGAAGTATGCTTATTAAATACAGACATTATAATTAAAGTTAAATATTGTAAAATCTCTAATTGTTAAAAGAGATTAAAATTGAATAGCCTTTTTCTGTTATTAAGTATACTAATGTAAACTAAAGGAATTTGTTAAAAGTCAAAATACTTATATTAGATCCCAGTGCGATATTGGCAATGTTTATATTCCATTAAATTTGTAAGCATTTCTTATTGTTCTTAATAAACCAAATTATTATTATTTCAAAAAGTTTTGTTTTGTTTGTTTTGCTTTTATATGAAAATATATTATTGTCTTGGGTTCCAAGTTCACAAAATCTTAAGTTTCTAAAGTTTATTGAATCTTCAATTTAATAGTTCACAAATATATCATAAATTTAATTAAATATATTTGATATTAGTTTTTAGAATAATAAAGTCATGATAAAGTAAGTGATTCTCAGATTGAATCACCATAACAGATAATTGCATTATATCAGATACATAGTTAAATGCTTAGTTAAATGTTTACTTTTAAATTATCAGTATATCTTCTCTAACTCAAGATTATGCAATATTAGATTAATAATATTAGTACTTCAGAAGAATATTTTAATTATTATTTTAAAAGCTGACAGTATCTTATATTCACTGCACATCATCTATCATCATCTTAAATCTTATATGTTTAAAGAATTTTAATCCATCTGCATTTGAGGTCTTTGGGTAGCTTGTCTGTGAGTATGGGAAAGGCCTAAAAAGTACCCTTGTCCTTTTCTTTGCTCGAGTAATGTCTTGGATAATAGGTCATTATTAGTTTAGATTTAAATTGATTCATTAAATTTGTAAATTAATATTTGTTTTGTTTATTATTCTAAGATTGAATATAAGATAGTTTTTTTTTTTTTTTTGAAAAGCCAAGATATCACTCTCATATGTTTTATTCATTTCAGCAATTATTTTATAAGCAACTTAAACTTTAATTTTGCATAAGAGTTTAGTTTTAGAATCCCTGAGGTTGTTTACTCTTGTTGCCTTATTAAATATAATTTATTCAGATAATTTTCATAATCAAGGTATCTATTTATTCTTATTCAGAGTGTGTGTGATCTATGGTAGGACTATATGAATAACTCTTAATTAATGATTTTAAATAATCTTTTGTGTGGTTTAATAGAAGATTATTAATGTGCCATAGTAGTTATAGTTGCATTAGTATTGAATTTGATCTCTATCTAATTATATATCTCTGAATCATCATCTCCTTTCTTTAAATTTATTGTAACCCCACTGAGCCAAGTCGTTAAGAGTCTCTCATTTCATCTTATTTCATTTCATTTATTTTCATATCATTTCTCATATATCCCTCTTTCACATTTCTTTTATCACCTCATCCATTTCATTTCATTTATTTTCATATCATTTTCATCATCTCTCTTTTACATTTCTCCTATCATCTTATCCATTTCATTATCTATTTCCAAATCATTTCATTTTATCTTTCACTTCTCTTCTTCGTTTCCTTTTCTTTTCCCTCTTCTCTCTCTCTATAATTACATTTCTAGATCTTATTTTCATTCTCTCTTCTTTTCTTTTTCTGTCTTATTACATTTCTAAACTTTTCTTTCCACCTTCCCTCACCCCCTCTTCTCTCCCTCCCTCTCTCTCTTCACTTTCTTATTGGTTACAATATATATTGTAACCTAGTGCTTTTGGCACTTGGTCTTCATTTAATATTATGTGTATATAATATTGATGCTATTTAAAAAAAAATAAAGTAAAATTAATAATATTTAACTGATAAAGCATGCTATCCATTTTGCCTAGCTATAGTTTATATTAGTTTACTTAGTATTGTTACAATGCTGTATCATGTTTTATAAATTGACAGACTATTCTAAATAATATAGTGTTATGATATTAAGCTAATACAATCTTAAAATTTTTAATAAGCTATATTTAGTTCTAAATAATTGTAGGAAACATAGCTAAATAAAGAAATATAATAGTATTATATTATAATAATGACTTAAAGTCAGTTATTTCAGTAGTTTATTGAAAGTGTAATAATAAATAAAGTTCATATGTGTGTGTACATGGAAAAATTTATGTGCATGCAGTATTTTAGTTTCTTATTATTACATGTTTGCATTAGTATTTTTAAAAAAAAAATAGCGTTTTAAAAATATAAAAATTATTTTAAAAAAATTAACCTAAACTTCAGGCAATTAATAATTAAAATAATATCTTAACACTTCTGATAAGTTTATTTAATAAAGAAAATAATTTTATCTTTAATTATAATTACAAATAATTATTGTTGGTTTAATTTTATTTAATATTTTAATTTATTAAACTGTTATAGTTAAGATTTTATTTCATTAACGCTTAAAATAAATTAATATTTATATGGCCCACATAACATCTGCATATAAATTTGCATATTTGCATTAATATTATGTTGTTAATCGAATACAAGTCGCCATGAATATGGGACTATAAACTGTCCCGAAAGCACTTGGCGGTAATTTTAATAATTTCACAGACAATAGTTTCATTGTCTATGCGCAGAGCACATATATACACCTTTACCCCACTTAGCGATGGCAATTGGTCCTCCAAAACTCATCATAAAGCAAGAATATCATATACAAAATACGTAATTATAATGAGGGTCTATGGCAAAAAAAATTGGTCGGTTCCAGTGACGTAAAATATCCACATTAATTTCCGAGCTTTCTTGATTTTTTCATGACAATGATGACTAAATACGGGATCTAAAAAGAAAAGTTTTAAATCACTAGGAAAAAAAATGCCTATTTTCACTTTAAAAAGTACAGAACAGCAAAAAGACAGAGAAAGTGAAACTAAAATTGAATTTAAAAGTTTTTATATTCTTCTGCGGAAGTTTTTCATCGTAATGAAAAAAAAATCTATACTGAAGTGCTTTTTTTTTAAATTGTATTACAGTATATATAAATTGAATTTAAAAGTTTTTATATTCTTCTGCGGAAGTTTTTCATCGTAATGAAAAAAAAATCTATACTGAAGTGCTTTTTTTTTTAATTGTATTACAGTATATATTACTACTATACATTTATTTTATTACTTATGTGAAATTATTCAAATTAAAAAACAATGTTTAATTATTAATTATTTAATTGAACATATAGAAAAAAAATCAACTTATTTTAAAAATAAAAAATCTAACTTCTAATTTTTTTAAAACATACAGCTAGTTTTATTTTTCTTACTGTATATTTTTAGTAATGTAATAATGCCCCCCCCCACCCCCGTTCAAGTAGAAAGATTATTAATTAAATGCAATCTGTTTTTTTTAAACTTTTCTAATTCGACATTTGTGATTTGAAACATCTTGAGTGTAAACAACATATTTATTAACGAAGTTACAAAATCAATAACTATTTTTACATAATTATCCAGGTGTTCTAAAAATAATATATCATATTTAAGAAACACACACACAGTTTAATATTTATATTTAGTGTTTTCTTGAAAGTTTGTGATGATGGTATTTTATTTGTCTTGTACTGTATTTATATATTGGAGTATTTGTATACAGTATTATCAACAAATTAAAAATCCTCCTTTTTCTTTTCAAAAACTTTATTTTCTTATCTCAATACTGAACATATATATATGCAGTATATACAGTATTTATATAATACAAAACTCCATTTCAACTGTTTATCTTCATACAGTCATTTTCAAGGATATCTCTCTCCCACTGCTATATTTTATTACTCTTTCTTTTACATTATTTAATTACAAATCAATGTTGAAACATTGGAGTTTTTGTATTATATAAATATATATATATACTGTATATGTTCAGTATTGGGATAAGAAAATAACGTTTTCGAAAAGAAAAAGGATTTTTAATTTGTTGATATTATTGTAGAACATATATACATATTTTGAAAGAAAAAGTGGATGAGCATTTGCTGTGTTATTTATTATATATGATGTATACGGTATTATAGATTCAGTAATTATAGATATTTTAAGTGTTTTATTAATAAAATATTGTATGTGTATACAATTACAGCAAAGTCATTACCTGTATACATATTACAATAATATACTTTTGCTTTTGGGTAAAATGAATTTAATATAGCTATCTCTGACATCATCAGTGACACAAAATTCAAGATGGCTGCCAAATTTTTTTTTTAATTTTTCCCGATCGTTATAGCGAATAATCGATTGTACATCAAAGTAGTGGGTAGAAAACTGATGATGATTGCTATTGCGAAATATTGCTAAGTAGACAATCGCTAAGCGGGGTAAAGGTGTATATATTAATTTAAACTATTATGTAATATATTGCCATTGACCTTAATTACCACATGATTATTTTTATGTAAAAACTTCCTGGTTGTAAATCAAGCAGCTGCCATAGGGGACACTGAGAATTAATGGGATGAACTTAATGAGGTCAACTTCTATTAAAAATTGCCTATAAATAGTTAGTTCATTTTTTTGTTTAGCCTGGCTTCATCCCTTCTTCTGTCCATGGAATCATCTGTCACTGCATGTTTAATAGTACTAAATTTTTATAAATATTGTTTTCTAGCACAGTAGTAAATTAATAACATCATGTTACATCAGTCTACAATGCTCGGGTAAATATTTTTTAAGACATTTTGTTTTTGTGCTTTCTACAATTATACACTTTCTACAGTTATAAATTAATGCATCGAGAATTTAGATTTTTAAAATATAGAATGGCAATTTTAAAGCAAGTTATAAGTGAAACTATTCATTTAGTTAAATCAATAAAAATAAGCATTTTCAAAGTTAAAACTAACTATTTACTTATTTATATTTCTTTATTAATATTTCTCTTGGATAAAAAAAAAAAGAAGAGCTTTAGCATGAAATAATTTTAAAATCTCAGAAGAACATTCTAAAAATTTTGCTATGTCGTTCAAATGTGCTTTTAAAAAAATATTATATTACCTGCATCTGCTTATAAGAGAACCGTTATCTATATATATATATTGTTAATATGTAATTCAGTTAATTTATAATCGTTTGGAGAGAAAATGTTGTATAATGACTGCAGAATAAAAAAATTATAACTTCCTAAAAGTTTGTTTAAAAGAAAGAAGAAAATGAACTCTTTAAAATTAATGTTAAAATTATGAAAACAGCTAAATGGTGCATTTTTAAACTACTTGAAAATAATCTTTGATTATTTATTTATTTACGTGTTTTAAAAAAAATTAGAATGGAATTCTTATAAAACCACGGTGAACATATTATAATTCCAGAAAACTTGCAAATCTCTGATAATATCTCAGCTAGCTTATCATATTTATATTCTATTATAATATTCATGTGTCTTCATGTTGTAAATATTTGTCTTTTAAATTCAATCTCTGTCATTAGAGTTAAGATTATTGAAGATTTATTTCTACCATGTTTCTGTTAAATGTTGCAACTGCCAAAGAAAAAAATTTTCATTTTAAAAAAATGTGTTTTAATAACTTCAAGTGTTTTTTTTTTTTTTTGCAAACAATGACTAAAGAAGAACTCTCTTTACCTTGACCAATAGCTCAGCATAAAAAACAGTCCTGCTAAAGAACTAAGATTTTAAAAAATTATTTGGTAAAATTTTATTTTTATAATGTCAATGTATGTTAAGGTTTACATTTATTATGTAATATGTGTGGGTTTTATAGCAAATGGTAGGCATTCCTATTATAGTGAGTCGAGTTTATAGTTGATATGAAGTTATACCAATAAAATATATCTGGTGTATTTTACATGCAACTGGAAATATTAATCTCACATTTAGATATTTAAAATATATGTTATATATCTCTAACAGGTGAAGAGTATTTTAAATTTATCAGAAGTGAATAATTTTATATTTTATGCTATAACAGCATATTTCTCAAGTTAAAGTTTCAACAGAATTTCTATTTCATTAGTTAATTAATTTATTAACAGTTATTCTTTATTAGTACATCCACTTTATTTTAATATTAGTGTTTATGTTATGCATTGCTGTTGAATATTCCTTGCTTAGATTTAAATTTGTTGTACTATTTTGCAAACTTAACAGTCATTTGGCTGAGATATGTGCATTTTTCACTCATGAGTTTCAGATATTAATTGAAGTATGCATTTTTGATATAGATTTATTATTAATACTGTATTTCACTATCTTGTCTAAGTTTAGAGTTGATATATGCTTAATATCAGCATATTTTGATATTTATTATGTACTGTGCTTTGCGGGATGGAGGTGTTCTTCCCATAGTGTGTTATATTCTACATGAGTGGATTATTTTGATATCTTGTTATAGTATATTTGTACAGCTAGTGTGGCTATATCCATGGAGAGGACTATCTAGAATTTATATGATATTTTAATATAGCTAGTATAGCTTAATCCCATGAGAGGATATTTTGGTGTGTATTCCTTTTTCCTTAGGTGGTGAGACAAAGTCAACACCTATATTTTTTGCCTGAGAGATAGGCCTGGAGATCATCAATCCTTTTAATGAAATGTTTGTCCTGGAGAGGTTACTCATTATTTTTGTCCCTTATGTGAATTTAGAATATTTTCCCACCATATGTGTAGATTATCATGTTGTATTTAGAAGTTATGGCAAGAATAGATCTTAGATTTGAGTATTAGTTCCTCAGAGTGCATTTTATCGTTAGTAGTGCATTAGTGATTTGGATCAATATCTGTATTGCGCTACTGAGCCTTGCTAATAGTTCACAAGCAAACCAATTGAATAGAATTAATTTAAAATTGTGTATTTTAAAACACTTACTTATCAAAGGAATATTCAAAGACAATATTTTATTTTTATCAGTAGTTGAAAAATATTCTTCGCTGGAATTGTAAGTCATCCATAGTTAAAATATTTATTATTATTTTTATGTGGACATTAAGTTAAATATTAATTTCTGTGTATGACTTCTGATGAATGACCTGTACCCATTTATAATTTATTTTAATTACAAACCAGAATTTAGTCAACTCAGTAAAAATAGTTTAATTTCAAAAGAGAGTAGTATTTGAACCCAGTTCATAATAGTTAAACAAATAATATTTAGTTTCATTTGTGTACTTCATATCATAATAAAAATAGCTAGCCAATGATTTAAAATAAGGCATTTATTTTACAGACCTTTCTTTTATAAGACTTAAATTGAAGCTACTATTATTTGTCTATTTCACATTCAGCATTTGTTTAATGTAACTTCCAAAATTTAAATCAGTGGAGTAGTATATTAGCTGCACATTTCAGCTGGTTAGTTCAGTTTAATAGTTTAATTCCAAACTTATAGGAATATATTGTATTTGTGTTTTTGTGAAGAATACTTGGCTTATATATATTTTTAAATTTATTGTAATTGTAAATATAGGGCATTATCTAGATATTATGTAATTACGCATTTATGATAACAGCACCTATATTGGTTTGTAGCATTTAACAATTTTTTTTATTTATTTTGTTATTAATAAATTATAGTATTTTATCCAATCTTTATTGTCGGTTCATTTTCTATATGTGAAGTAAGTGGTGTTTGCAGAATGTTTGTAAAATGTTTTTCTTGAGTCCTAACCCACTACAAACTCTAGAAATCTCAATATGCCAGATAAGCAATAAGATGCTAGATAAGCAATTTTATGTAGATCCTGACATTTCATTTGATTACAATTGTTTTAGGAGAGTTTTCCAGTAAAAATAAAAATTGAAAATCTCAGGTTAAACATTTATTTGACATTGAAATAAATTTTATTTCATGTTATTAATTCTGACTGCACATTATCCCATTTATTTTCTTAGTCAAATTATGAAAACACTTAGTTGTAATTATTTTATCGGGTTGTCATGGATGATGGAGGGATATAAAAGGTACTCTTGTCTTTCTATTATTCTGGCTGATGGCCTGGATAAAAGGCTAAATTATTCCAAATTGTTATTATTTTGTTTATTATTAGTCATATTTATCAATTTTCTTTTATAATGTAATTATAATTGTTATTTGATGGTAGGACACATTAGCCTTAAGTGAAACGAATGTTCCCTATAGCCTATTAGAATGTCAGCCATGTGTGACAACACAATAATATAGAGCAAATTTAAAGATATATGAAGAAACCCTGAGATCATAATTATTTTATTTTATTTAAAAGTTATTGATTGACATTGCTATTATAACTGTTGAGGCATAAGAAGAAATTTATTTTCAATTGGACCATAAGAAAGGTATTTTTCATTTTCATTTTACTTTGCAAAAGTAAAGTTCATTTCAGATCATACTGGCAAATAATTTACATACAATTCTTTTTTAAAAGACATTAGAGAAGATGTGAAAGTCAATAAGAAGATATCATTATTATTTAAAAGTGCAAATGCTTATAGCTCAGAGAATGTGTTTTTGATAAAGGGAGAGTTTTATTTTATTCTAAATTATTAATTAGGGACTGATTGCAGTTTCTCTCTTTTCCCAAATTATTTATTTTACTTATAATAATTTATTTTACTCATTAAATTTCTTTCTTTGTCTTAACTGCATATCTCTGCAGCTGAATTCTTTATAACTAACTGACCACTGAGCATAGCCCACGTTGTATTATTACAGATCTATATTTGTTTATAAGAGTCCCAATATATATTATTTATTTAGTGGTTATATTACTACATTTTACAGAGGTTATAGATTATCTTATGTCATATATATATAATATCAGACCAGCTGTCCAAAGCCATAATATACTGTGAGGAATCCTAACCTTGTCAAAATCTAAACTTAAAATGCTGAAACAAAAATTGTATGATTAAAAGAATACAAAATAATGATTGGAAAAAGAAAAACAGATGTATTTAAAATAAATAAAAAACATGCAAATACTAATTAACAAGTTTGATTAGCAAATATAAAAATATTAGTCAGTGAAGAAAAAGTAAAAAAAAAAAACACTTAAAAATTACTCATTTCACTTTCAGGATTATTTGAATATCTCTAAAAGTCAATATAGTATAACAATCCACGTTGTTTAAAAACCAATCATAAAAAATAAAAAAAATGTAGAAACTAGAAAGACCCTCACAGATAAAAATATAATGTTTCTACTGACCGTTTTTTTTTTTTTGATAGAATGATCTATTGAAAGAACTTCATCTTAAATTGAGTATTACCAAATCTAATGGTCATGGGTGTAACACTGGGAAAAGAGAGAATATTACTACTCAAAACATTGTGTTATATACCAACTTGTTTATTATTACTAACAATAAAATATACATGAAAAGTATAAACAAAGTTTGAGCTTTAATAAAAGAATTTAATGACTAACTAAATGATGAAAATAATCCATTATATAGTGTGCCGGTCAAAATCGTGTATTCATTCAACAAGACCAATAATCCAAGCAAAAGTACCTTGAATCCAACCATGCACAAGATACATATGTCAGGACAAGGATGAATTCTACCCTATTTGCCTAAACTATTGCCTCTCAGACTAATGGATAACGTTGTGATGACACTAGCAGTGCTTGGTTTTATTCCGTCCCAGCTGGAGGTCATGGTTCACATAGAGACTCAAAATAATAAAGGGTTTATATGAAAAATTAATGATTTAATGGATTCTGACGATTGCAGAACAGTACAGATATGATTTGATCGATTACTAATGATTTGAACCGTAATAATGATAATTCTTTATGGCAATATTATAAAGAAGTGAATTTACATCAAATAAATATTATAAACAAATAGAGTAATTAACCTTAGAGATTGGGAGTGATGACAAACTAAGCTTATTTAAATGACAATATTATAGGAATTTATTAAAGAATTTAGTACAAAATAAGTTAAGTCTTTGTTTATACAACTTGGTTATTTTATTTAATTCGTTTTGATGCGGCTTTGACAAACAATGTAAAAGTTTGTTAATTGGTCGGCCAAAAACCAATCAGCAATAAAATGTTATTAGCCCTCTTTGAACGATTACAAATCTATTTTATATATATTACAAGATATGAAAGATATGCATTTAAAATACTATTACATTTAAAATCATTTGTATATAATGAGTGTGGAAAGCAAAATAGTTCTTAAATAAATAATTGACAATTATACAGTCAGATTTAATTAATTATGAAATTTGTTTGTGAAGGATGTGCCATCATGGCAGAGAGAATTGCTACATAAAGCTATAAAATGATGATGAGGGCAGTATGCTATTACAAATTACAACAAAAGAAATTAGGTCTGCTATGAACCTCTGGGTGACTTTGCTAAAGAAGTTCCTGATATGTACAGGGGATAAGAGAAATGTTAGCCCTCCAGCCAAAGCATGTCTCTAAATAATCATAATAATATTTTGATGTGCATACACATCTTAATGGCAATGCTCGAAAAGATCCCTTAGTATGAACTATGTCTACTTTGAGGGAGTGTAAAAGGTTGGACTGGTCAGATTCCAAAGGTCCTAAGAGGTTGGTAGCAAAGCAAGAATAGCAATAATAAAGAAATGGTTGTAACTATAAATACACAATGCCTTAGACGTATATAGATAGATAGTGTATCATTAACAAAATAATAAATCCTGATTAAAATCATTGGCTCCCTGATATAATGTAAAGTCCCAGAAACGTTAGGTCATTAATGAATGAATAGTAAATTATATTACAAAAGGAAAGGCAAGAATTAAAACTAAAATATAAAATTGTTTTCCCCACTCATCACGGAAGATTACAAAATAGGACTTGTCTTTAATTAACATAGACGGGCATTAAATATCAAACTAATAAATTGTAAATCATAATTTTAATATTTTCTGACAAATAAAATATATGTATGAAATATATATACTGATAAAATTCTATGACAAATTTTACTTAATTGATTCACTAAAATTATTTATTCTTTCAGAAATAATTACAGAGCTATTTTAAATTGGAGGTAATAGTAAGATACTTTTAAAATAATTTCAATCATTCAAATAAATAGATATATGAGGTGTACAAAACTAAATGAGCTTTCTATTAATTAATTTACGGAAGGAAGTCTTCTTGTAATGATTTTTAAATTTTAAAAAAATAACAGGGGGAGGATTTAAAGTTAATAGCTCATTGAATTTTGTAGTTGGCCATTTCAGTAAGTCAAATAATCTAAACAAACCGACAAAAATTAATTTAATTTGCTGCATCAAAATAATGTAAAATTTTATAAGAATTGATATTTTAAATTGAATAAAATTAAAAGACGCATTTTAAACCAAGCCGTATAAACATTACACACATATATATAAAATATATAAATTAATATTGATTTAAACAAATGAAATAAAATCAGTGGCTTGCAGCAAATTGGAGATTATAATAATATACCTATTGGAAGATGTTTCACGGCTTGAGAGAGGCAGTTACAGTCAGAATATTAGCAGGTTTACTTGACACAGACAAGCTCCGGCTAGATGTTGACAGCACTGGATGGCATTGATGAGCTGGTGAGACAGAGCTCCGGGAAGCACGGTCGATCTTTTAGCCAGCCATTCTTTTAGGCACGATGTCTTGTATATAGATTAATCACTTCTCTTCAGTCAACTCAACAATAATAATCCTTAATCAAATTTTCCACTATTTATGTGTTCTGGTCTTATCTACAGGATTAAATCTACACTGATCTCCACCAATTGTAATTGCTCTAAGCAGTTCTGTGAGGTTGGTGCCTGCTTTGGAGGGAAAATCTCTAACTCTGCATGAACATGCCCCAAGGGTTGATTTGCTAATTAAAAAAACAACAACAACAAGCATATTAAGTTTATCAGTCATTGTACTAACAAAATCTATTTAATTAAGGTTTAGATTAACAAAAATGTAGATTTTATTCAGAAAAATTTGGTACAATGACTTTCAAACATATTTGACATAAACTTAAGCAGAAATTTACAAAATATTTCTTAAAAATATTACATTGTTTAAATAATTGATTCTCAAGTGTACATTGATTAAAAGATAAATATAAAATGTTACCCACTAATTAATTGAAGAAAATGAACTTTAATAAAGAATTTGAAATATTTGTAACATTTTATAGATATCTAGGATTCAATTCAATTTAATAAAATAAACACAATATACATTTTTACAAATATAAAATAAATAAACTAATATAAAAAGGTTAGTTTTAATTATAAAATAAGATTAATAAAATATAAGAGATTATAATATTGCTTAAAATATACTACCACCTATTATGAGATGGGTGTCAGTTAATAAGGATGGGGTTCAAACCCAGACTAGTGCTGATGACATTGGCACTAGGTGAAGCAGAAATATGTACTATATTTCCAGCTTCATATCCCTCAACTTTGGGGAAAAAAAACATTTTACTTGGGTGTCCAGTGACAATAGAGGCTGACCAAGGGTTTGCTGACCAAGGTTTATTATATTATTATTGGAATGTTAACTATTGAGTTCTGCAAGCCTTTAGTTTCTTCTAAATTTATTACTCTGCTGAAATTACAATTCTTAAACTATCATGTTATTAAACAATTTATTTTCTTAGCAATTCTTTCTTATCTTCCTCATTCTACTAACTTTAGTCTTCTTACTTCATTTAGTTACTATTAGATAATAGTCCTTAGATAAGATTTATATATCAACAGTCCAGCAATGTAATCAATATGTATTTCAATTATATGGGGTCATACACAAAGGGTCTCACACTTTGAAAATAATTTAAACTTTCACTGGATCTGGAGGTATTTCATAGTATGGTTTTAAATGTCGAGCATTAAATGTTCCTTTCACCACTCCATCCTTAGATAACAGGAAGGCATTGTTTCCACACTTTTGTTGAATGAGACATGGTCCTTTATATAGTGAGAAAAACTTTTGGGATTCTCTATTGTTTACATTACTTGGTTTTGGGTCCCTCACCCAGACCAGGTCTCCTATTTCAAAAGAATGTGATTTAGTGTCTTTTCTCCTCTCTTGAAGCTTAGCCATTTGAGTCATTCGTATTCTAGCCTTACCTTGGTCTCTTTTAGGATTTATACGTCTGTGATTGATTGGTACCTGGGTTTTGACTAGCAGGGGGCATGGTTTTCTGAAGTGGAGTCGCACTGGTGTAAATCCTGTAGATTCATTGATGGTATTATTATATTGGGTCACCTTTTTGTGTGATTCACCCAACCTCTGTGATTATCATGTATATATGTTCTGTAAAGACGGTTGATTTCTTTCATCACTCGCTCACAGGGGTTAGATTGGGGTTTTCGAATGGATGTTAGTGTGTTTGATACCTTGCTTTTCAACCCATGCCTTCCATTCTTTGGAGGTGAAAGCAGATCCATGGTCTGATAAAATGTTCATAGGTTTTCCAACTTCATGAAACTGTTTTTGCTGCAGGACTCGAATTGCGTTTCGTGAGTCAGCACTCCATACCGAATAAGCACATACATATTTAGAAAATACATCATAAGTTACCAAGAGGTACTGGTAATGCTTAAACACCAGTAGAGGCCCATAGTGATCAATTGCCAATAGTTCATTTGGTTTGGATGGAATAATGGGAGTAAGATTGCCAGCATACAATTTGTTTGGAGGTTGACTCCTAGCACAAATAGCACAATTCCTAAGCACCGCCAACACATGAGTATATAGACCATCCCAGTAAAACTGCTGCCTTAGTGCCTCTTCAGTTTTCCTTGGGCCATAATGTCCTATCAAATTATGAATATGGTCTATTGAAGGGGTACATAGGTTGCTGGGTACCAGGATCTTCCATGGATTATCATAATCTTTGGTTCAAATTTGCAGGATTCTATTTCTGATCCTATATAGATCAATAGAGACCTTGGGATAGTGGACTCGCGAAGATTGTGACTGATGGAGGGCATCAATTATCCATTGGTAACTTGCTTCCTTAGCCTGCCAGTAAGACAGCTTATCCAGTTCATTTTCTACCTCAGTGCGCTGCATTCAGCATTACTATAAGTGGTTGATCTCCCAGGGTTGGGTTTTCTGGGAGTGTCTCAATAGGATGGCGATTTAGGATATCAGCAACAAGATTTTCAGGCCCTGGGCAGTATATTACTTTGTAGTTGAACTTTTGAAGGGATAAGCTCCAGCGGATTAGCCGTTCGTTGGTTAAATAGCTACAGTTGAGAAACTCTAAGCACTTGTGGTCTGTAATGATGATGACCTCTGATCCAAGCAAAATCTGCTTGAATTTATTGCAGGCCCAGAGAATCGCCAGTGTCTCTTGTTCCGTAACAGTATAATTTAGTTCTGCCCCTCGAAGGGTACAGCTGCAAAAACTGATTACTTGATGTTTACCACTTTCCCCCATTTGGAATATAATGGCTCCTAATCCCTTCTTACTACTGTCTGTCTGGACATAGAAAGGACGTGTAAAATCAGGGTGGTGGAGCATGACCGTTTTTAAAAAGTTTTCCTTAATACTTTCAAACTCTTCATCATGTTTACCTGTCCAGATCCATTGCTGGCCTTTCTTTAGAAGATTTATCAGATGGGGGGTGTCTTGTGCAAATCCAGGGTAGAATTTGTGGTAATAATTGCACAACCCTAAGAATGACCGGACATGCTTTCGGTACTTGTCTGGGTATGTCTTAATACCCACTGTCCATTTACAATGTGTCCCAGAAAGGATATCTCGGGAAGGGCAAAACAATTCTTTTCCAGGTTAACTGTAATATTCTTTTCAGCACACTCCTGGAAAAACTTCTTTAGACACCTTATATGTTCTTCAATGTTTTGTGAGGCAATCACCACATCATCAACATAGCAAACAAGATGTTTCTTAATTTCTTCTGATAAGACCATGTCAATGCATCTCATCAATCCAGCTCCGCTATTGATTAAGCCAAATGGAACTCTCCTGAACTGATGAGTCTGACCATTGTGTCTAAAGGCAGTATACTTCCGATCCCTTGGGTCTAGTGTCATTTGCCAGTAACTGGCCATAAGGTCCAATGTAGAAAACACAGCCTTGTTGCTAAGTTGAGTGAATATTTCTTGGACAGATGGTGGAACATCTCATTCAGGGATTGTAATGCTATTGAGCCTGCGGGCATCTAAACATAGTCGGATGGCACCGCTTTTCTTTTTGACTACCACCAAAGGGTTGTTATATGGTGATGGTCCCTTTTCTATAATTCCCCAATCCATCATCTGTTCTATTTGGTGGTTGACTTCCTCTTTGTATTGGAATGGGATCGGATATGTCTTCATTTGAAAATAGTTTTCTTCTTTGACTTTAATACGGTGCACATAACCCTTAATTTCCCCCGGTGTATTGGAGAATACTTTCGCATTGTTGGTGAGGATCTGGCGTAGTTGGTCTTGATCTTTTGGGGACATTAATGCTGATTCTTGAACCTTTTTTTTTTGATGAGCTCTAGGTCGCTTCCTGAGCAATACACCCTACTCTCATGCAGGTATTACTATTCAGGCCTCTAAAAGGGATTTGTTCTTTCCTGAAAATCAGCTTGCACTGGGCATAATCTATTGTACACTGGTGTTGATATAAAAAATCTGAGCCTATCACAAGGTTATGAATCAACCCAGCTACAATCAAAAAGGTGTGTCCAACTGTGGTGGTGCTGAGGGTCATTTCTAGCCAAACTTGGTAATTTTCTGTTTTGGTTTTCTTTCCATTAGCAAGTGTTAATTGAACAGCCCGGGTGGGTAACCGTAGAGATGTTTTCCCTTTTCCAACTGGTCATACCATCCTTTTGATATTAGGGAAACTTGACTCCCTGAATCTAATAGGGCATGAGTTACCAGGTTTCTTATTTTGATGTGAATGGTGGGACATGGATCAATGGGTGACCCTGATAATGAGGTGTCTGCTTCATTGATGATAGTGGAGATGGGGTTTTCTTGTGACCCCTTTGTGTTCCTGAATCTTTTGTTGGGACATCGTTGGGAGGAACAACCTAACGAGGTCCCTGAAAGTTTTCCGATTGATCCTGGTATCTTCTTTTCAGCATGGTTTGGTTTTGGTCATAGTTTACTCGAGGTTGACTATTCCATCTCTGGGTTGCTATGGATTGAGTCCACAGGGGCTCCCCTTTCTTCACTCTTTCTTGGGGTTCTGTGTAAAAATTTCCGAGATCCATGGTAGTCAGCAAGTGTGCCATTTCATCTACATTTGTAATCCTTCTTATCACCATTGTTCGCTGAACTGGCTGAGGTATGTTGGATTGCACGGTCCAGATGATATGAGCTTCCAAAAATGGGAATGCGGTGAGAGATCTGAATTGTGCTACTTGACGAAGGAAAAACTGAGTGGTTGTTTCCCTCCCTCGATACTTTTCATGCGAGATTTGCTGAAGAATCTGATCTTGATGCTTCTCGCTCCAGTAGCTAGTCAATAATGCTGCTTGGTATTCGTCGAATGTTTGGGGTTTTTCATGCATTGACCCCCACCAATTCTTTGCTGGGCCCTGTAGATAATGATTAGCAATAGCAAGTTGATCTCCCTCACTTGCCTGGTAGAAATAGAATAGTTCTTTTAAACTATCCAGGTGGGCCTGAGGATTTTCTCCTGGATCTCCTTGAAATACCTTGACCTGGATGAATTTGGCCAGATTTGGCTGAATTCTGGGATCAATCTCTGCCCGGGGATATATTGGGGTGCTAGTTGGGTGATCATTATTTATTCGTGCATCTATCGGGACCTCAATCTTTGGGGAGCCAGTTGGGGTTTTCCAGTTTTGATCCTTGAGGTAGTATGGTAGTGTTTGTTCCGGATCCTTTTTTAGGTCATGGAATGGGTTGAGTTTTCCCAGATCTGGGCCAGACATCTTTCTTTCACTTTCTAGGTTTCGAGTTTCCCATTGGTGTCGGGCTTGCCATTCCATTCCCTCATGGATTTTCTGCATATCTGTTTTGATTCTGACTTGTTCCTCTAGTAATTTGTTAATTGCAGATTCACACTTTTCAATACTTGTTTTGGTCTGTTCACACCCCTTACACAGCTCTTTGATATCTTTTGCAGCTTGCATTTCTCTTTCTTTTATATTTATCTCTGTCCTTTGGGATAGTTCTTTCATTTGTTGTAGAGTTCTCTCTGCCATCATTCGGCTTGACTCCACATTAATTTGGACCATCCTCTTCATACTCTGGAGCATGGCAATCACATTTTTATCTTCTGGAAATACTTGGGCTGGTTTCATGTCATGGATGAGTGTAAAGGGATCCTTTACAGTGACTTCTGAAATTTGTTCCCTGTTTTCTTCTTTCACTGAGATGCTGGCATCAACATCTTCACTTTCCTTTTTTTCTATGCTGTTATCCATTTGGATTTTGAAAAGTTTGACAACAGTAATAATGCTGATCTTAGAATTCAAAGCTATTTTACTGGAACTATGGCTCACTGAAACTTTAATACAATCTTGAAAAATAGAATGTAAATAATCACTAATTCGAACGTTTGCTTCCCTTACTCTGTCCACTCTTCTCATCATGCTTTACTGACTGTGTCCTTTCTGATCTGCCATACTAAGTTTCTGTCTGTTTTAAGCTGGACATTTAAATAATTGTTTCAACTTCAACAAAAAAACTTTACTTTATCATGAGAATGACTGATTTGTTTTGTTTTTTTTCTAGCTGGCCATCCTTGGTCACTCCTTGCCTCTGAAATGGACTTAAAAAAAATCATTATTTTCAAAATTTAATACATAATCTTGTTGTTATGAATATTACATTGCTTACAATTTTATTACATATTACACCAGTTATAAAATTCTTCACTCTCCAAATCTCTTATATATCAAAAAAAATTTGTTGCCTAGAATTACCACGGTTCTTTATTTATTTATTTATTTTGAACTTGATAACGAATTTATAATGGTAATAGGTACTCTATTTCCTACACCAGGGCACCAGTTATCAAGATCAGCAATAATATAACACTTACAGATAGCTCTACTACATATAAAAACAGGTATATATATATTAAAATATATATGTACTTTTATTGATTGTTAACACAGTATACCCATATGAATAAACATTAAATACATCTTATTACCACCTTTTACACATAAGGCTTATGGATGTAGTACATGGGCTTTAAACATTTTTTAAACACAGAAAACAAATTCATGTGTGCATGTAAAACCAGATACAAAAAAAAATCTACATATGGTTGTAATACATGGGTTTCAAAAAAAAAACTTTTACAAAATATCTATATGGTTGAAAAACCAGGTACCACAGCTAGCAAAACTTTTACACTTATAGTTATAATCTTTGCATTTAAAAAAAAAACTTTTCACACAACATTTTATGGTTGTAAAACACAGTCTTTGGTTTGTTTGACACTCATAAAAAAAAACTTTACATCCCTTTGACCTTATTTTATGATTTATTTTACATAGTTTGAGTTTGGTATAAATCTAACATTAAGAGAAAACTGTTAAACTAAAGAGCACATACATAAATTATTACATGTCACTATAAATTCAAACTCAGGTGAACTAAACCAACTTTTAAATATATTGGTCCAAATATATACAACTGTATCTATGAAATATCATTTGGGAATGTGAATATTTGTTCAACTGTCAAATCCAGAAAAAAAAAATTGTAAATCTATATATCGGGAAAAAGTTTTTCAAGCTTTTATGCTTGAGATCCAATACAACTTTTCCACACATATGTGTTCCCAAGAAAATATATAGTAATGCAATACATATAACATTTTCAAACACATCTGTTCCTACACATCACACATACACACCCATGTACATATATATGCAGTGCTGCATATACAAGTACATAGATTTTACACACACATACATCTATATATATTATATAATAATATACACTATTGAAAAAGAGAAAAAAAACTTTGGAGAAAAAGTTGAAAAAAAAAATCCATACACGTGTCAAATTCTTTACACTTTGCTTTAAAATAATCACAACATTATATACTCAATTAACAAGAAAAAATTTCTATACAAATATTTCCATTCTTAGCAAACATGGGAGAAAAGTAGAAAAAAAAATTTCTACATAAAAAAACTCTGGAAGTAAAAAAAAAACCTTACATATACATTAATATAGTAGTTCAAACTACTTTCATATTTTATACAATCTATTTAACCATACGAGTTTTCACCTTTAATTAATCTGTTTATAAAAAAAAATTACAGACTATGGATGGAAAACATGGTATTCCTCTTTAATTTATTAACAAAACAGTATTTGATTTTATAAAATCAATATGCTAAAACTAAATCATTTTATATTCTGGAAAATTATGTATATATTAAATTATATATAGCAAATTATACACATATAGCTAATGAATTATTCAGGGTGTGGGAATAATTAACAGGCTCCACGATTGGGTGTCCAAACTCGGAAAAAAAATGCAGCCTCTGTGCCGGTCAAAATCGTGTATTCATTCAACAAGACCAATAATCCAAGCAAAAGTACCTTGAATCCAACCATGCACAAGATACATATGTCAGGAAAAGGATGAACCCTACCCTATTTGCCTAAACTATTGCCTGACAGACTAATGGATAACGTTTGTAATGACACTAGCAGTGCTTGGTTATATTCCGTCCCAACTGGAGGTCATGGTTCATATAAAGACTCAAAATAATAAAGGCTTTATATGAAAATTTAATGATTTAATGGATTCTGACGATTCCAGAACAGTACAGATATGATTTGACAGATTACTAATGATTTGAACCGTAATAATGATAATTCTTTATGGCAATATTATAAAGAAGTGAATTTACATCAAATAAATATTATAAACAAATAGAGTAATTAACCTTAGAGATTGGGAGTGATGACAAACTAAGCTTATTTAAATGACAATATTATAGGAATTTATTAAAGAATTTAGTACAAAATAAGTTAAGTCTTTGTTTCTACAACTTGGTTATTTTATTTAATTCATTTTGATGCGGCTTTGACAAACAATGCAAAAGTTTGTTAATTGGTCTGCGGCTTTGACAAACAATGCAAAAGTTTGTTAATTGGTCGGCCAAAAACCAATAAGCAATAAAATGTTATTAGCCGTCTTTGAACGATTACAAATCTATTTTATATATATTACAAGATATGAAAGATATGCATTTAAAATACTATTACATTTAAAATCATTTGTATATAATGAGTGTCGGAAGCAAAATAGTTCTTAAATAAATAATTGACAATTATACAGTCAGATTTAATTAATTACGAAATTTGTTTGTGAAGGACGTGCCATCATGGCAGAGAGCATTTCAGGATTGCTACATAAAGCTATAAAATGATGATGAGAGTAGTATGCTATTACAAATTACAACAAAAGAAATGAGGTCTGCTATGAACCTCTGGGTGACTTTGCTAAAGAAGTTCCTGATATGTACAGGGGATAAGAGAAATGTTAGCCCTCCAGCCAAAGCATGTCTCTAAATAATCATATTTTGATGTGCATACACATCTTAATGGCAATGCTCGAAAAGATCCCTTGGTCAGAACTATGTCTATTTTGAGGAGTGTAAAGGGTTGGACTGGTCAGATTCCGAAGGTCCTAAAAGGTTGGTAGCAAAGCAAGAATAGCAATAATAAAGAAATGGTTGTAACTATAAATACACAATGCCTTAGACGTATATAGATAGATAGTGTATCATTAACAAAATAATAAATCCTGGTTAAAATCATTGGCTCCCTGATATAATGTAAAGTCCCAGAAACGTTAGGTCATTAATGAATGAATAGTAAATTATATTACAAAAGGAAAGGCAAGAATTAAAACTAAAATATAAAATTGTTTTCCCCACTCATCACGGAAGTTTACAAAATAGGACTTGTCTTTAATTAACATAGACGGGCATTAAATATCAAACTAATAAATTGTAAATCATAATTTTAATATTTTCTGACAAATAAAATATATGTATGAAATATATAAACTGATAAAATTCTATGATAAATTTTACTTACTTGATTCACTACAATTATTTATTCTTTCAGAAATAATTACAGAGCTATTTTAAATTGGAGGTAATAGTAAGATACTTTTAAAATAATTTCAATCATTCAAATAAATATATACACTCATCACGGAAGTTTACAAAATAGGACTTGTCTTTAATTAACATAGACGGGCATTAAATATCAAACTAATAAATTGTAAATCATAATTTTAATATTTTCTGACAAATAAAATATATGTATGAAATATATAAACTGATAAAATTCTATGATAAATTTTACTTATTTGATTCACTACAATTATTTATTCTTTCAGAAATAATTACAGAGCTATTTTAAATTGGAGGTAATAGTAAGATACTTTTAAAATAATTTCAATCATTCAAATAAATATATATATATGAGGTGTACAAAACTAAATGAGCTTTCTATTAATTAATTTACGGAAGGAAGTCTTCTTGTAATGATTTTTAAATTTTAAAAAAATAACAGGGGGAGGATTTAAAGTTAATAGCTCATTGAATTTTGTAGTTGGCCATTTCAGTAAGTCAAATAATCTAAACAAACCGACAAAAATTAATTTAATTTGCTGCATCAAAATAATGTAAAATTTTATAAGAATTGATATTTTAAATTGAATAAAATTAAAAGACGCATTTTAAACCAAGCCGTATAAACATTACACACATATATATAAAATATATAAATTAATAGATTTAAATAAATGAAATAAAATCAATGGCTTGCAGCAAATTGGAGATTATAATAATATACCTATTGGAAGATGTTTCACGGCTTGGCAGAGGCAGTTACAGTCAGAGTATTAGAAGGTTTACTTGACACAGATAGGCTCCGGCTAGATGTTGACAGCACTGGATGCCATTGATGAGCTGGTGAGATAGAGCTCTGGGAAGCATAGTCGATCTTTTAGCCAGCCATTCTTTTAGGCACGATGTCTTGTATATATATTAATCACTTCTCTTTAGTCAACTCAATAATAATAATCCTTAATCAAATTTTCCACTATTTATGTGTTCTGGTCTTATCTACAGGATTAAATCTGCACTGATCTCCACCAATTGTAATTGCTCTAAGCAGTTCTGTGAGGTTAGTGCCTGCTTTGGAGGGAAAATCTCTAACTCTGCATGAACATGCCCCAAGGGTTGATTTGCTAATTAAAAAAAACAACAAGCATATTAAGTTTATCAGTCATTGTACTAACAAAATCTACATGCCCCAAGGGTTGATTTGCTAATTAAAAAAAACAACAACAAGCATATTAAGTTTATCAGTCATTGTACTAACAAAATCTATTTAATTAAGGTTTAGATTAACAAAAATGTAGATTTTATTCAGAAAAATTTGGTACAATGACTTTCAAACATATTTGACATAAACTTAAGCAGAAATTTACAAAATATTTCTTAAAATATTACATTGTTTAAATAATTGATTCTCAAGTGTACATTGATTGAAAGATAAATATAAAATGTTACCCACTAATTAATTGAAGAAAATGAACTTTAATAAAGAATTTGAAATATTTGTAACATTTTATAGATATCTGGGATTCAATTACATATAAATGCCAATTTAATAAAATAAACATAGTATACATTTTTACAAATATAAAATAATAAACTAATATAAAAAGGTTAGTTTTAATTATAAAATAAGATTAATAAAATATAAAAGATTATAATATTGCTTAAAATATACTACCACCTATTATGAGATGGGTGTCAGTTAATAAGGATGGGGTTCAAACCCAGACTAGTGCTGATGACATTGGCACTAGGTGAAGCAGAAATATGTACTATATTTCCAGCTTCAATAGTTTTATGAAAAAGTATAGAGAAGACCAACTATTTAATTGTAACAATTCAATTCAAAGATATAATATGAATAAATGAAAAAGTTTTAACATTTGAGGAACATTTATTAATAAATTTTTGGCTATTCAAACATTGACTTTGGAAGACTTTACAATAAGATCTAAAAAAATATTGAATGTTGCATAAAAATAGACAACGTAAGGCTATATTGTTAATTTGGAATTGAATGAATAACTTTATTTGTGCTATAATATTGAATATAGATTTCAGTAATAATTAGTGATATAATACTTTCCACAATGAGTGCTTTTTTTTTTACAATCATAGATAAGAATTCTGTAAATATTAAAGTTTAAATAAAAAGAAAAGTAAAAATATCAAGTGATTATTTCCTATCAAGAACTTTTTAATAATTTTTCTAGATGCAAAAAGTTTCTAATAAATGTTGATTTATTTTAAATTAATTTAGAGTTCTAATATTAATTTATTATCATAAATAAATTTGTGATGTTCTCAGCCAGTAAGTGTTGTTGATATTATTGTATGCTTTTCTGAAATCATATTGGATAAGTGTAGAATATAAGAGATTAATTGATTGCATTCATTTTATTGTCTTAAAACATCATATCAAGTATGAAAAACTCAATGACAGTAGGATGAATTTACTTTAATATTCTTATAATTACAGTATAGTTCACGTGTAATCTATTGTGATGTGGATATTTATCTGCAGTAAATAATAATAAAACTGTTGAATTCTTTAATAGCTTCAATTAAAGGATATTGAGAAAGAACAAAAATTTAATTGAAATTGTTCTGTTTTGCAGAAAAATGGATTTAAAATCAAATTTTAAATATAACTTCATGCAAAGACATTGAATAATATATATATTATAACGGTCCAAAAGAAATTAGTCTAAAGAGTCTTACAGTGCCCGTTACAATATATATATATATTGAATTCGCTATCAAAAAACAAAATTGTCAGTTGTAAAATGTTTACTATTGATTATCTTTTCTTTAATTATAAAATGAAAGTCAAAACCATGAAGAGTGATATAGTAACAAAAAATTAAATCATTTTCACTCCATCTATTAAAAAAAAAAATGAAAATTGTGCAAAGTTCTTAAGAGTAGGGAATTTTTTTTTTAATAAGGACTTATCTGAAATAGTATAAACTCTAATATTATGACTTTCTTCTACTTATATATCACAGATTCATTATAGTAAGATATTATAAAAACAAAAAAATACCATGTTATTGGTGCACTGTTTCAAAACTGAATACCTATATGAAATTGTTTAACATACAAAATTCAAGTTATTACAAAAACAGTCAGCACACAGACATGTGGCTTAATAATTTCTGAACATATTTGAATTATCATATTTAATGAAACTAGCACCTCATAACAGGTTTATGCATAACATATATATATCAGTATACAGACATGCAGTATAATATAAATGAACATAAGTCAATTGACATTTAATAAATATTTTAAGTTATCACTTTTAATGATAGAAATACCTTATACTAGGATTACATAAAACAATAAATTTCATCGCACAGACATTCGGTATAATAATTTATTAACATATTTGAATTCTTAAACCTATAAATGAAATTCATTTTCTTTCTTATAATACATAATTAATGATAGATATGTTGATAAGTACTATACACCTACAAAAGAATAAACAATATATATCATATAAACAAAGCTTATAAACAAAATATTAGCTAATACTCACTATCTATAATTTACATTAGAAAGGCTTGGATCAAAATATGACAGATATCATAGTTCTACAGTATTGTTATATAATCTCTTTTGTGGGATATGGATTAATCACCAAACAAAAGCAATTGATATTGCACTTATTTAGTGTCTTTAGGATACCTAAAATGTAAAACAGTATCTGCCTTTGCATATTCATGTAAACTTAAAATTGTATATACAATATCAGATTTTTTAGTTTAATCTTCACAAATATTGGTGTGACTTAAACTTATATTTCAAAATAATTTAATTTTCCATATTAGATATTGTAATTCAAAAAAGATGACAAAAAATAAAGGTCATTACTTCCACAGATAGTGAAAATTGTAAACTTTATGAATACTGTGTGGTTAACTGGACAACTGAATACTATAACCAACTGCCAATACTTGGCCATTATTATCAGTAGATAGTTATTAATTTCTCATTTTGTTAACATAATTTATTATAGCACATATCTTTACTATCAATTGAATCAAATACTTTTGTTTTAGTATACCTTCTTCAATTGCTATATTCTCATTTATAAACTAATTCTTGCAATAAAATTATCAGAATTAATCAGCAACATTTTTTAGCTTACTTTACATTAACCAGATTCTCTTGACTGGAACAATGAGCTGAGTAAATGTTAAAATTGTAAATCAAGAAATAATTATAAGATGACATCATAACTTTTTGCTGTTATTGTTAATGCAATAGATTTAAAATATTATACATTCTTTAGCAATTTACTTTTAGAAAAATATAGTTTTTCTCAATAAGTAAAGTTCTTTTTTATAAGGATGTCTACAATGATACCAAATACTTCAAAAGATAAGAAATTTTTTTATCATAGCTGGAACATAAGTCTGCCATTTTCCAATCATCCTTCACCAGCAAGAAATCCTCTGCATGCCAGCTCTAGATCTGTTAGTGAAACTATTTATCAGTTAAAAATCTTTGGAAATGTCTCTACTATAGATTCATCAGACTTGTCCAGCAGATAACATTTCAGCAATGTGTCTTACAACATTCTGAAAAACATTACCAACATATCAGAAAATACAAAAGAATTGGTCATTATTGAAACTAAACAATTATTTGATTAATATGAATATCAAATTTCATAAACTATATTCTGATTTATCAAACATCCAATTTTTTATTAAAGAAGTTAATGAATATGTACAAGAAAAGATCTCATATAGCAGCTAAATATCAGAAAGAAGAAATTAAATTAAATGACTTTATAGCCAAGAAAATATTCACAGAATTCATTTAATGAAAGATAATCAACACCTTTGAGACAATATATTGCTCAACACATTAAAAATTCTAAGACAATCCTAAGATGATGATACAGTAAGAGAAGAAAGTCATGATTCAGATTTACCTTGGTAAGGATTTTATTATTTCAATAATTTCTTTAATTTGAATATCTCTGAACTCTAAAGAACATCACATTATGATTCAGAAGTATTTTATTGACTTTTTTTTTCTGTAAATTGTTGGTTACACTAAAATAATTAAGTAGTCAGTTCCATTTTCCAGTAAATTTGTCATCCATAAAATTTCTGATGAAAGAAAATGAATCTTAGAAAGTTTCTGCAGATAATTATCACAAACAATCTTGTATAAAATTGTATTGTTTTCTGCATGAACTAATTTAAAATAGTGTAAAATTTATATATTACAGAAAGTTGTAATGAATATAGTGTCCAAGGAGCATAGAAAGAAAATGAATCTTAGAAAGTTTCCGCAGATAATTATCACAAACAATCTCGTATAAAATTGTATTGTTTTCCACATGAACTAATTTAAAATAGTGTAAAATTTATATACTACAGAAAGTTGTAATGAATATAGTATACAGGGAGCCTAATGTACTATATATGTGTAATATTAAGAATTTAAATAGGTAATCTATTTATTTAGTTGTATTGCAATTAGTTTTAAAAATTGTATTTAAAAATTAAAATAATGAATCAATTTGTAAAAAAAAAAAAAAGAAATAATTATAAGCTGAAGCTTTTCTATTTTGGTGATATAAAAGGTTTCATTGATTTACCATAAATATTTAAACATTAGAATTAGTTTATAATGAAACATTTAATAGGCAATTAACAAGTTGAATAATATAGAGAGCAGAGATCAAGTAAAAACAAAATACCATCAAAGATAATCAAATTTATCATTGGTTTCATAATAATCTATTCTCTTAATAGTTGCAGGCTCTCATTCAAAGAATTTAGCATAAAATCAAAACTTACTATGTCCATAATTGTTATCATTTTGTTTTTGAAATTGTATGGAATAACTAAAAATATAGCTGTGCTTATAATTAAAAAAATAAAAAACTTTACATTATAATAATTCAAAGCAAAAATGAAACTAATATCAAAAATGTAATTTTTCAAATAAAACAAAATGCAAAATGCATACACAAAATAAATTTGGTGCAATAAAACATATTTTGCACAACATACAATATACATAAGTAGGTGATAATTTTATATATTTATTTATATCCACAAAAATGACTGACACCATACAACATAAAAAAAATGATAAAACAAACATTAAATACTGTTAATTAAAACATGTTCACTAAATGAAAAAAATATAAATATAATTACCTTAAAGGCAAATTCTTGTTATGCAAACATGAACCATAGGAGTCAACGGGTATATATTTCATGAGTTCTTCAACAATTATTTCTCTGCCAGAAGGAGTATCACAGTCAGAATGAACAAAGTTGAGTGGAGCAAGAGTGGTCAAAAATTGATTTTTTTCTTCAGTTGAAACAGTATACTTATTAGATGTTAAACTGTCTAGACTAATCAAATGCTGCATTGTAATAGGGAAATCAGATTCCTGTTTAAATGTAGATGTGTGGTTGAATAAGTGCAAAACTTCCTCAAAAGAGAATAAAAAATTGTTCTTAGGTGATTCTTCATGGAGAAGAGCCCATTCATGATAACTTTGTCTGGGTAAAGGAAGATCAGTGTGACTAAAATAAGTTCCATAAAACATAAATACCTATTTAAAAAAAGAGGCAATTATCTTAAAATATTGTTTCAAGAATAGTAAGAATTAGTGTTATAATTATATTAAATGGTGTAAGAAATTTTCAATCCAATACTTGCATATATGCATGTAAATATTACAAATATATTTAAATAAATTGCTAAGTATATATCTGAAACAAATGTTATCAACTTTGTTAAGTTCACAATCTTTTGTGGCCACTTAATCTTAGCTTAAATTATAGTATTACTTGTTAAAGTGGTTCACTAATCAATCAAATTAAAACGTTAAAAAAGTATTTTATTTTTAATTCATTATCATTAGCAATAGTTTAGAAATAAGTGTAGCTATTTTATCTACAGAAGGAAAATAAAATAAAGAATAAAAAGTTAAAGATGAATTTTGTGATTATTATACAAAACTATCTATATTATAACAGAAACAAATCTGATAGCAGCCCAGATTAATTATGTTGCAAAACAGAAGTAAAAAAGAAAATGCAATTACTTAATAAAAACTCATATGAATTAACTCATAAATATTTGAAGAGGTATTTGTATGTGTACATGTGTATGAGCATCTCTTGAATATACTGATTTAAAAGGTTAAGATGAAAGTTATTTTATGCATTTAATCGTATTATTAAATATGGTTATAAAATTTTTTTGTAATAAGTGAGAAACAAGGAAATGATAATTACATTGTAAAGAAAGAAGGGAAAATGTTTTGATATGCAAATGAATTGAATTGCATAGTTTATACAAATTTAAACCATTTATGACCCATTTTTAATTTGCCTATTTTGAATTTAGTTTTAAATAAAATCATATACTTTTATAATGAAATTGATGGCAAAATCTAATCTTCTGTTAAAATTTTGGAATTAATAAAAATAATTTATCGAGCTATATTTAAATGTCAGCAAGGTTTTTTCTTCTTATCAGTATTGATAATGTAAGAAAGAAAAAAACTATTGTTTTTCTTTTGTTCTGATATGTATCAAATCATAATATTTGTTAATTTGGATCTACAACATGTTTTTCCAAAACAAGTAATTAGGCATTCCATATTGCTTTGTATTTTGGTTCATGTTTTTCCAAAACAAGTAATTAGGCATTCCATATTGCTTTGTATTTTGGTTCAGTTTACTGTTGAAGGTGTGTTTCAGTGATCCATACCAAGGAGAGAATTAAAATTGTTTTCCACCATAACTTGGATAGCTGCATTTTGCTGATAGTTTTAAAATATTTTTCAATATTCCAGTTATAACGGTCAGTATGATGATTTTATTTAAGGGAGAACTATCTGATATGTGTGGCTAGGCAACAAAAAAATCACACCAGCCAAAATACCTGGAAAATACAGTCGGATTCAGAAATTAACACTAAAGCTTTTAAAACCAGCCAATGTCTGTTATAATAATGCCATAAAGAAAAATATGGACAATGCTGTAAGCACTATCCAAGCCCTTCTGATATTTACTTATATGTCATCAATGCTGATGTGTTTCCTCTCTAAAATCACCAGCACCAAAGGGAAGAATTATCACCTTCAGAGAAATTAATGAAGATACAACAGGAAATATATTTAAAAATATGATAGTTGCAAAAAACCATGGTTTGTGAGTGTTTTAAATATTTCACATGGTAAGATCTTATCATTATAAGACCTTAAACTTAAACTCAAATGAAAAATATTATTACTATTGTATTTCATATTTTGTATACATATTAATAGTGGTGAGTATATATGCAATAGATTTACTTATTCATTGTTAATAAATTGTTAAGTCATTTTTTTACTATTAATCAAATTTAGTTTATATTTGTAATTCAATCCAAACAATACACTTTTATTATCCAATATACTAATTAATACAGCCCTGAAAAATCATGCAATCCACTAGGGGAAATGCAGGGATGGTAATAATAATTTGTTAATAATGATGATAGGAAACTAATGTTTGCCAAAAGTAAACTTTCTAGTTACAAGGTTTGGCACCTTAAAGATTTATTTTTGTTGAAACTAAAAACAAATAAAATATCATTTTGGGAAGAATTGTATTTATCTTATAAATCATCATCATCATCACATTGATTAATATTATTACATATGCTTGAATTGAATCATTATTTATTAGCTATTCATCTTTTATTTAATATATTTATTTGAATCAAAATTAACAATACATATTGAATATATCATTATATATCTTAGGTTTTTAGTTCAAACCCATCTACCATACCAAATTTACCATTACATATTTGACCCAACCAATGTTTTGATACACAAATATTTCTTTATTCTCCTAAATTTCATTTTCTACAGTTACTTATTTGGCACAACCAATATATTGGTCCTGAACATCCCTTTTCTTCTGTTCAATTTCAATCTAGTAGTCATAGGTATTTGTCAGACCCAATATTTTGGTTCAAGCATTCCTTTCTTATGTTTAAATTTCATTTCTTACAGTCACATAATGTACTGGATATATAATGCAATAAATATTTGGAGTAAGAAAAATAAGATTAATGTTTAAAAAAAAAATTCTATGCACTAATATGTTATGAAAACAGCAGTTAATATCTGGGTAGGTAAGGATGACTTTTTATGTAGATACTTACAACTGCAGATCACTTTCAAGTGAAAGAAGATTGCAAGAATTAGAAGAACTATCTTGTAGTAAATGGGACATTATTGGACTTTGTGAAGTTAGAAGAAAAGGTGAAGAGACAATTGATTTAAAAAGTGAACATGTACTCTACTAGAAAGGCACAAATATTAAAAATACAAGTGGAGTAGGATTCATTATAAATAAAAAGTGGAACAACAACATGGTGGAGATTGATGGTGTGTTGGACAGAGCGGCAAGAATTAGTTATGCAACTTAATAGCAGATACCTAATGCAGATGATTCAGGTTTATGCCCCAACAAGTTTTCATAGTGATGAAGTAGTAGAAGATTTTTATGTGGATGTGCAAAAGGCTTTTAATCAGAGTAAACAACATTTTAAAATTGTTATGAGAGATTTTAATGCTAGAATTGGTAAACACATGAAAGATGAAAGTGCTGTAGATAATTTTGATTATGGTAATAGAAATGAGAAAAGTTATAGACTTGTGGAGTTTGCAGAAAAAGAAAAACTTTATATTATGAATTCTTTTTTTGAGAAAATGTTAAAAAAAAAAATGGACATGGAAGCATCCAAATAAAGATACAGCAGAATTGGGTTATATTTTAACTAACAGAAAATACATATTGAGGATTGTAATGTTCTTAATAAATTTAACACAAAAAGTGATTAGAAAGATGTAAGATACGTGTTAATGCAAAACTAGAGAGACAAAATTTCTTAAGGTTACCAATATTGACAGTTGGTATTCCTAATCTTCAGAAACACTCTAATAAATTTAAATTATAATTTACAAATCAGTTTCAAGTATTAGTAGATTTTGAATATGATTCAGATTTGAATGAAATTAATAAGAAAATAACTGATACACTTTTAAAACTGCAACAAAGATAGCTGGTAGAAAAAAAGCAGCAATTGACCAATAAAATTTCTATTGAGACTAGAGAATTTATGAAGAAAAGAAGGAATATGAAGATATACAAAAATGATGCATTAAAAAGGATTGAATACCTCGAATTTTGTAAAATGGTATGGAAAAGAGTTGAAAATGATATAAAAAAATATAACTGTGAACTAGCAAGGAAAGCTGTAGAAGAGAATAAAAGTCTGGAGTGTAAAACAACATTTTGGTATTAGTAGGAAATTTATATCTGCAATAAAAAAAAAAATTGAACTATTACTAAAAAAAAAAAGATGACATCATAAAATGGGTAAAATATGTCTATCAAGAATTATATAGCAATAAAGAACAAGTACCTCCTAAATCTATTATATCTTCCAAATTGACCAGAATTTTAAATGAGGAAATGAGATATGCAATTAAATTTATGAAGAAAGGAAAGGCTCCAGGTAATGATGGAATTATAATTGATATATTAAAAAAAGCAGGTGAAGAAATAGAAATTTTTTTTAGCAAAGTTATATACCAAATGTCTAAATGATAAAGATGTACCAGATGATTGGAAGAATGCAGTATTAATATTAATATTTAAAAAAGGTGATAAAGAAGATATTAGAAATTACAGACCTATCAGCCTTTTATCAGTTTTATACAAAATTTTTACCAAGATAATTACAACTCGTCTACAGAGAACATTGGATTTCCACCAACCAAGAGAACAAGCTGGATTTAAAAGTGGTTTTAGTACAGTAGATCATATCCAGATATTGAGAGAAGTTATAGAAAGGACAAATGAATATGAGTTGCCATTATGCTTTGGATTTGTAGATTATGAAAAGGCATTTGATTCTATAAACATTTCTTCAGTGATTAAAGCATTGGATCATCAAGGTATAGATCCAGGATATTGTCATATTTTAAAGAATATTTATAAAAATGCAACAGCAACAATTAGATTACATAATGATACTAGGAAAGTCAACATTGAGAAGGGTGTAAGACAGGGTGACTCCATATCTCCAAAACTTTTTACAGCAGTGCTGCAAGAAGTATTTTGTGAATTAAAATGGGAAGCTAAAGGAGTGAAAGTAAATGGAGATTATTTAAGTCATTTAGATTTTGCAGATGATGTAGTTGTTTTTGCAAATAATGCTTTAGAGCTGCAGGAAATGTTGCAGGAGTTATCAGATGAAAGTAGGACTAAAGATAAATGTTAAAAAGACTAAAGTAATGTTCAATGGATTTTCTCAAAATATGAAAATAAAGATTGATTATGATGAGTTAGAAGAAGTTAACAGCTACAAATACCTTGGTCAGATTATTAATACAGATGGAAACATAATGGATGAAATTAATCATAGAATTAAACTTGGTTGGAGTGCTTTTGGTAGAAATAACTTGATACTAAAAGGAAATATGCCTATGTGTTTGAAAAGAAAGGTTTTTAATAAATGTGTTTTGCCAGTTTTTACTTATGGATCTGAGACTTGGACACTTAATAGAAGAGCAATACAGAGACTTCAGACCACTCAAAGAAGTATGGAGAGATGCATGTCAGGAGTAACAAGAAGAGATCAAAAATGCAATATATGGGTAAGAGAATAAACAGGTGTTATTGACCTCATTGAAAAAAAATAAGACTGTGGAGTTGGGATGGACATATTACTAGAAGAGATGATAATAGATGGACAATGGAAATCTTAAACTGGATTCCAAGAGATTGTAAAAGATCCAAAAAGAGACCACATGTGAGATGGATGGATGAAATAAGAACGTATGCAGGGGTGATGTGGAGAAGAGAAGTTAAAGATTGGAGATGGTTTAAACTTGGAGAGACCTTCATCCTGCAGTGTATTGATAATGGTTGATGATGATGATGAAGGTAATATTTACTAAATGGCAGTATATATATAAAATTATAAAAATACACATTAAGGCAGAGGTATATCACGTTATTCTGGAAAATATAGTATATGAAGAGTGGACATTGGTGTGTTTAATAAATGATAGTATAATACATGTATATATAATACAAATACAATGTCCTAAATATGATAGAAGTGAATCGAGGTGCAGTAATAAAAAAAGATTAAAGAAGCATGAACTGAAATACAAATGTGTGAAAAGTAAAAATGATAATGATTTAATGACTGCTTCAGTTTTCTTGGAACATAAAAGGATATGTAAATATAAATTTAAATTTGATATTGTAAATGTTAAGAGATCCTTCATGAAGAGAGAAACCATAGTAAAAGAAAAATTAAGGAGGCAATGTTAATGAATAAAAATAAAATAAATATAATTAATAGATAAGCTGCAAATGTTAAAATTCATGATTCATGGATTTCAGTTGATAACATTTGCTTCGTTATGTTTTTTTTTAATTTAACAGCAGTTGAGGAAGATTAAGGAATTAACCAAAAGTACTTCTGCAGATTGAAAAAAACTGTATATCAAAGTTAATTACCATTATGTTTATTATTTTTATTGTTATATATATATTTAAAACTGCCTAATACTATACTAGTAATAAATACAATACAAAACCATAAAACAATACTAGATAAAAATCCAAAATTTTACTAAAATCCTTGCAGACCATGATTTCATCTACTAAACAAATAGACCTCAAGTAAAAATCAAACTAAAGAAGCAATATATATACACCTGGGTCTCATTTTATGTGATAGATAGGTTCCTCAGAAAACATGTGCAAATGAAATCGCGCAAAAATAGACGTAACTTATCTTCAAAAAGGGGGGATACGGACTGTGATTTTTCAAAAATTGCGTAAAAGCAAAGCACCAACGTAAAATTACTTTAAAATTCACGCAAAAAAAAATAAGGAAATAAAATATGACTAATAAAAAATTTCAAATTTAAAAAAAATTGATACAAGACAAACTTTTTTTAACTATAATATTTAATTTTATTCAAAACAATATATTTTTATGCATAATTTACAGTATAGTAATTGAAAGTTTTTTATACACGTTTTAATTATTATCGTTACTTGCCGATAAACAGGTTTGTTTGCAAACTGGTAAAAAATCAGATTCTTCAAAAGAGGAAATACAACTAGCGCCAACTTCACTCTCATGTTGTGTTAATGGTTTTCTGGTGACAACGTAATTAGTAATTAATCTTTGAGACGATGATTTTATTAATTGTTTATGAAGCTCGCGATATCCAGACATACAACCATTTAGCTCTCGTTGGAATTTAAGAGCACATTCGTGATTAGTGTCATTAATAAGAAAATAATTAAAAATAAACTTGCGGACACTAAATGATTAATAATTTATTACGTTCTTTTTTAAAAAGCAAAAACAGAATGTGATTTAAAATCCATAATTAACACGCACAATGTTTGAACAAATTTACATTATAATCTTGTAAAATTTAATGTGTGTATACATAAAATGTGGAAATCATGATTTTAATTTCATTATTGCATAAAATCTTACTATTATAAAGCACTGAAAATATTGAAATTACTAAGATGAAAGTCGAATTCCAATAATGTGCTATTACTTTCAATATGACGTAAGTGCACAAAATTTATTATTTAAAGTAATAGCGCATTATCAGAGTTTGACTTCCGAAGAAACGTGAATCGCGTAATTTCAAAATCGCATTAAATAAACCCGCATAAAAAGAGACCCAGGTGTATATACAAAACAAACAAACCTTTCCATAATTCATTTCAGAAAACAACTTCCCTTTATGTCAGAAGATGTCTTCATAAGATTGATAGCCTCAGATTCAAGAAGTTTTATCATTAAAGTTTCCTTTACTCTTCTCTTTAATTCATTCTTTTCATAAAAAATAACCAATGCATTGTCAAACAATATTTTATGACCTGTATTCAATTCATGAATATATAAAGCTGAGTTATGATGCCTATGTTTAAGTCTACTTATATAAACTTAAATCCTTTCATTAAGACTCAATTTACTCTGACCTATATAAATCTTATTACAAGGAATCTTATAAATAATATCAGGAATAGATTTACTATCAGTTCTGAATGATTCAAAGTTAAGAATTCAAATCAGAACCTTTCTTCCATGCAACCTTCATTCCTCCTAACAAATGACTATTCTTATAAACCAAATTATAAATTGATGACTTAAATGGTAAAGACATAAACTCTTTATCCATACTAACCATAAATTTTTCCTATCAGTGTCATTACTAAATATTATCATTAAATACAACATTTCTAATAAATTCATAATCATAACCTAATTGTACATAATCAGCAGCATATTGCCCTCTTTAAATATCAGCATTATTACTAAAATTATTAAAAGTCTTACACAAAAATTCAATAAAGATATTAGGCCTAATATTTATCAACCTTTTATGCATAAAAATATCTTTATTAAATTTTTGTTGTAGGAATAGTAAACTTAATAATTTTAGTAATAATGCTGATATTCAAAAAGGTCAATTTAGATTTGGTTATGATTATGAATTCATTAGAAATGTTGTATTTAATGATAATATTTATAAGTCATGACATGGATAGAAAAAATTCTATGGTTAGGAAGGATAAAGAGTTTATGTCTTTACCATTTAAGTCATCAATTTATAAGTTGGTTTATAAGAAGTCATTTGTTAGGAAAAATGAAGATTGCATGGAAGAAAAATTCTGATTTGAATTTTTTACTGAATGGTTCAAAACAGTTGATTGATAATAAATCTATTCCTGGTATTGTTTATAAAATTCCTTGTAGTTGTAGTAAGATTTATATAGGTCAAAATAAATTGAGCCTTAATGCAAGGATTAAAGTTCATATAAGTAGATTTAAACATAGGTATCATATAATTCAGCTTTATATATTCATGAAATATTGTTTTAAAATACAAGTTATTTTTTATGAAAAGAATTAATTAAAGAGAAGAGTAAGTGAAACTTTAATGATAAAACTTCTTGAATCTGAGGCTATCAATCTTATGAAGACATCTTTTGATATAAAGGGAAGTTGTTTTTTGAAATGAATTATGGGAAGGTTTGTTTTGTATATATATATATGTTGCTTCTTTAGTTTGATTTTCACTTGAGAAGGTCTATTTGTTTAGTAGATGAAAACCATGGTCTGTAAGGATTTTGGTAGAATTTTGGATCTTTATCTAGTATGGTATTGTGTTACGGTTTTGTATTTTGTATATATATAAATTTGCAAAAAGAATTATCAGCATTTAGTTTTATTTACTGATGATACCACATTCAAAAATAAAAAGGATGGAGGCACAATTATACATGGATTCATCAACACATGAACCAGTACAGTCAATGGAATTCAAGTCAATTGTGCAAGAAGCCATTTAGATGGAGCAAAAAGCCTTTAGAACAAAAACCAGCTAGCGAAATGCTGCAGGATTTGTAAAAGAAAAGAAATTCATTCACAATTTTTAAAAAAAAAATTGATAAAGATCTTGAAGAAAAGCAATAAAGAAAGCAGGAAAAGCTGAAAAAAAATTAAAAGAAATGCATTTAAAACTTGAAGAAAAAAAAATTGAAGAAATATAATTAAAAAAATGAAGAAACATCAAAAAAATCAAGAAATAATGCAACAAAAATTTGAAAACTGTACTTAAAACTTGAAGAAAAATAACAAAAGAGAGATTGTGAATTTAAATAAATACATCAAGAAATAAAAGAAAGGTTTAAAATAGTAAAAGAAACCATGAGAAGCCTAAAACTGGAAATAGCAGATCAAATATAAGAGCAAGTAGAACAGAAAATAGTGTATAGAATAAAAATTACACAGTGATTAAGAGAAAATCATCCCAAAAACCATTGTTAGTGAAAATAAATTGAGGAATGGTTCAAAGTATAGCAGAAAGAATAAAAAATAGGAAGTAAGTAAAGAAGTAAAGAGTTATGAAGATCGAATGCAAAATCCTTTACTTAGAGAAAAATTCACAGATATTCAAGAGAAGATGTGCAGAAAAACTCAGAAAAAGAAGTAGTTGACTTCATAAATGACATAAAAATGGATTATGCAAAAAATGAAGAAAGATACACAAAATTGGTTTATAAAAACTGTAAAAGAATTTAAGAAAGTTAGTAGAAGTGATACCACAAGAGATACAAAACCAAAAGAAAGCTACGAAAACACAACAGTTACAGGACAGAACAGAAATTATAAGACATTTATCTGCATAAATCAATTTCTAAAAATTCAGGTGTTCAGGTGAAGCAGGAGAGATTCCCATGGAGTACCTTGTCAGTTTGGAGAATTATTTCCAATTGAACTAGCTAACAGAAAGGGAGCAAGTGGATATTGCCTATAATCAATTACAAGGAAGTGCTAAAGAATGGTGGTAGTCATTAATAAAAAAAGTATCAAGAAACAATTAGATATCAAATGATGCAGGAAAATATTTTGCATTATAGAGTGGTGAAAATTATACACAATTCTTTAGAAAGCAAGTGTCAAAATTAAGAACATTGACTACATGTGGTATGACAGAAAACCAAATCATCTTAATTATTTGACATAATTTACTCTTTTATGTTGAACAGATGATCATTAGCACTGACTAAAGAACAACAGAACAAGTGGCTGAGTTTTTGAATGTCATTAACATGAGCCGCCAGAATCAGGAAAGAAGCCAGCAATCAAACCAAAAAAGTGAGGCATCTATTTGGTTGTATCAGAGTAAAGATGATCAAAGATGCTGACCATCTAGATAGTGTCAAAAATGAAGAAGCTCTGGTAACAGAAATAGAACATGCATAATACATTCTAGAAGTTTTCCACACCAAAGAAAACCAGACTCTCCAGAGAAATCTCCAGAAAATTCACCATGGCCAGGAATTAATATTGGAATAGAAACGAAATAGATCCACAAAACAAAGAAAAGAAAACTCAAACCAGCATGAAAAAATCAGCAATGATCTGGAAGATGGCAGACCATATCTCAAATCCATCTGAATAAGAACTTCAGCACCTTTTCAGAAGTATCTTGATAGTTAGATATAAAACTTTCATTAGAATAAAGGTTGATTTATTTCTTGACAACCCTAAATTTGTTAAAAGGAAAATGTTTCAAGGAAAAATAAAATTAATTGTAATGTTTTAAAAATTAAAATATTTGACCATATCAAGTGACATTAAAATTATTAAAAGAAAAATTACCAGCTTGCTAAAAGGCAAGCGACCCCTTTATGGATAATATTAATATGAAACACAATAGTAATGACTTACATGATAAATAATTAGCTATGAAATATGTGACCAAAACTGCAGAAAACAAAGAAATGGAAAAAAAGCTATTATAGTTTTAAAGTTTAGATATGTTCTATTTCTAGAGATGTACTGGGATTTGGCCATGAGACACTATGTTGTTATGTGGTGTTTTGAAGTCTATGTTGTCTCAGGTGCTGCCACAACATTTTTGTTTCAAATGACTTACTCACTCAACTGTCAATCTCGGAGTAAGCAAGATGTAATTTGAGTTTTTGTTAAATTTAGCAATCTCTAAGACTCAAAAATAGTAAGATTTAATTTTCAAATTGATATTTATCAGCGTCTGAGAATCAAAAAGAGCAAATTTTCAAATGTTATATTTTCAGCATCTAAGACTCAAAAAGGTGCAAGACATATTTTATTTGTGATGTATTGTGGATAGCTTAACAGAAGTCAAACTGAGACAATCATTCTAGTACCCATGCTCCATAGTGCATATTAAAGTCCTATGATGAAATTTTTAAAGATTCTAGGGTTGAAATCCTATGCATTCTTAAATGTAAAATGTCAAACAAATCTCTGCACATTATCAACATATGTATTCCATAAAACACTGTGAAACTGAAATATAAAAATTAGAGAAATGCATAAAAGTTAACGTTTTGTAGTCAGCATAGAAGTGCGAAATAGTTACACTATCCCATTGTCTCATTTTCATGAGAGAGAATTTGCAACCAAACAGATCAGATAGCAACCCAGATTACTTATGTTGTAAAACTGCAGGAAGCAGCAGCAGCAGAAGAAGAGGAAGAAGATGAAGAAAAAGGTGGTGGCGGTGGCGGCGGTGGTGGTGGTGGTCAAGATGGCCGCCATGCCTCACAAGCATCTAGCTGTTCATTCCAAAAATGAGTTGTTGGTGAAACATTTTTTTGAAGTTTTGATTTGAAATGTAGCCAGATGTGTTTAAGCATGTGTGAACCTGTGATGCTGTAGCCCATATGTTTTATCATAGTAGGAGTTTTTTGTATTTTTTGTGCTCCCAGTGCCCATCTAAGGTAGCTACGTGTCCAGCAGTGTTGTGGAGCAAGGTATATCTTAGCTCTCTTGATGGAAATATATTCTGCTAGTGCACGCTGATTGGATTTATATTTGTTTTTGAGAAGGACAATTTCATCAATGGAGGTAACATCTGTTGTGATTTGCTTTAGTCTGTCATTAATTCTATCCAGCTCTGCTAGCAAGGAGGTAGGACCTCTGGTTCTCATGGTGTACTGAATTATTAGTGTCTGAACAACTCCAATAAAAGAAAACCATGCTTCTTCTGCAGGACAGGAAAGAATATTAATTTTTTGAAACATTATATAGGCTTCTGAAAATATGGCCTCAGTGGCAGTGGCCTTGGTTAGCATTCTAATAGATTTATTGAGGTAGAGTGGGGTTATGTTGTTTAGTTGAAATGTGGTTATTAGAGCAAGATGGTCTGTGAATGCTACAGGTTGAAGCTTGGCTTCTAGCGTGTAGTGTAGTTCAGGCGTATAAAAAACCAGGTCTATTAATGATTTATGGTTTTTTGTATAATAGGAGTAGGAATTGGGTGGAAATAGACCTTCTCCACTCATAAAGCATCTGTTGAGTAGATGCAAATATTTTAAAACAAACCGTTGATAAGATGTATTAAAGTCTCCAATAACAATAGATGGACAACTATTATTAGCTGTCAACATATTTATAGTATTTATAATTTTATTATATATATTTGTATTATCTTGGGTATATATATAGAAGAGGTTGAACGTATTGTGTGCATATGAAATATTTATAGAGATGATGTTATGATCAGAATAAGTGATTTTAAATTTGCTAGGAGGTTGTTTGCTGTTAATGAGTATGCCAACCCCTCCAGAAGCAGAGTAGCCAGTAGAAAATTGGACAAATCCCAACTTAGAGAGCTCTTCAGTAATGAAGTTGCTGGAGTTGATGTGAAACTTTGTCTCACCCATGAACAAAACATGAGGAGAGTTGGAGAGAAACCAATGCTTTATGTCATTGACTCGACCTATAGAGTTGATGCCTCTAATATTTATACCTGCAATTTTACATTCCATATTATGTTGTTGGAAGTAGATCGCACTCAGGTACCGCAGGCGAGATTGAAACTTTGGAGTGAACATTGGAGTTGGACAATATCTCACAGGAATCTTCAGAGAAAAAGGCTGGTAAAAGATCAACTGAAGAAAGTGAGTCCTCCTGATAAGAGTTGCGATGAAATGAGGGAGACTCAGTTTTTCTTTTTTTATCCAGTGCCTTATCTGACTTAGGTTTGTTAGCTATCATATGATGCCTTAGTGTTTGGTCTCCAAGATGTAAGGAGAAATTTTTTTCATCTTCTGAGCTGGTTATTTCCCCAGAGACTGCTTTTCTTTTGTTGTTTGTTATTGTGTTAAAGGCAAAATCCATCTCAGATGCTTCATCAGTAGATATGTGAAGGATTTTTGATGAGTTGTCTATACATGTAGACTTTTCTGGTTTTGTTTTATCAGATTTTGGCTTAGATTTGTGTGTCGAAGGTAATTCAGATGGGGGTCTTATGTCTTGTTCTTCCAATGGGATAGATTCTAAAGATGCATGAGCATTTTGGTGTGTTTTTAGTTGAGGCATTTCAGAGTGCTGAGGCTGTACACTACTTGTATGAAAATAATTTAAATTATCAGTCTTCTGATGGTTGCTTTGGTTTTTATTTTCTTGTGTTGATTTGTTTTTATTTGAATGATGATTTTTATTGGTAGTGGTTTGTTTATAAATTTGAATATTCTGTGTTATTTTTTTGCTAGAAACTTGTGACTGTGAAGGTGTGTGGTTAATAGCTATTTTGCCTTTATTAATATGAATGACTTGTTCTTGATTTGTTTTAGGAAGTTGCTGTGTCATTGAATTTGATGTAGATTTTAAGTTCAATATTTGATTGTCTTTTTGCTGTGGGATGGTTGTATTAGTGTTTCGATCATCACTTTGGTTTCTTTTAGATAAGATTTGAACATTTTTATTTGTGTCTGCACATTTGTGATTTTGGTAATTTTTTCTTCCACATTGGGAGCACATCTTTGTCATGCAATCTTTGATTAGATGCGTTCTCTGACCACAAGAAAAGCATTGGGGTCTTACTCCCAAAAAGGAAAGAATCATAGAAGCTCCTTTGTGTTTAATGACAGTTGGAATATCTGTTGGCTTTATTCCTTGTTTCATATGAAATTCAAATACAGCAGTGTTGGAGAGAATTGAAGAACCCGCACTTTCCATTGGTAGATATTTGAATTTGTATACCTTTCCAAATGGAGTGAGTATGCTCTGCAACTGCTCTTCCTCAAAACCATAAATGCAATTTTTGACCCTGCCTGAGAGTGCTGAAGTTCTGTTGAAATCAATGTAACATATGAAATTGTCATTAATACATTTATTGTTATTTTTAAAATTGTTTCTTTCGGCCCATGTTTTAAACTCAACTGCTATATAACGATCATTAGGATGTGTCAATATTCTGTGAATTCCCTCTCCCAGAGACTTTTCTTTGATCATTGTACAGAAAGCCTCTATGGGAAACTTAAATAGTGAGCAGTTAGAATCTGTGATGGCCATGACCAAACTTTTATCACTATTGTAATTTAACAGTGATTTCAGTAATATATTTGGTATAGTTCTATTAAACCTAAAAGATAGATTTATATATTGCTCTTCTTCAAAGTTTTCTGTTGTGAAGCTATATCTTTCTGTAAATTGGTTAGTTTCTAGCTGTTGGTTATTACCTTCAATGAGATCAACAAACATCTGGTCTGTTGAATTAATACCTGGCTCAGTTTCAGTTACTGTTGGGTTTTGATTTGCTGAGTTTGAATGGGTTAAGTCATGATCTACTATTCCTATTTTGGTTATATTAGCATAAGTGGTTCTATTCTGAGTGTTAATAGTTATTTGTGGTTGGTTTATATTTGCTTTATTTTTATTAATTTGGTTACTACCATTTAATTCTGTTGCAGTAGTATAATTTTCTCTTTCAATTTCAGGTTTATTATATGCTTTTCTAGTATAAAATTTGGTTTTAGGTTTGCTTCTAATTTCTTGTTTTGGTTTTATGTCTGAGGTTGATTTAGATAAAGGGAATCCTAACTCACTAGAATCAGTAGACGACTGAAAATGTAGCTCATTTGAATCGCTATCAGGAGATTCGGCCGTATAAACATTCCCGCGATCATTACAGTTTTGTATAGACTCTAATTCTGTTATATTTTCTGTATTATTTTGATAAGAAATATTATCATTGGAATTATTTTTGTGAAAAGAGTTCGATTTTGTTTTATTATTTATATAAGTGGATGATTTTTGAGTTTCCTCAGTCTGAAATTGGTTGGTAATATCCGAACGTTTTGTGTTTACGTTCTCGCTGATAGAAAAAATTTCTGAGCCCTTTTTAACGTTAAGTAAATCACTTTGAGCATCGATCTTTTCAAATGACTTATTTAGAGTATTTTGTCGAGATTTATGAATTTTTTTGTTAGGTAACAATGTTTTAAATAATGATTTTGCTTTTTGAAAGCTGGATGGCTTTCCTAAAGAGTTATTTTTAAATGTTTGTAAATCATTTTCGGAGTCACTAAGTTCTAGCATCTCAGAGCTCCGACTAACGTTACTTAAAGAACTTTTTTTCCCGATCTTTTCAATTTCTTTTTTTTCCATAATTTTATCACAATTTTGATTTTTTTTAATATGTATTGGTGTTTCAATAACAGATTTTTCTTTTAATAAGCTAGATGGCTTCACCAAATGATTATTTTCAAACGATTCTAATTGGTTTTCACTATCGCTATGCTCCAGCACAGCGTTTTTTGTAACCGATACATTTTTATTAAAAACACTTCTAATATTGGAATTTTTTTGCAATTCCATACAATGTAACAAAAGTAAAGATCTTACCTTTATTTTTAGAAGTAATTAGGAATTTTTCTTGAAGTATTTTGTTGCTTATTGATAAATATCCAAGAGCTTAAATTGCCAGCTTGTAACAGCAAGATTACAGGTGGCGCTATTTAGCTAATTCTACCGAAATATGACAAAATCAGTGAAAAAATTCATTAAAAATATATTACTGTATACCAGCATGTTCATAGCGCGTTTTAAGCTTGGAAATGAAGCCTGGTTACAAATTTTTAAAAATTGATGAATTTGAATACTTTAACATTGCAGTTCAGTATAATTTAGCTAATTCTACCGAAATATGACAAAATCAGTGAAAAAATTCATTAAAAATATATTACTGTATACCAGCATGTTCATAGCGCGTTTTAAGCTTGGAAATGAAGCCTGGTTACAAATTTTTAAAAATTGATGAATTTGAATACTTTAACATTGCAGTTCAGTATAATTTAGCTAATTTTACCGAAATATGACAAAATCAGTGAAAAAATTCATTAAAAATATATTACTGTATACCAGCATGTTCATAGCGCGTTTTAAGCTTGGAAATGAAGCCAGGTTACAAATTTTTAAAAATTGATGAATTTGAATACTTTAACATTGCAGTTCAGTATAATTTAGCTAATTCTACCGAAATATGACAAAATCAGTGAAAAAATTCATTAAAAATATATTACTGTATACCAGCATGTTCATAGCGCGTTTTAAGCTTGGAAATGAAGCCTGGTTACAAATTTTTAAAAATTGATGAATTTGAATACTTTAACATTGCAGTTCAGTATAATTTAGCTAATTTTACCTAAATATGACAAAACCAGTAAAAAAATTCATTCAAAATATAGTACTGTACACCAGCATGGTCTTAGCGGGTTTTAAGCTTGGAAATACAGCCAAATTACACATTCCTAAAAATTGATGAATTTGAATACTTTAACATTGCAGTTCAGTATAATTTAGCTAATTTTACCGAAATATGACAAAATCAGTGAAAAAATTTATTAAAAATATATTACTGTTTACCACCATGTTCATAGCGCGTTTTAAGCTTGGAAATACAGCCTGGTTACAAATTTTTAAAAATTGATGAATTTGAATACTTTAACATTGCAGTTCAGTATAATTTAGCTAATTCTACCTAAATATGACAAAACCAGTAAAAAAATTCATTCAAAATATAGTACTGTACACCAGCATATTCTTAGCTGGTTTTAAGCTTGGAAATACAGCCAAATTACACATTCCTAAAAATTGATGAATTTGAATACTTTAACATTGCAGTTCAGTATAATTTAGCTAATTCTACCGAAATATGACAAAATCAGTGAAAAAATTCATTAAAAATATATTACTGTATACCAGCATGTTCATAGCGCGTTTTAAGCTTGGAAATGAAGCCTGGTTACAAATTTTTAAAAATTGATGAATTTGAATACTTTAACATTGCAGTTCAGTATAATTTAGCTAATTTTACCTAAATATGACAAAACCAGTAAAAAAATTCATTCAAAATATAGTACTGTACACCAGCATGGTCTTAGCGGGTTTTAAGCTTGGAAATACAGCCAAATTACACATTCCTAAAAATTGATGAATTTGAATACTTTAACATTGCAGTTCAGTATAATTTAGCTAATTCTACCGAAATATGACAAAATCAGTGAAAAAATTCATTAAAAATATATTACTGTATACCAGCATGTTCATAGCGCGTTTTAAGCTTGGAAATGAAGCCTGGTTACAAATTTTTAAAAATTGATGAATTTGAATACTTTAACATTGCAGTTCAGTATAATTTAGCTAATTTTACCTAAATATGACAAAACCAGTAAAAAAATTCATTCAAAATATAGTACTGTACACCAGCATGGTCTTAGCGGGTTTTAAGCTTGGAAATACAGCCAATTTACACATTCCTAAAAATTGATGAATTTGAATACTTTAACATTGCAGTTCAGTATAATTTAGCTAATTCTATCGAAATTTGACCAAATCAGTGAAAAAATTCATTAAAAATATATTACTGTATACCAGCATGTTCATAGCGCGTTTTAAGCTTGGAAATGAAGCCTGGTTACAAATTTTTAAAAATTGATGAATTTGAATACTTTAACATTGCAGTTCAGTATAATTTAGCTAATTCTACCGAAATATGACAAAATCAGTGAAAAAATTCATTAAAAATATATTACTGTATACCAGCATGTTCATAGCGCGTTTTAAGCTTGGAAATGAAGCCTGGTTACAAATTTTTAAAAATTGATGAATTTGAATACTTTAACATTGCAGTTCAGTATAATTTAGCTAATTCTACCGAAATATGACAAAATCAGTGAAAAAATTCATTAAAAATATATTACTGTATACCAGCATGTTCATAGCGCGTTTTAAGCTTGGAAATGAAGCCTGGTTACAAATTTTTAAAAATTGATGAATTTGAATACTTTAACATTGCAGTTCAGTATAATTTAGCTAATTCTACCTAAATATGACAAAACCAGTAAAAAAATTCATTCAAAATATATTACTGTATACCAGCATGTTCTTAGCGGTTTTAAGCTTGGAAATACAGCCAAGCACATTCCTAAAAATTGATGAATTTGAATACTTTAACATTGCAGTTCAGTATAATTTAGCTAATTCTACCGAAATATGACAAAATCAGTGAAAAAATTCATTCAAAATATAGTACTGTACACCAGCATGTTCTTAGCGGGTTTTAAGCTTGGAAATACAGCCAAATTACACATTCCTAAAAATTGATGAATTTGAATACTTTAACATTGCAGTTCAGTATAATTTAGCTAATTTTACCTAAATATGACAAAACCAGTAAAAAAATTCATTAAAAATATATTACTGTATACCAGCATGTTCTTAGCGCGTTTTAAGCTTGGAAATACAGCCAAATTACACATTCCTAAAAATTGATGAATTTGAATACTTTAACATTGCAGTTCAGTATAATTTAGCTAATTCTACCGAAATATGACAAAATCAGTGAAAAAATTCATTAAAAATATATTACTGTATACCAGCATGTTCATAGCGCGTTTTAAGCTTGGAAATGAAGCCTGGTTACAAATTTTTAAAAATTGATGAATTTGAATACTTTAACATTGCAGTTCAGTATAATTTAGCTAATTTTACCTAAATATGACAAAATCAGTAAAAAAATTCATTCAAAATATAGTACTGTACACCAGCATGGTCTTAGCGGGTTTTAAGCTTGGAAATACAGCCAAATTACACATTCCTAAAAATTGATGAATTTGAATACTTTAACATTGCAGTTCAGTATAATTTAGCTAATTCTACCGAAATATGACAAAATCAGTGAAAAAATTCATTAAAAATATATTACTGTATACCAGCATGTTCATAGCGCGTTTTAAGCTTGGAAATGAAGCCTGGTTACAAATTTTTAAAAATTGATGAATTTGAATACTTTAACATTGCAGTTCAGTATAATTTAGCTAATTCTACCGAAATATGACAAAATCAGTGAAAAAATTCATTAAAAATATATTACTGTATACCAGCATGTTCATAGCGCGTTTTAAGCTTGGAAATAAAGCCTGGTTACAAATTTTTAAAAATTGATGAATTTGAATACTTTAACATTGCAGTTCAGTATAATTTAGCTAATTCTACCGAAATATGACAAAATCAGTGAAAAAATTCATTAAAAATATATTACTGTTTACCACCATGTTCATAGCGCGTTTTAAGCTTGGAAATACAGCCTGGTTACAAATTTTTAAAAATTGATGAATTTGAATACTTTAACATTGCAGTTCAGTATAATTTAGCTAATTCTACCTAAATATGACAAAACCAGTAAAAAAATTCATTCAAAATATAGTACTGTACACCAGCATGTTCTTAGCGGGTTTTAAGCTTGGAAATACAGCCAATTTACACATTCCTAAAAATTGATGAATTTGAATACTTTAACATTGCAGTTCAGTATAATTTAGCTAATTCTATCGAAATATGACAAAATCAGTGAAAAAATTCATTAAAAATATATTACTGTATACCAGCATGTTCATAGCGCGTTTTAAGCTTGGAAATGAAGCCTGGTTACAAATTTTTAAAAATTGATGAATTTGAATACTTTAACATTGCAGTTCAGTATAATTTAGCTAATTTTACCTAAATATGACAAAACCAGTAAAAAAATTCATTCAAAATATAGTACTGTACACCAGCATGTTCTTAGCGGGTTTTAAGCTTGGAAATACAGCCAAATTACACATTCCTAAAAATTGATGAATTTGAATACTTTAACATTGCAGTTCAGTATAATTTAGCTAATTCTACCGAAATATGACAAAATCAGTGAAAAAATTCATTAAAAATATATTACTGTATACCAGCATGTTCATAGCGCGTTTTAAGCTTGGAAATGAAGCCTGGTTACAAATTTTTAAAAATTGATGAATTTGAATACTTTAACATTGCAGTTCAGTATAATTTAGCTAATTCTACCGAAATATGACAAAATCAGTGAAAAAATTCATTAAAAATATATTACTGTATACCAGCATGTTCATAGCGCGTTTTAAGCTTGGAAATGAAGCCTGGTTACAAATTTTTAAAAATTGATGAATTTGAATACTTTAACATTGCAGTTCAGTATAATTTAGCTAATTCTACCGAAATATGACAAAATCAGTGAAAAAATTCATTAAAAATATATTACTGTATACCAGCATGTTCATAGCGCGTTTTAAGCTTGGAAATACAGCCTGGTTACAAATTTTTAAAAATTGATGAATTTGAATACTTTAACATTGCAGTTCAGTATAATTTAGCTAATTCTACCGAAATATGACAAAATCAGTGAAAAAATTCATTAAAAATATATTACTGTATACCAGCATGTTCATAGCGCGTTTTAAGCTTGGAAATGAAGCCTGGTTACAAATTTTTAAAAATTGATGAATTTAAATACTTTAACATTGCAGTTCAGTATAATTTAGCTAATTTTACCTAAATATGACAAAACCAGTAAAAAAATTCATTCAAAATATAGTACTGTACACCAGCATGGTCTTAGCGGGTTTTAAGCTTGGAAATACAGCCAAATTACACATTCCTAAAAATTGATGAATTTGAATACTTTAACATTGCAGTTCAGTATAATTTAGCTAATTCTACCGAAATATGACAAAATCAGTGAAAAAATTTATTAAAAATATATTACTGTATACCAGCATGTTCATAGCGCGTTTTAAGCTTGGAAATACAGCCTGGTTACAAATTTTTAAAAATTGATGAATTTGAATACTTTAACATTGCAGTTCAGTATAATTTAGCTAATTCTACCTAAATATGACAAAACCAGTAAAAAAATTCATTTAAAATATAGTACTGTACACCAGCATGTCAAAGCTTGTTTTAAGCTTGGAAATACAGCCAAGTGACAAATTCATAAAAATTGATGAATTTAAATACTTTAACATTGCAGTTCAGTATAATTTAGCTAATTCTACCGAAATATGACAAAATCAGTGAAAAAATTCATTAAAAATATATTACTGTATACCAGCATGTTCATAGCGCGTTTTAAGCTTGGAAATGAAGCCTGGTTACAAATTTTTAAAAATTGATGAATTTGAATACTTTAACATTGCAGTTCAGTATAATTTAGCTAATTTTACCTAAATATGACAAAACCAGTAAAAAAATTCATTCAAAATATAGTACTGTACACCAGCATGGTCTTAGCGGGTTTTAAGCTTGGAAATACAGCCAAATTACACATTCCTAAAAATTGATGAATTTGAATACTTTAACATTGCAGTTCAGTATAATTTAGCTAATTCTACCGAAATATGACAAAATCAGTGAAAAAATTCATTAAAAATATATTACTGTATACCAGCATGTTCATAGCGCGTTTTAAGCTTGGAAATGAAGCCTGGTTACAAATTTTTAAAAATTGATGAATTTGAATACTTTAACATTGCAGTTCAGTATAATTTAGCTAATTTTACCTAAATATGACAAAACCAGTAAAAAAATTCATTCAAAATATAGTACTGTACACCAGCATGGTCTTAGCGGGTTTTAAGCTTGGAAATACAGCCAATTTACACATTCCTAAAAATTGATGAATTTGAATACTTTAACATTGCAGTTCAGTATAATTTAGCTAATTCTATCGAAATTTGACCAAATCAGTGAAAAAATTCATTAAAAATATATTACTGTATACCAGCATGTTCATAGCGCGTTTTAAGCTTGGAAATGAAGCCTGGTTACAAATTTTTAAAAATTGATGAATTTGAATACTTTAACATTGCAGTTCAGTATAATTTAGCTAATTCTACCGAAATATGACAAAATCAGTGAAAAAATTCATTAAAAATATATTACTGTATACCAGCATGTTCATAGCGCGTTTTAAGCTTGGAAATGAAGCCTAGTTACAAATTTTTAAAAATTGATGAATTTGAATACTTTAACATTGCAGTTCAGTATAATTTAGCTAATTCTACCGAAATATGACAAAATCAGTGAAAAAATTCATTAAAAATATATTACTGTATACCAGCATGTTCATAGCGCGTTTTAAGCTTGGAAATGAAGCCTGGTTACAAATTTTTAAAAATTGATGAATTTAAATACTTTAACATTGCAGTTCAGTATAATTTAGCTAATTTTACCTAAATATGACAAAACCAGTAAAAAAATTCATTCAAAATATAGTACTGTACACCAGCATGGTCTTAGCGGGTTTTAAGCTTGGAAATACAGCCAAATTACACATTCCTAAAAATTGATGAATTTGAATACTTTAACATTGCAGTTCAGTATAATTTAGCTAATTCTACCGAAATATGACAAAATCAGTGAAAAAATTTATTAAAAATATATTACTGTATACCAGCATGTTCATAGCGCGTTTTAAGCTTGGAAATGAAGCCTGGTTACAAATTTTTAAAAATTGATGAATTTGAATACTTTAACATTGCAGTTCAGTATAATTTAGCTAATTTTACCTAAATATGACAAAACCAGTAAAAAAATTCATTCAAAATATAGTACTGTACACCAGCATGTTCTTAGCGGGTTTTAAGCTTGGAAATACAGCCAAATTACACATTCCTAAAAATTGATGAATTTGAATACTTTAACATTGCAGTTCAGTATAATTTAGCTAATTCTACCGAAATATGACAAAATCAGTGAAAAAATTCATTAAAAATATATTACTGTATACCAGCATGTTCATAGCGCGTTTTAAGCTTGGAAATGAAGCCTGGTTACAAATTTTTAAAAATTGATGAATTTGAATACTTTAACATTGCAGTTCAGTATAATTTAGCTAATTTTACCTAAATATGACAAAACCAGTAAAAAAATTCATTCAAAATATAGTACTGTACACCAGCATGGTCTTAGCGGGTTTTAAGCTTGGAAATACAGCCAAATTACACATTCCTAAAAATTGATGAATTTGAATACTTTAACATTGCAGTTCAGTATAATTTAGCTAATTCTACCTAAATATGACAAAATCAGTGAAAAAATTCATTAAAAATATATTACTGTATACCAGCATGTTCATAGCGCGTTTTAAGCTTGGAAATGAAGCCTGGTTACAAATTTTTAAAAATTGATGAATTTGAATACTTTAACATTGCAGTTCAGTATAATTTAGCTAATTTTACCTAAATATGACAAAACCAGTAAAAAAATTCATTCAAAATATAGTACTGTACACCAGCATGTTCTTAGCTGGTTTTAAGCTTGGAAATACAGCCAAATTACACATTCCTAAAAATTGATGAATTTGAATACTTTAACATTGCAGTTCAGTATAATTTAGCTAATTCTACCGAAATATGACAAAATCAGTGAAAAAATTCATTAAAAATATATTACTGTATACCAGCATGTTCATAGCGGGTTTTAAGCTTGGAAATACAGCCAAATTACACATTCCTAAAAATTGATGAATTTGAATACTTTAACATTGCAGTTCAGTATAATTTAGCTAATTCTACCGAAATATGACAAAATCAGTGAAAAAATTCATTAAAAATATATTACTGTATACCAGCATGTTCATAGCGCGTTTTAAGCTTGGAAATGAAGCCTGGTTACAAATTTTTAAAAATTGATGAATTTGAATACTTTAACATTGCAGTTCAGTATAATTTAGCTAATTTTACCTAAATATGACAAAATCAGTAAAAAAATTCATTCAAAATATAGTACTGTACACCAGCATGGTCTTAGCGGGTTTTAAGCTTGGAAATACAGCCAAATTACACATTCCTAAAAATTGATGAATTTGAATACTTTAACATTGCAGTTCAGTATAATTTAGCTAATTCTACCGAAATATGACAAAATCAGTGAAAAAATTCATTAAAAATATATTACTGTATACCAGCATGTTCATAGCGCGTTTTAAGCTTGGAAATGAAGCCTGGTTACAAATTTTTAAAAATTGATGAATTTGAATACTTTAACATTGCAGTTCAGTATAATTTAGCTAATTCTACCGAAATATGACAAAATCAGTGAAAAAATTCATTAAAAATATATTACTGTATACCAGCATGTTCATAGCGCGTTTTAAGCTTGGAAATGAAGCCTGGTTACAAATTTTTAAAAATTGATGAATTTGAATACTTTAACATTGCAGTTCAGTATAATTTAGCTAATTCTACCGAAATATGACAAAACCAGTGAAAAAATTTATTAAAAATATATTACTGTATACCAGCATGTTCATAGCGCGTTTTAAGCTTGGAAATAAAGCCTGGTTACAAATTTTTAAAAATTGATGAATTTGAATACTTTAACATTGCAGTTCAGTATAATTTAGCTAATTCTACCGAAATATGACAAAATCAGTGAAAAAATTCATTAAAAATATATTACTGTATACCAGCATGTTCATAGCGCGTTTTAAGCTTGGAAATGAAGCCTGGTTACAAATTTTTAAAAATTGATGAATTTGAATACTTTAACATTGCAGTTCAGTATAATTTAGCTAATTTTACCTAAATATGACAAAACCAGTAAAAAAATTCATTCAAAATATAGTACTGTACACCAGCATGGTCTTAGCGGGTTTTAAGCTTGGAAATACAGCCAAATTACACATTCCTAAAAATTGATGAATTTGAATACTTTAACATTGCAGTTCAGTATAATTTAGCTAATTTTACCGAAATATGACAAAATCAGTGAAAAAATTTATTAAAAATATATTACTGTTTACCACCATGTTCATAGCGCGTTTTAAGCTTGGAAATACAGCCTGGTTACAAATTTTTAAAAATTGATGAATTTGAATACTTTAACATTGCAGTTCAGTATAATTTAGCTAATTCTACCTAAATATGACAAAACCAGTAAAAAAATTCATTCAAAATATAGTACTGTACACCAGCATGTTCTTAGCTGGTTTTAAGCTTGGAAATACAGCCAGGTTACACATTCCTAAAAATTGATGAATTTGAATACTTTAACATTGCAGTTCAGTATAATTTAGCTAATTCTACCGAAATATGACAAAATCAGTGAAAAAATTCATTAAAAATATATTACTGTATACCAGCATGTTCATAGCGCGTTTTAAGCTTGGAAATGAAGCCTGGTTACAAATTTTTAAAAATTGATGAATTTGAATACTTTAACATTGCAGTTCAGTATAATTTAGCTAATTTTACCTAAATATGACAAAACCAGTAAAAAAATTCATTCAAAATATAGTACTGTACACCAGCATGGTCTTAGCGGGTTTTAAGCTTGGAAATACAGCCAAATTACACATTCCTAAAAATTGATGAATTTGAATACTTTAACATTGCAGTTCAGTATAATTTAGCTAATTCTACCGAAATATGACAAAATCAGTGAAAAAATTCATTAAAAATATATTACTGTATACCAGCATGTTCATAGCGCGTTTTAAGCTTGGAAATGAAGCCTGGTTACAAATTTTTAAAAATTGATGAATTTGAATACTTTAACATTGCAGTTCAGTATAATTTAGCTAATTTTACCTAAATATGACAAAACCAGTAAAAAAATTCATTCAAAATATAGTACTGTACACCAGCATGTTCTTAGCGGGTTTTAAGCTTGGAAATACAGCCAAATTACACATTCCTAAAAATTGATGAATTTGAATACTTTAACATTGCAGTTCAGTATAATTTAGCTAATTCTACCGAAATATGACAAAATCAGTGAAAAAATTCATTAAAAATATATTACTGTATACCAGCATGTTCATAGCGCGTTTTAAGCTTGGAAATGAAGCCTGGTTACAAATTTTTAAAAATTGATGAATTTGAATACTTTAACATTGCAGTTCAGTATAATTTAGCTAATTTTACCTAAATATGACAAAACCAGTAAAAAAATTCATTCAAAATATAGTACTGTACACCAGCATGGTCTTAGCGGGTTTTAAGCTTGGAAATACAGCCAAATTACACATTCCTAAAAATTGATGAATTTGAATACTTTAACATTGCAGTTCAGTATAATTTAGCTAATTCTACCGAAATATGACAAAATCAGTGAAAAAATTCATTAAAAATATATTACTGTATACCAGCATGTTCATAGCGCGTTTTAAGCTTGGAAATGAAGCCTGGTTACAAATTTTTAAAAATTGATGAATTTGAATACTTTAACATTGCAGTTCAGTATAATTTAGCTAATTTTACCTAAATATGACAAAACCAGTAAAAAAATTCATTCAAAATATAGTACTGTACACCAGCATGGTCTTAGCGGGTTTTAAGCTTGGAAATACAGCCAAATTACACATTCCTAAAAATTGATGAATTTGAATACTTTAACATTGCAGTTCAGTATAATTTAGCTAATTCTATCGAAATATGACAAAATCAGTGAAAAAATTCATTAAAAATATATTACTGTATACCAGCATGTTCATAGCGCGTTTTAAGCTTGGAAATGAAGCCTGGTTACAAATTTTTAAAAATTGATGAATTTGAATACTTTAACATTGCAGTTCAGTATAATTTAGCTAATTCTACCTAAATATGACAAAACCAGTGAAAAAATTCATTAAAAATATATTACTGTATACCAGCATGTTCATAGCGCGTTTTAAGCTTGGAAATGAAGCCTGGTTACAAATTTTTAAAAATTGATGAATTTGAATACTTTAACATTGCAGTTCAGTATAATTTAGCTAATTTTACCGAAATATGACAAAATCAGTGAAAAAATTTATTAAAAATATATTACTGTATACCAGCATGTTCATAGCGCGTTTTAAGCTTGGAAATACAGCCTGGTTACAAATTTTTAAAAATTGATGAATTTGAATACTTTAACATTGCAGTTCAGTATAATTTAGCTAATTCTACCTAAATATGACAAAACCAGTAAAAAAATTCATTTAAAATATAGTATTGTACACCAGCATATTCAAAGCTTGTTTTAAGCTTGGAAATACAGCCAATTTACACATTCCTAAAAATTGATGAATTTGAATACTTTAACATTGCAGTTCAGTATAATTTAGCTAATTCTATCGAAATTTGACCAAATCAGTGAAAAAATTCATTAAAAATATATTACTGTATACCAGCATGTTCATAGCGCGTTTTAAGCTTGGAAATGAAGCCTGGTTACAAATTTTTAAAAATTGATGAATTTGAATACTTTAACATTGCAGTTCAGTATAATTTAGCTAATTCTACCGAAATATGACAAAATCAGTGAAAAAATTCATTAAAAATATATTACTGTATACCAGCATGTTCATAGCGCGTTTTAAGCTTGGAAATGAAGCCTGGTTACAAATTTTTAAAAATTGATGAATTTAAATACTTTAACATTGCAGTTCAGTATAATTTAGCTAATTTTACCTAAATATGACAAAACCAGTAAAAAAATTCATTCAAAATATAGTACTGTACACCAGCATGGTCTTAGCGGGTTTTAAGCTTGGAAATACAGCCAAATTACACATTCCTAAAAATTGATGAATTTGAATACTTTAACATTGCAGTTCAGTATAATTTAGCTAATTTTACCGAAATATGACAAAATCAGTGAAAAAATTTATTAAAAATATATTACTGTATACCAGCATGTTCATAGCGCGTTTTAAGCTTGGAAATGAAGCCTGGTTACAAATTTTTAAAAATTGATGAATTTGAATACTTTAACATTGCAGTTCAGTATAATTTAGCTAATTTTACCTAAATATGACAAAACCAGTAAAAAAATTCATTCAAAATATAGTACTGTACACCAGCATGGTCTTAGCGGGTTTTAAGCTTGGAAATACAGCCAAATTACACATTCCTAAAAATTGATGAATTTGAATACTTTAACATTGCAGTTCAGTATAATTTAGCTAATTCTACCGAAATATGACAAAATCAGTGAAAAAATTCATTAAAAATATATTACTGTATACCAGCATGTTCATAGCGCGTTTTAAGCTTGGAAATGAAGCCTGGTTACAAATTTTTAAAAATTGATGAATTTGAATACTTTAACATTGCAGTTCAGTATAATTTAGCTAATTTTACCTAAATATGACAAAACCAGTAAAAAAATTCATTCAAAATATAGTACTGTACACCAGCATGGTCTTAGCGGGTTTTAAGCTTGGAAATACAGCCAAATTACACATTCCTAA